>CAJQZJ010009649.1:29573439-29586258 GCA_907164525.1 Lophiomys imhausi
TTTCTTTCTTTCTTTCTTTCTTTCTTTCTTTCTTTCTTTCTTTCTTTCTTTCTTTCTTTTTTTAAGTTAATTCAAACAAGACTGTGTCTGGATTATTTGGCTAAAATAATTATTCTAAAAACTTGGCTCCAAATGGGAGAAAAAAAGCTGAGAAGAGCTTGAAACTAGTCTTGCAACTTGCATGGAGGTTGATTTAACATTGGAGAACACCTTCCAGAGAGCTGGCTTTTCTCAGAGACCTGGGGAACAAGCACAAACTCCAGGGTCCACCTTGCTCCTTGTCCACAAAGGGTCCCTGCTCTCTGTTTTCTGGTCCTTTTCCTCCCTAGTGGCAGCTTCATTCTCCTGTCCACCTCTGCTCTCCTCTCAACTCTTCTTTTGGTTGTTGTTTCCCTTCCCCACAGCTTGGGCCCGGCATCTGCCCATCTTCACCGTCACCTGCTCTGTGTGGCACTCAGGAGTGAAAGCTTCTTTCTCAGGACACAAAATGGAGCCGGGGCCACCCTCACCTGCGCTGTACACAGTCACTGAGCAGAGCACCCCCTCCCCCCACACACACAAGAATCACCCACACAGAGAGATCCGATAGTCTAACAGAAATGGCACTTAACAGAAATCATTAGTCTATGCAGAGCTTGAGTTGCAGCAGAATTTTCGGCCACTGTGATCGGTGTTTGCAAGCATGGCTGATGGTGGAGGTTCTACCACGGACAGTCTGAAGATGGAGCTTATTCACATACTGCCTGACAATGAGATAGCATGGAGGACCTTACGATGCTCAGAGCCAAGGTGCCAAGTCCCTGCAGCAGCCCTCTGCTTGGCATGTTCTGCACATGGCTGGGAAGGCCTAGCCCTGGGAGGCCCGCTGGCTGGCATTCTTCTTCAGCCGCACTATAATTTCAAAGTGTCAGCACCTTTCTGTTCTATTTCTGTTGAATGTGGAGGCGGCAGTAAAATCTAGGAATTGGATATCAGGGCCCTCTGATTTCCAATACTGAGAATCAAAAAGAGCAGACAATATTGTTTTCTTTCCCTTTCCTCTAAACCTGACCCCCCCTCCCCGCTGTGCCAAGTGATGGCACACACAGGTGGCCATCTGTACCTTCACCCACCATCAGCAAAGGTGTTTGCACAGGTTTCAGAGATGTGATCTCTAACCCTGCTTGTATACATCTACATGTACATGTATACCTTGTATGCTATACTGTACATATAGGCACACACCCATGGGTGCCAAAACATAAAATGCTCAGGTGGTCAATCCAGGGGGACAGCTATCTGTTCTGGAAGCCCTGTGCCTCATTTGGCCTGCTGTCCACCTTCCAGATGCCAGTGCTGGGCGTCAGCTCTCCCGCAGAGCTTGCACCCTGTGAGAATCCATCACCTTCGTGCTTCATCCTTTCTGGTTTTGGCGTTTCTGTTAATGTTGCAGATCTCAGCCTTCTAGGGATTCCCTGTTAATTTTATAATGATGTGGAACAGGCTGGGTCACCCTGAACCCCTAAAGATGTATGCAGAATTGTGTATGTTCATATCTGTCTGTCTGTCTCCTGCCTGCCTGTCTATCTATTGTGTTTCTCACCAAACATTCTGTTTCAGAAATGTGGAAGTGTGGCATCCACACTCACTGCGAAAAGCAGCAGAGAGCAGGGCAGCTCGCATGCTTGGCCTTCCTTTTCCTGACCTGGCTGTTTTCTGTGAGGATATCTCTTTGCTATTGTCTTCTCACAATCACAGGCTTCTGTGGGCCTCACAGCCATCATTCAGCAGCAATAGAGTTCAGCTGGCTAGAGCATCTGGCCACAGGGCCCCATGCCATACAGCAGAGTGAGGAGACGGGACTGGTACCCAGCACAAGCACTTTGAAGAAAGGAACCTAAGAGTCCTCTTGTCTTGTGCCTGTTTGGGGGTGGGTTGGTAAGGGAGAAGAGAGGCTTTCACTGTGTAGATGGGCACTGCTCACACACGGTCAGGCCGTTGTGCCTTTGACAGCCTACTGGTACCTTGCTCCTGTGGAACCTTCTCTTTCATCAGGGTTTACACACTATCCCACAGCAGTGTGAGCATCAGCAGAGAAAGGAACGGATGCACATACTATTCTGGGTACAGCTCAGTAGCAAGGTCTGATTTCCAGGTGCTAGAAATCAGGATGCTGAGCTCTCCATCAGCTGCTGGCCAGGACAGCTCCCAGGGCTCTGGGCTGCAGCGAATGTCATGTCTGCAGCACTCAGGCAATCTTCTTGTTTTCACAAGATTTCATATACTGTGATGAGCAGCCATCCCTGCTTTTCCCTGCTGCTGTGAGAATCCTTTTAGGGCCTGATAATGCCCCCAGGGAGCGGGGCCATGGAGTGGGCAAGCCTGTTCCTTAAGCATCCAATACTCTGAGATGCTCTGTCTGAAACAGGGTCAGACTGGCAAAGCCACCGCTGATCCTGGCCTCTGCCACATGCCACACTGTCACCAGACTTTGAAAGTGTCTGCACTCTATCCTTTTAGAGAAGGGATTACAGTATCTGGCAAGCTGTTTCAATGCATAGTTGTTCTAAAGAATTAGCAATATGGTTCCTACATTAGGGATAGCAAGAAGGGTGTTTACTTATTTGAAAGAGAAAAGTCTCATTAATCAGAGTCTTAACACTGTTGGCAGAGGGGGGTGCAAAATGCTAGAATTATTAGTTTTTGAGAAATTTCATTGGCTCTGACAATAATAGATGATAATTATAGCAGGAAGGGTCATAGAAAATGACTGGCAATTCCCAGATCTGAGCCTATTCCCTAAATATCCAGCTTCTTTTTCCTAGTTGGGTGTCTATAGAGAGACTAGGTCTTCTTGAGTTCCCTGACAGGCTCAATCACTCAACACCACACACTGTTTCTACCAAATGCTCTTGGAATCAACACAACCACCAAAGGCTTACCGAGCTCCTGCCACATGCTCAGACCGAGGCCCAGTCTTTGTCCTCAAGGAGCTTTTGTGTGTGGTGGGAAAGACTGTGGCTAGCAAATATGGAACAGTCAGTGAGCATGCGAGAGCTTTACTGAACTGAGTCGGTGTGGATGGCAAGCAGAGACTTGGGAAGAGTCTGGAACAACTGGCAGGATGTCACAGAAGGACAGAATTCTGGTTGTGTGGATATTAGAGCATGATGGGATCTGGTGGAAGCCACAACACCACCAAGGCAGGCAGGTTAGGCTAGGCTAGAATGCTGCCATCCCTACCCAGCTTTTCAGTGGGCAATTGTGTAGACAGTATTAGCCAGTGTCTCCAGTGAAGTCTTGAACCTCTTGACAAGACTTTTGTTCCCTGACTACCACAGGTGGGAAGAGGGAGTCCCTCAATGTTACAATTTAGAAGTATGTTTCCACAGGCCCATGCAATTCAATATTTGACCCAAGCCAGAGGCCCTGTTTTGGGAGGTTGTAGAATTTTCAGCAGGTGGGGTAACAGAATGTGGGGAGAAGGAGTGGATGGAGAAGACAGCAAGTCAGAAGAGGAACAACAACGCCCTCACCACCCTTCCCACTGCTGCCCTCTGACTCCTGCTTGTCTTACTCATGACTCCGTACCTGGGTTCCAGGCTTCAGAGATGTTACAAGGTCTTTGACCATTTTGGCCTCAGAGACTGTGACACCGCCCACCACAAAGAGGATCAAGAGGGGATGGTCACTGGGGTGGGGCCGGCTCACCTGCAAAACAACAACATCAGGTCAGACAACAGCAATGGCGACTACTTCCCCCCCTGAGAACCTTGACGCAATAAAGATTTATTAGCGGCCACATGTGCCTTGTGACTCTGCTGGCCAGGAATGCACAACATGGCACCTTAGTGGCACCTTACATAAAGGCTGTATCGAAAGGAGAGTTTAGGGTGCTGGAGCCATCAAACAAGAGAAGGACTGTCCCTCTTGTTGCTTATCTTTCCTGAGGACTCAGTACACACTGGTCCTTCTTTGTGCCACAGCCCTGCCACAGGTGCCATCATGGCCTTTATGTGCTTCTTTCTTGCATTTCCTCTACTACAGCAGACTCCACAAGAGCAGGCATGCCTGATTAGATCCCGCTGTCTGTTGCACTGACCCCTTTAAAGCACAGAAGTAACCAACCCAGTTGGTTCCACTGGTGGGATGGAGGTTTATAGATATCTACAGGAACACAGATACACAGGTCACCCTCACAGAGATTAGAGCCTGGCATGTTTAAGAACCAGACACTTCATCAAACCAGTCATGGCCAAGGACTTCCTCTGCATGAACATCACATTAACTGCTAGAGAGATTCTTTCTTCCCTGTTTTTTACAATCTCACCCATGACACAAAGTGTTACTATTTATTAAAATGAAAACCACTCTCAGG
This sequence comes from Lophiomys imhausi, assembly GCA_907164525.1. Lineage (NCBI taxonomy): Eukaryota > Metazoa > Chordata > Mammalia > Rodentia > Muridae > Lophiomys > Lophiomys imhausi. The sequence continues at coordinate 29,577,797 of CAJQZJ010009649.1, forward strand.
AAATGTGAAATGGCCCACAAACCGGTGATGAAGACATTAAGGGACAAGAGAGGGCTCCTGAAGGCATTATGTGTCACACAGCTGTGTTCCTGAGTGGTGAGCACAAAAAAAACGGCATGGGCCAAGCTCTACGGATAAGCAGGAGGCAGCCAGTGGGGCAGCTCAAGACCCAGGACTAAGTAGTACACACGGGATTGTCCAGGAGGGTGCTGTCAACTGCCTGAACAGCTACCAAAGTCATGAGTGATTGAAGCCATTGGCTTTTCCTCTGGCAAGAAAGGGCAACAAAAGACTGTTTTCAGTCACGATGCATAAGCTACCTAAGGGCCTGGGATTGTTCAAAAAAGCAGTAGGGTAGGCCAGTGGGCCATGAAGAAACCTGGAAGGAAGGAAGAGACAAGGGAAGAGAAGTGGGAGAGAAAGGGACAGGATGAGAAAAGGAAGGAGGAAGGAGGAAAAGCTAAAGGTCATACTAAGAACTGGGGGACATGGGAGTAAGTCAGAAAGCCAAGGAGGCCTGCACGCCTCCCTGGCCTCCAGCTGAGCTCTGGACATCCCTTTGTCTTCCACTGTGTTTGTGGTTTTCTTCTAATCCACACACCACACACTTTCACTAATCTGCTGCTAGCCCACGAGCTCCTGGGGGGTCACTTGTACAAGTCCCCAATGGCTATTACAGTGTTAGGAGTCATGGACACTTTCTGGTTTCCTCTAACAGGATGCTTTTGTGGCATCTGTCAGTGGATGACACCCCACTTGACTTCAGTGATGTCACTGTGGGCTGTTCCTTCCATCTTTGTCATTGCTCTGAGTTCATCAGTTCTTGCTCTTGGTCGGCCCCTTTAACTGCTGACATGGCTAAGGCCCCACCCATGACCCCTGCCTCTTCTCACTCAGCCCACTGTCCCTGAAGGACCTTCCTACATTGAGCTCTCTGGATATCACCTCCTGGACACCCTCAGACTCCTGACTGGCTGGGCTCCAGCGTCCTCTAATTCTGTGATGAGTTGCTGACAGCACCACTGCCTGCGGCACATACCAGAGTCCTCCCAGACTCCACTGTCCCTCTCATACTCTAGATCAAGTTTTGTCCACTCTGCCCCTGGCTGTCAGTGACATCTCCCCCACCGCACCACTTTTGGCACATCAGTGGATCACTATAAAGGCTTTCTACTTTGTCTTCTATTCCTGGTGTTGCCATTCCCTATTTATTCCTCTTATTTTTGCCTTGTAATCTTTATTAGTTTTTAAAGATTTTATTATTTTAAATACTATGTATATATGTGTGTCTCTGTGTACATGAGTGCAGGTTTCCATGGAGTCCAGAGGCATAGGATCCTCTGGCATTATAGTAGCTACCCACCATGGGTGCTGGAAATTGAACTCTGGTCTTCTGCAAGAACAGTATGTGCTCTTATCCACTGAGCCATCTTTATAGCCCTGGCCTTGTAAGCCTTCTGAAATACCACTATTTAGTATCAACTATATAGCAAGTACTACATCATTTATGTGTGTTATCCTTGTCATTCTCATAAGCCCCTAAATACAAACACAGTGGACAAAACAGATGTAGAAGCTAGACCATAGTGCCAGGGGCCACAGCGTAAATGCTACTCAATTCCATCCCACATTCAGTCTCAGCACAATCGGATGTAAGACTATTTGCTCTATGTCTCCAGTTCATCTCGAATAAGTCCAGTAGTTCCTGGAGCCATTTATGATGACTTGTACTATAGCCAGATGTATGTTTTCTTTCTCTCTTTCTCTCTCTCTCTCTCTTTCTCTTTCTCTCCCCTTTCCCTTGACATTTTGTCAACAATTGAATGCATGACATTTTACTGAAAACAAACACTGCATGGTGAGTTTATCACAGTACTTCAACTCAATTTATTTTCACAAAGTCAGCCGTCTATGTGATCCCCAGAGCAAAATGGAAAATCAATACTTGAAACCCTCTCAAGTCCCTCCCGTCACTAGACCATCACCCTAATACTTTGTATGGTTCTTTTTATTTAGTCACCTATATACCTGGGATTTTTCCATGTCAAGAGGAAAGCTGTGTGGCCTACAGTAGGCCACAGCAATAGGCTTGGTTTCAATGTCAGTGCCCGGGCTTCCAGTTCCCAAGTGTCACAGGCATCACGCTGTCTTAAACTGCATTTAGTCTCCTCTGTGGGGAGTGTCCTCACCTCCCCCTGTGCTACCCTCACTCCTGCTTTTTTAAAAGCATTGCTCTCCCAGGGCACCTCCTACACCTGTTCCACGGTGGTTGTGGTCTGTCAAGCTCTTCTGTCTTGACCTTGGTAAATCGGAGTGCTGTTCCACCATAGCCACTTTCTTCTCTTACTCCTGAACATCTTGACCTTGGCATTTTTGGTGCTGAGCATAATATCTCCCACACGGAGAGCTTTTAGTAAGTGTTATATGGGTAAAAGAGATAAGCTGGGCTGGTGAGGTGGCTTAAGGGGCAACCACACATCACAAGCACACACACATGTCATAATAACAATAATAATGAATTAAATATAGAATGGAGAGTAGATGTAAAGGACATGCAAGCTGACAGAAGATTCCCTTGTTTTCTTAGAGATTTTAAAGTTTTTTAATTCTTTTGTTTTTGTTTTGTTTTTTGAGACAAGATTTTTTTTCTGTGCAGCTCTGGCTGTCCTGGAACTCAATCTGTTGACCCGGCTGGGCTCGAACTCACAGAGATCTGCCTTAATGCCTCTGCCTCTCAAGTGCTGGAATTAAATATCTACACTACCACTGCCTGTTCAAGACTTTATTTTTAAAATACTATTGTTCTTCTCTCTCCTTCTAATTTATCCCATCTACTCTCTCTCAAATTAACATATTAATATATATTAATACATAAATATAATCTGCTCAGTCTGTATAATGTTACTTGTATGTAGCAAGGAGACTGGCCACTTGGTATCAGATAACAAGTTGGGAAACTCTCCCACAGACAACTCTCTCTCCCACTCTCAGTTTTCCTTAGTTGGCTGCAGTTCTTTGCCTAGGCTTAGAACCCCATGAGATTCCCCTTCCATGTTAGCATGTCTGTTGGTGCCATCCTGCTTACACAGGCTTGCTGATGAAACTTCATGGCTGGAGCTTCTCTGGTATTTCTGACTACTTGTTCCTTTGGCTCTTAAAATCTTCCCAACCCCCCTTTCCTAGCGCCTCAGGAGGAGGAGAGGGAGTTGTGTTGTAGAGTATCAGTTGGGGCGGGGTCCTGCATGGTCCCTCGTTTTCTGCATTTTGATGGGTTGTGGTTTTCTGTAATGGTCTCTGCTTAAAGACTTCTCTCTAGGGAACTGCTCTCTCTAGGCTATGCATGTTTTTCTGTCTGAGTAACCAGACCCTGAGGAACCTCCCAGTCCTACAAACAACTGCTGCTTCTCACTTAATTGTGGGACAGAAATCCACTGGATCTGGATTTAGCATGGCACAGTATGTTCCTCTAGACATATGCTTTCCATAAGAGAGTTTGGAATCTGAAGCACATGCTGAGAATTTTGGAAAGACACAGTAGAAGATGAAAAGAGAGAAGCAAATTCAACACACAGCAACAACAAAGAGTGATTCCCTAGGGCTGAGGAGTGGAGGGAATGCCAGTCTAGGCACAAATGCATGGCTACAATTAATGCATGTTGGAGTCTGTTATTTTGGTTTCAGTTTAGATTTGTGTGTTGATACCAGACTTTTTTTTTCAGAGCATGTCAGGCCAGCAGGCTGCTGGGAAGTGGAGCTGGACCCATCCCAATCCCCCATTCCTCATAGCTGTTCACAACTGTGCTTTCTGTGTGCAGGGTGACAATCTGAAGGTGAAAGCTTGACACAGCATGTCACTGCACATGCAGGGTATAATAAAGTAGGCAGAATCTCTGCTCTGTCACTTGATGAGCCTCAGAGGGCTGGGACTTGAGGATGTCAGCTCTGTTCAGGGAATATGGCTTCTTCCCCACTGCACCCAGCTTTTCAGTGTGGGCTATGAGTCTCTCCTGCCCAATCAGGACTACATCAACCCATTCATTTACGTACATACAAGAGGCCCTGGACAACTTCTTATTGCCATATGCAGCTAATACCCATCCCGTGAACACCATGAGGGATGGTCCCCCTATGTTCCGAGTCTCATCTTTTCTCTTTCTTGCCTCATCTAGTTCCAGGCTCATCCTAGTTTCCTCTCTCTCAAGGCTGCCAGGGCAAGCCTTATAAAACATACAGGAATTTGTTACATATTCCCAAACATCACTCAGTGGTACTGTTCCAGTTTGCTGTCTGTTGCTGTGATAAAACACCGAACAAACCAAACTGGGGAGGAAAGGGTTTCTTTGGCTTGTGAGTCCTGATTATAGCCCGTCACTAAGGGAAGTCAGGACAGGAACTCAAACAGGAGCAGAGTCAGAAACCACAGAGAAATGCTGTCTACTGGTTTGTTTTCCATGACTTTCTCAGTTCCCGTTTGCACACAACCGGACCATCTGCCTCAGGGTGGTACGTACTACAGTGGGCTGGACCCTCTCCCATAAACCATTACCAATCTGAGGGACATAATTATTTAATTGAGGTTCCTTCTTCCCAGAGTAGTTTGTGACAATTAGAGTCAGAAACTAACTAATACAGGGAATTCTTTGTTCTTGATAAAATTTGGCAGAAAAAAAAAAAAACCCTCCTACATTTCCACCCCTTGGGCACTAGCTTCGGTTTATCTGTCATGTGTTCTCTCTCTCCACTGCCCACGTTAGCTGCAGCCATTTGGAATGACATTTTAGCTTTGTGCCTGACTCTGGCTCCAACAGGTTTCCTCTGTGCTTCTCCACCATCTCCTCACACCACTTTTCTCTCTTCTTGCAATACTGAGAGCCACAGGAGGCAAGCAAGGGCATAGCAGGCAGGTGTCTAGTCTTCTATGTCTCCACCCACAACAGTAACTGCTCCCTGTCAGACAAGGTGCGAAGACTGCCATGGGCTAGTTTCTGCTTTTGCTAAGTAATCCATACCAAAGTCCACTTCATTACAACTCTTGGAATAGCTAACATTAGATATAAATCAAACACCACCTCATAGTATGCATCGTTAATTGAGAAGAATCTAAACCATAGTTATGAATGATTGCAAAGAGGAGCCACAGGACTTGCACTCATTTAACCAAGCGCAGTGCTGACATATTTTCTTCTAATCAGAAATGCCATTAAGTACAGTGGACCCCATCCAACAGTTTCTTTCTTCAAATCTTGTCTTCCTTATGTGAGTCATAAGGAGTAGGTCTAGATGACCTCTAAGGTATGCTTAGCTCTTGCAGCTGAAGGATCTGATGTCATTCCTCACATGAAACCCAGCACTTGCTCCCCCACCCCTCAGTGAAGCATCCTTTGGATGATGGTCATATCTACAATCCAATCATCTGTCCTCAGCTCAGAATAGGCTGTGGGCAGCTATGTGATTACAGAATGACTGCTTTCCAAACATGGTTGTCTGTCATGGAATGAGGTCCTGAGCTTGACTGGGCTAGTGGTAATTAAGAGCCATTCTAAGACAGATGAGGCTCTGTGAACACTTGTTGGGTTTCAAGGAGAGCCAAAAGCTATGCGGATGCTAACCATGCATTCAACTAATATCAGTTGGGTACCTATGATATGCTGGGCATTGCTCAGCTCTTCGTAGAGCACAGCGAATCTCGACAACTGCTTACTTACCAGATAGCTTTCCAGTTCTTGGTCTTAATCCTTCTGCATTGCGGTCTTTGGGGTCCCTGGACATCCTTTGGTCCTTAAATAAATTAGTCTTTCATTGCTTAAGTTGCTCTGAGTTGCTTTTATGGCCTGTGTGAGCAACATTTCTTCATGTGGCCTTTTTCCTGTTTTCAAGCCACAAGGCTGTCACATCAGGCACAGGGCCCAGAGGCAGACAATGGGGTTTGAATCCTTGTCATGAGTCTTTTTCCAATTAGGCATGGCCGCCTAAGAAATGGAACAACTACAGCAATGGAACCTTTTAAAGCACACAGAGAAGGAGGGAAAAGAGCCTCATGCCACTTCATTATATAAAACCCAGCTCTTCATGGTAATTCCAGCAGAGAAAACATCTTGACAGATCATATCCTTTAGTCAAACAAGCTGAGGGTCAAACACATGGAGTACATATAAAGTGTATTACTCTCAGGAGACTGAAATCTAAGCCACAGACTTCAGAAATGCACATTCAAAGCGCTGTCTATTAGACATTCTACTTTTAAATTAAATTGCCATTCCAGTGAGAGGGGAAAGTCCATTTTGATTGATTCATTAGGTCGATATCAAGGTTTGGTCAGAGCACCTCAAGGTGCTCTGTGCGGGAGTCTAGCAGGGAGCTGGGCTCTTCTGGGCCAGCTGCAGCCCATGTTGTTCCTCCCAGCTCAGTGGACCACGCTCATTGGCATGACAGCCTTAGTGGGTAGTCACAAGTCCTTCCTCTGGATGAGAAGTGACCAGGCTGACTTTAAAGTCTTCCTAAGACAGTGAGGCATGCCTGCTCTCCTCAGCTTCTCATCCAGGAAGTTGTTAATTTAATAGATTGTTTTAAAAAATGGACAAATAACAAGTAGTGTTTATTTCACTGCAGCTCAGGTCACAAGTGTGAGCGATTTTAATGTCCTCTAAGAGGGAAGGAAACCTAGGTTCAGTTAGTGCCGTCCTTACTGCCCTGGACATCCAGATGATGTGGATTTACTTGAATACAGACTGTATTTTTCAAAAGAGGCCATGACAATACTTCCTGCTCCTCTTGCTCTTGGTCCCTTTTCAAAAGGAAGAACGTATGTTTTATTTCTTTGAAGTGGACCGCCTTGACATGTGGGCTGCTGTGTGATATCACCTGACTTTCAGGCCACGACACCCAATGCCTTTCCCCTGGCTTTCCCTCTTACAACACTGACAGAACTTTGCAGTGGAGCTGAGGTCCTGGACCACAGGGCCTCTGGAGCTCCCAGCCACCTGGGGAGGCAGACCCTGTCATGTGGAGCTCTGCCCAGACTGTGACCTCCTGAGCAGAATGAATGGTTAATATCCTTATGGGCCAGTGGTTTACGATGACTGCCTACTTGATACTGGACAACCAGAACCAGTGGGAATGAAAGACTCCTGTGGCCCCTGATTCGTAGACCAGAGCCCTGTGAAGGACATGCTTTAACTGTCTATCCTATGACACAGCGGAGTTCTGATTCTAGAGAGGCAAGACCCTGCTGCCAGAACTCCTCCACTGCAGAGAGTCTGTCTGACTCAGAGAATATTAGACAGACACGCCACTTTTTTCTGAAATAGTTTGGCTTATAGAAAAGTATGAACACAAGCAAAACCGAGTTGAGGGGACCATGTCCAAGAGTCTGCAAGTAGGTTAGCATGTGCCACAATGCTAAGGCAGCAGTGACTCCTTACAGGGAGTTCTTGCTGCACAGAGAGTTCCCAGAGTGTGGCGATGGTGCAGAAGGGCTCCCAGACAGTCAGGACCTGAGGCATCCTGAGTTTGGACTCCGTGTCCAGGGTGACCATGGCATGCAATGTTGCCAGCTCCCCACTGTGTGCTCAAGGAGAGATAAGTTATATCACTAAGACTGTGGAGATCAATGAATCGGGCTCACACTGGAGAGACACAAGGTCTGCAAAAGAACATCACAGACCATGAACATGGCTCCAGGGACATGCCAGAAGGTCACTTAACTGCTTGTCTTCTGGGAAATGTGAACTGTGGGAGATTTGCAATGCTATGACTTTTTTTTTGCAGGCAGTGTGTTTAGCCTCTTTCTTCATTTTAAAAGCAGATTTTCTATCCTTTCTTGTTTTTCCCTTCTATTTGATTTTATTATTTTAATTTCTTGAGACAGGGGTTTACAGTGTAGTCTAGGCTGGCCTGAAGCTCATGATGTAGCCCAGGTTGGCCTTGAACTTGTAATTCTCCCACCTTTATCCCCTGCATGCTAGGATTACAGGCATATACCACCATACCTGACTCCTTCCTTCCTCTTCTTCCTCAAAGATAGGCTCTTGCTAATAGGGCAGGCTAGCCTCAAACCCATAATCTTCCAGCCTTACCTGTGTGTACACCCAAACACTGGCTATGTATAGGGTACAAAGATAACCAGTGTGGCTCTTTCTTAAAAGCTGCAGTCTGGCAGGGACCACAGAGTCATGGTAAGGAGTACCGACTATGGCAGTCCCGGTACTGAGTGCTGAGCGTGCTCTTATGCATCTCACAATAGCTCCACTGTCATCCCAATTTACAGATGAGAAAACAGAGGCACAGAGGGGCTGAGTGGTTCTCGAACAGTCTGGTTGCAGGTGTGGGGTTGTACCACCTCCACTGCCGACAGACCCTGGAAGGATGCTCACAGAGCATGTACTAGATGGGGTGGATGGAGAAATATAGATAGAGCCACCTATTATTCAGCAAATCAAACTAAAGAATAAATGTGAAGTGGA
>CAJQZJ010009649.1:29586268-29601257 GCA_907164525.1 Lophiomys imhausi
CCACCTATTATTCAGCAAATCAAACTAAAGAATAAATGTGAAGTGGAGAAGAGATACCAAGCCTCCCCAGCACCTGCTCCCCCTATCTACCACTCCATTGGGGATTTCTTCTCCTGGTGCACTGACTTTTCCATTCTATAAGACCAGCAGCCCCTCTTTGTTTATGTTCTATTCTCCAGGGAGGCGAAACACGGGGGTTGCAGTGGGCAAACTTCAGTCCTGGTGTGGAAAGGAGACAGAGTGGAGGTAGTGGGCTTCCATCTCTGTGGTGTGGGAACGAGGCTGGGGTTGCCTTGCTCAGCAGCTGTTACACAGCAGGGGGGGGGATGAGGGCAGCTGATGAGGCTCACTGGAGCTGACCAATAGCATTGTTCACTTGTGAAAATTTTGAAGGAAGCTTCAGGTGTAATGCCCAGGCAGCAGCTCTTCCTTATCTGAGGTCTTGTGTTCCACAGTTTCAGTTATTTACAGTATGAAAAGAAACTTCTAGAAACCAATCTCTTAAGTTTTAAGTTGCAAATGGTTCTGAGAAGCATGATGAAACCTTGCCCTGCTCTCCCCAGCCTGGAGACGAGGCATCCTCAGTGCAGAGCACCCATACTGTACATGAACCTTTTTTTCAGCCACCGAGAGGCCACCTGGGTCGCCAACCGGCCCTGGCAGCATTGAAGCATTGGGTTCAAGCACCCCTTAATTTACTTGATTATGCCCCAAAAGTGCAAATTACGTCCAAAAAGCAGGGTGCTGGTAAATCTGATAAGCCAAAGAGAAGCTGTAAAGGGTTTCCCTTAAGTGGGAAGATCAAAGTCCTTGACTTGATGAGGAAATATATAATTGTCTGTGGAGGTTGCTAAGATGTGTGTTGAGAACAAGTCTACAAACTCTAGAAGTGGGAAGGAGGGAAAAGAAGCCAGTTCTAGGTTCACTGTCACACTTGCAAAGAGAACACACTACGACCAGAACACATGCCCATTTGCTTAGCAAAAAAAAAAAAAATCACATTTTTGTCTGTGATACAAACATGGGAATCCATAGGGTGTGTACATTTGGTTTCAGGTCTTTAATGGGAGTCTTGGAAGGTGTTCTCTGTACTCAGTGGGACTAGTGTAGTTGGAAAGAGAAACCAATGGTGTCAAGCTATGCTGAATGAGGTTTGTAAGCCGTGTTCTCTGACTGCCCTCCCCAGCACCTGCTGTATACACAATGCCAAGTGCTGGGGATCCAGAAGAGAAAAGCTTAGATCAGCACTCCAGGTTCTAGCTACACCTTCCACAGTCCTCTCAATCAGATCTGTACTGAGAAAAATGTTCAAGTCATTCATGCGCATATACATGGTGGGGCTGAGCTGGTCCACCTCATAACTAGATGCCATGAGTTCTGGCCTCGTCTGTTCCCACGTGCAGTGCTCAGTACAATCATTCATACTGTCTTGACCTACCGAGGTGCAACGGGTTATGTTGTGTCTCTGTCAAAAACATCAGCCTGGAGAAAGACAACTAAGACACATAAATATAAAAGCAATTTATAAATACAGCCACAGAGAAAAGATACAGAGCCCTGAGGGAGACACACAGGGCTAAGACCACCCTTTTCCGCATTCTTCCTGCTACTTGTTATGTGGCTTGTACCATGCTTCCTGTGGGGTGACTGTGGCCCTGCCTCTCTGTGCATTTCTTGTCATGTGCCCAACCTACTCTCATCTTCCACATCATTGGCAGATTGCCTCTGGTCACTCCACATGAGCAGGAAATATCTCTGAGTGCAGAGAAAGGACTCAGCAGGGGCAGACCAGCATCTCCCTTCCAAGCCAAGTAAAAGTTTGAGAATGTTCCCATTTGTGCAACCGTAGCCATGCATGGAAAGGATCCGCCATGGATGACTCTATTTCATCATGTTCAGCCTCTTTGTTCCCTTCTGGCTCAGCACTAACAAGCCAGTATGGAACACACAGCAGAGCACAGAACAGGGTAGAGAATTGCCAGAGACAGGGGCAGTAACCGTCCCTGGCAATTCACAGTGAAGACGTGATGTTCAGAGGCCACACATCTGCCATGCACGGATTCATTCTTTCCATGAGACCTGGGCCCAAGTCCTAGGAAAGCAGTTTGAGGAGTAGCAGGTGCCCTATGCGTGATCTCGCTCACATAAGGGTCCCATGACCAAGCCAGGCAGAGACCTTCTTCATGAGCTGCATCAGGAAAGGGAAGGCAGTTGAGTAATCCCAAAGAATAGAATTAACAACACAGAATATTTAACTTCTAAGAACACACCTGGTAGGACTATGGGGCCAGAGAATGCTGTGGCCAGGAAAGTTCTCTGGAATTTGGATGACTACAGGACACACCTTGAAGTTGCCATTTACAGTGTGCTCTTTGGAAATCATGAGAGAATAGCAGAGAATGAGATGAAATCCAAGGCTTTTGGAAATTTGCATTCACTGCTTAGCCATGTGGGGCCTCAGTTTCCTCACTGGACAAAACGGGGAAGGCCCTGCTAAGGTTGTCCTAAGGATGGACAGGAGGGTGGAAGGAAACCTGTTGGCTGACTGGTCCACACGGATTGTCATTCTAACAGTGGGTGGGAAGCCAGGACACTGTGTGCTCCACCTGTGGGTATCTATTCCATCTCCTTCCCTCTCAACAGGCATTGGAGTAGAATGAATGTCCGTCTGTCTAGTACTGCCTCCTTCTCAAAGTGGCTTTTTAAGATGTTATAGCAGGGGGGAGAACTCAAACTCTCTCCCTAAATCTACTCCCAGGAGCCTTCCCTCTGAGGTCAGCTGGCTGCTGAAAAGGCATTCCAACAGTGGTGTGGAACACCCCATTTCCCAGGCTGACCCATCAGGGTCCCCTGCTCCCTAGGCAAGGTCACACAGGAGGTGGAATGGCTGGGCACAGGAAGAAGTAAGGGACAACAACAACACTCTCTTAGTAAGTACTAACTTACAGGAGTAACTTTCAAGTGTGACAGCTCTTGATTCATGGGACAGTGACAGAAAATGCACCTGTGGAGTCAGCTGACAACTGATATCCTAATACAGTCCATGGCCACTGGATGTCTCCGCTTGTAGAGGAAACAGTTAAGTGCAGAGGGTTGGAAACCATGTCTATCCCAGGAGTTACTACTATTTTTAATTTTATCTTCCTTCCTTCCTCCCTCCCTCCCTCCCTTCCTTCCTCTTCCTTCCTCTCTCCTTCCCTCCTCCTCCTCTTCTTCAGCAAATGGCCACCAGGAAGAGCTACTCATGACAGAGCAACAGAGAGTGACCCAACAACTCTGGGCTTAGACTCAGCACAGGAGCCCTGGATACTTTAAGAAGTTGAGCTGCATTGCTTTATTAAGAAAAAAAATTAAAGAGAAGAGACCATTGCATTAGAAGCTGCTAGTATTGGGGAACAGCAGAACAAAGGACAGAGGACCACTCCAGCCAATTTACTGCTTGGTTTCCAGTCTGATGTCTGGCGTCTGTCTTCTCTGGCTTTTGGAATGGGCTGGTTTTCCTGGAATATGCTTTTATTGAACTCTGAAAGGCTGGATCTTTTATGTAGATTAATTCACGATTTCAAAGACTCCTTGAAGCTGGCAAAACATTCTGTTATTTCCAGGAGTTATTACCACTGGAATACAGGCATCGCCTGGGAGGTCAGTCTGCGATCTTGTTTAGATCCTTTTAAATTTAGAAACTTTACAGCGGCTTAAAAATAGATCACATTTGTGTACTTTCTCTTCCTTTCATCCCTACTTCAAGGGTTGCTCAGTCATTCTGACCCACCCCAGACATGAGCCAGAGAAATTCAAGGAGTTTGCTGGACCATAACAAAAATCGTCTCTAAAGGAGTCTTGGGATATTAGGAGTATGCAGAGTTGCTTATTACCCTAAAGAGCGAGTTCTAGAACCAAGAGCAAAGGACTCCACTGAACTCAGTGAATATGCGCTTATGTTGATAATAAGTGGATCATGAGTGTAGACGCTTTCCAGTGGTACTCTTGAGGATGTTTTGTGACCCCCACTTAGGGTGTATGTGTTGTTGGGGAAAGCTCACAAGACTCAGGTCCAAAGAGGCTGCAGGAGGCTGCAAGTTCAGGCTGCACACCACCAAATGGTCAGTAAAGATCACCTTGACTGTAGACCATTGTCTCCCTGGCACTGGGAAGGGCTAAGATGTGCCAGCATCCCCATGCTCAGCAAAGGGAACATATGACATTCAGCATGACCCCTTCATGGGTCCTTACCTTCATGAACATGCTGAATCCACTTTTAAGGAGATCCGTGAGGCCTGAGGACATATGTTCAATGTCAATGGGATCTGGTTTCTCAGGATTAAATATTTCCTCCACAACCTGCTTCAGCAGTGGCTTATAGGATGCCTGGAAAGATAGAACACTGCTGTTAAAGCACTTGTTTTCTGTGTCTGGCAACAGTTTTATCGACATCAAAGGAAGTAAACAAAGTTTAGTTTGATACTGAGCAACTAAGGCTATGCTTCTGTTTTTGCAAAATTATAAAACAACTTTGAGGCTTTAAAAATATTTTTATTAATTGAGAATTTCGTACAATGCATTTTGATCATATTTATTCCAACTCTTCTCCTAAACTTCTTCCAGATCTGTCATCTCCCAACTTCTCTAACTTTGTATCCTTAAAAAAAAACAAAATTTAATACCACATGGATTCCAACTTGCACTCATGCAATGCTCTAGTAACGCCCTGCCTCTGTACTCTCTTCTACAACCAAATATCCCTCACCAGAACTATAGTCACACTAGGACCAAATGCTCAATCTAGGTTTAAAGTGACAATTTAATGTAGGAAGGATGGTAGGAAACAAAGTCTTGTCATTTGATATAAACAAGATGATCTCTAAACATTCTTAGACTCCACTAGGAATGTGAATGTTTATGTGCAGTGACTGTCAACACCCAAGCTCATTCCTCCTTCCCCCCATAGCTCAACTCCATGTATGACTATGTCAGAAAAGAGCTAAGGTGACAGGAGGAGGAATCTGACCCAGGTTGGGGTGGGAACCAGGTTACAGAGCACTGTATGCATCTCTGTAGGTATTAAAAGTGATGGTAGATTATAACACCTCTGCTTTGATGGGTGGTGCTGGAGCCCTTTCCTCCTCCGTGACCTAAATACCCTGTAGGCCCATGTTTAGTTCTTCTGGAGGCAGCTGTCTTACTGACCTCTTTCCTGAGTTCTTGCTGGAATGCTCTTCCTAAGTTTTTCTTCTTCCACAGGCTGAGCCCCCTTCCTCCCAACTCCATTGCTGTCTCTGCTGCCCCACTCTCATCTGGCAGTGTTCTGGGGTGTTCAGCACAAAGGCCCAAGTGGCATCTCCCCTCCCCACACCTTCTGATCCATATCATGCCAGGGAAGCCAGGTTCTAACAGGGCACTGCTGAGATCACTGTGTTTTGAGCTCTGTTTAGTTCTTCACATGGGGCAAAACACAAGGTGTTGTAGCCATGGTTGCAGACATGTCAGCGTCTGACCTCATCTCTAGCTTGTTCTTGCTTTTCTTATAGGAATCCTACATTATTTTTCCATATTCTAAGTCTCTTAAGATATCTCAGAAATGAAGCAGTGCATATAGACTATCCACATCACATCTCACTACACATCTGGGAGGGTTAGTGCTTGCTCAGTGGAGGATCTCAGTTTCCTGATACTTATTGGTCAGTGAGACCACTGTATATGGAAAAATATCATGATTAATGATTACGCTGGGCAGGAACACTGATAAAGCAGAGATAATGCTACAGATTAACCTTGTTTATAAATAGAGGAAATCAGATTACAGCTATACCAAGATAGGTTTTCTTTTAAAGGTTTATTTTATTTATGTGTATGTGCTTTCAGAGGCCAGGATGGGGTGTGTGTATGATTCATTGGAGTTACAGGCATTTATGAGTCACCTGACCAAGATAAAAATTTAAAGACTCAGACTGGAAAAAAAACCCTAAAAATCTGAAAACATATACTTTTGACTTGGGGTATCAGGCATTCTCAGGCTGGTTGGAAAGGAGGCTGTTTTAGTCAATGCAGAATGTAATTTGATAGAACCAATCAAAACTCAAACTTCATCTGATGTTGCAGTTCCACTCCCTGGCATTTATTGTCTGGTAATGTTCATGCATAGAAATACATTCAGAAAGAATGAAGTAAGGCAATATTGGAAGCCACTGTCTTAGTCACTGTTCTATTGCTGTGAAGAGACACGTGACCATGATAACTTTTATAAAAAGGCATTTAATTGGGATTTGCTTTCAGTTTCAGAGGCTTAGTCCATTATCATCATGGCAGAGAGCATGGCGGCCTCAGTAGACATAGTAGCTGAGATCTACATCTGATCTACAAACAACAGGAAGCGAGACAATGGTCTTGGCATGGGCATTTGAAACCCCAAACCCACTTCTACAAACATACTTCCTCCAACAAGGCCATACCTCCTAATCCCTGTCATTAGGGAGTGTAGCACTATTCCTTAATGACCAAGCATTCAAATCCACGAGCCTGTGGGGACCATTCCTATTCAAACCATCACAGGCACTCAAGTGCTCAACAACAAGTCCAGTGTTTAATAAGTGAGAACATCCATAGGGAGGAATGTTGGAAACATGACAAGGGAGGGTCTGTGGTGACAGGGCTAAGAACAAGGGGCAGACAGCATGTGACTGAACACTGTGAAGTGGGGACACTCGTGTAATGGGCTAGCAATTGAGCAAAAAGTACAAACAGATCCCTTTTTGCTTGTTCAAAGTTAACAAATTATTCATGCATGGAAATGAGATTGGGGTAAACATACTAAATGCTAATCCTTGGCATTTCTTTTCTTTTCTTTCTATACTTTCCAAATGAATAAATTTACTTATGGGTTTGTATATTAATCCAATAAAATTTTTTAAGTGAATAATAAAAAAAAGCCTTTGGTCTTATAGTCTTCATCAAGGAGATGGTCTGGAGAGCTCGCTTACCTACCATCAGAGTGCTTGTGGACATTCACTCTTTTGGATGGTCAATTGTTTTTTTTAAACATTTATTTATTACTTCAGGCTACATCTTTATCACAGTGCCCTCTTTCCACCCCTCCCAGTCCTGCCCTCCCACCCTCTACCCCCATCCCTTTCATCCCATTCCTCTGGAGTGGAGTGCCCCTACATATCAGTCCCCCACCCCAATTCAATAGTCATATGGGGGTCAAGAGCCTCCTCATACACTGGGGGCCTACAAGGCAGCACCACTAGGGCAAAGTGTCTCACTGACAGTAAACAAAGTCTATGTTCCCGTTCCCTTTGGTGCATTGGTTGTAGTATAGTTATCCTGTACTATATGGCTAAAATCCGATTATAAGTGAATAGATGCCATGTGCATCCTTCTGAGTCTGAGTTAGTTCACTCAGGATGAGCTTCTCTAGTTCCATCCATTTGGCTGCAAACTGCATGATTTCATTGTTTCTGATGGCTGAGTAGTATTCCATTGTGTAGACATACCACAGTTTTTTAATCCATTCCTCGGTTGAGGGACATCTGGGTTGTTTCCAGTTTCTAGCTATTACAAATAAGGCTGCTGTGAACATAGATGAGGAAACTTCCTTGTGATTTGGTGAGTAATCATTTGGATGTGTACCCAGAAGTGGTATGGCTGGGTCCTAAGCCAGAGCTATTCCAAGTTTTCTAAGATATCGCCAGACTGACCTCCATAGTGGTTGCACAAGGCTGCACTCCCACCAGCAATGGAAGAGTGTTCCCCTTTCTCCAGAAACTCACCAGCATGTGCTGTCATGTGAGTTTTTGATCTTAGCCATTCTGACAGGTGTGAGATGGAATCTCAGAGTTGGACGGTCAGTTGTTAAAGCTCATCCCTCAGCAGAGTCCTTTGGCCAACACTTGACTGCCTCATTTGTGCTGTTGGCCAACACTCCACTATCTCATCAGTGCTGTCATCCAAAAGCACACAACTTCTTCCTAAGTGAAGGAATTAATTGTGTTTTCCTTTGCCACTACAAAGGAAAAATAAAAAAGCCCTGGAAAGGAGCAACTTCTGGGAGGAATGGCTGACTGTGCCTCACAGCTCAGGGACTGGGTCTACCACAGCAGGGGGGCACATGGGAATCAGAACGAGGCAGTTACAAACAGTGGCGTCAATGGGAAGCACTTGGCTGGCTTTCCCTTTCACTCCATCTGGGACCTCAGTACATAGGATTGTGCTATCTACATTCACGTGGTCTTCCCTACTTACTTAGCTAATTTTCTCTTTAAAAAAAGCCCTCACACATCCCCCATAGTTGTGCCTCACTGATGCCCTAATGCTTAATAACCCAATCAAACTGACTGTCATTATACTAGTAGACTCAGTTTTCAGCCAGGCATATTATCAACTAACTAAAAGATCCTTCTCCTGGTTGCTATAGAGCTGAGGGTAGCTTTATTTCCAATTTCTGGGCAATGGGACATAAGCAGAAGGATAATGTGGGGTTTTCAAAAATATGCCTTCTAAAATGGAAACAGATTTCTCTCTTCTGCTGCATGGAACATGAAGTGATGTTTGGAGCTGCAGCAGCTCTCTTGGAAGGCGACAGGAGGAACTGTGGTGATGACACACATGGCACAGACAATCCAGCAAGGGCCACTTCACACAGGAAGCAAACCTTAAATGCTTAAGCCACTAGTCTCCAGATCACTGTGACTTGCAACTCAATAAAATGATCACACAAAGCATGAAAGGACTAAAGGACAGAACGGGTCATTCATTCCTTCCATTGAAGAGCTAATAGTGCTAATTGTTATCTGTTTCTTGGTTTATATGAAACTGGCTATATATAGCAGCTCCAGCCAGAACAACAGAGAAATACATACAGGCTACCACATTAAGAGAGAGAAGAAAATACGTTCTATGACGTACATAAAATGAAGGAAGGTTGTTGCCATCCATAGGGTCTGCCTACCACAGGAAGGAAGAGCAGTAGTCAGAGGAGAGCTAAAACCCAGGTAGGGATGGTTCTGACCTCACATGGAAGCACCTTACTGTGTGTTCCTCTCTCTGAGGCATGGTGTGCTGGGGGTGATGGTGTTGTTTCAGTACTCCAGAGACCCCAGCCTGGACTTGGGGGATTGGTAGGAGGCACAGATGGTTAGGGAAGGACAGGTGCTCATGGATGGATCTGTCTCTCCATTCCCCTCCCTGTCTCTCTTCTCCTTGGTCCCCTTTCTGCTCTGCCTAGAGCCTAAGCATTTGTGCTTGCCTGCTGGGCTGAGCTTCAGTGTTAAGCATGCCCTCACTTAACTTATTGTCTGCTTTCCTAGCAGCTTTTTCTTTGCAGTTCCTAGCAGCTCAGGGGGTGGGGTGGGGTCTGTGTTTGGCAATCTACTCACTCAGGGCTGAGCTCCCTTGGAGCAGAGGTTTGAAGGCACAACATTCATTCTTGAGACTTTGTGATTGCCATATGTTATTGGGGGATGGTCAAAAATCTCTTATTCATTTAAGGCAAGGAATGAGCAATTATTTAGAATGTACAAATAAACCATAATTAAAAGTACAAAATGACATACAAATCTAGAAGGGTCACATACATGTCTTTCTCTACTGTCTAACACACTCTTGGAACATGAGTCTCTTACACTCTTTGTCTGCAACATTTCAGATTCCATTCTCATTGACAATATTTGGACTCAGCATGTCTTTTTAGAGACGTGACAGTTATCCTCTGGATGCAGTAGTGTGAGGCTGGCCTGTGACTCTGGAAGCCACACTTGTGCTTTGCCCCCCCGAGTCTGTTTGACTCTGCTACAGGGCCACGGGAGGGGGTTGGCGAGGCAGGAGGAACCAACATGGACATGCTCCACCTTGGGGCTCTGCTATTGCTAGAAGACTTTCTCTCACCTTTAGGCTGAGTTCTGGACTTTTGTTGTGACCTTTGTAGATTTTATAAGTCATTTATAGTGCTTTTCTTTTTTCCATTTTTTAATGTTTATTTATTACCTCAGGCTACATCTCCATCACAGTGCCCTCTTTCTACTTTGTGGGGCACCATGCACTTCTCAGGCAGAGACCAGTAGAAGGTGACAGGTGAGGCTTCTCTGGAGTGCCACCCACTTCTTTCTTAGGGTTACAGAGAGTTCCAAAGAGGAGAGAAGCTGTGCTGTCTGCTTCAGTGTTAAGCACGTCCTCCCTTATTTATTGTTTGCTTCCATCACAATTCCCAGTAGTTCCGGGGGTGGGGTGGGTGGGGTCTGTGTTTGGCAATCTACTCACTCAGAGACCTATGGTCCTACAGTGAGCGGTTTCAGTATTCGCAGGGTGTTGCAAGCCTGTACTAGAGACTGCAGCCTCATCTGAGGGGAGGTCAAAGAGAAATGAGGCAGGATGTGCCAAAAGGTAGTCCTGCCCAGCATGAGAATATCTCACTTCTGCCCATAATTTCACTGGCAAGAGTCGGTCACAGGTCCACAGTTACCTGTAAGGGCATCTAGATCACATGCTCTTGCTTGTTCACACGAGGCAAAAGACACGGGGTTCAAGAACACATGGCATTGTCACAGCCATGGACACATTAAGGACTGAGACAAGGTAGTAAATTCACTCTTTCCTCTCTTGCCTGTGTGGGCAGAGGATTATTAAACCCTTTGTGCCCTCTACATAGGAATTTGACTTTTGCTTAACTTTCCAGCTCTGTTTCCCTGGCAACCTGATAAAGAAAGAATGTCAAGCTAGGAGATAGGCCAGGCTACTAATGTCAGAAATGACCCCATGCAGGTGTACTGCTGTCCACTGGGAGAAGTATAGATATTTGATAAACAGCTAGAGCTTTGGGCTTCTCCAAGTCCAATGATTCTTGAATAATAATTGGGAGTGTCCCTCTGAGGAATGCTGGAACTATGGGGCTGTGGCTAAGAAATTAGCCCCTACAGGGTATGAGGTTTCTAAGCCAAGAGAAACCTCAGCACCACGTCAAGAAGCTCCCAGATCACTGTATGGACTTCACAGTGCCTCATGGTGTTCACGAGGACTGTCCCGGGGAAGTGAAGTGGCCTCTGGTCCTCTCACTGTCTTCTGGTTCTGGGCATGGTGGTACCAGGGGGGCTGTGACCACAGGGATAGCCCTGCTGAATGCACAGCACCTATGTTATGATTAGAGGTTTATGAAGATGCTATCATTTAAAAAAATATCAGATGGGAAAAAGAACATTGAGGTCAGAAAAATGCTTTGATATGAAATATTAATATATTTGTCTTTATATGAATTACTAATTGGGGAATAAAAAGATAAATAATAACTAAATATATATTTATAATGAAATATAAACATAAATATAATAACTATAAATATATTATATAAATATTATACAAATATAATAAGAATAGGTATAAAAAATTGGAGTCAGTTTTCCCCAATGGATTTCCCCTCTTTCAGCAGGTATCAGTTGTAAATAACTTCTTGGTTAGGGATGGTATTTTGTGTCCACTGCAGTATGTTTTCAAGAACAAATTGGGCATAGAAATATCATACTCGAAGAAACTATGAAAAACAAAATACTCCTGTTTAGTTAGGTGTGGTTGTGTCTAGAAGCCTGAGCTGAGCTCCTGAGGATGGGACCAGGTGCACAGTGATTTCTAACATTAACTATCATAGTCTTACTCCAGTGTTTTTGGAATTAGGTGTCTGTTGCCAAGGTGATTTGATCTGGTGCCAGCCCCATCCCATCAAGACACTGGTGGCTTTGCTCTGCTAGCGGGTGCTGGGGAAGGCGGAAGCCCTCGCTGGGTCCTGCTTCTGAAGCAGCACGCCCCTCTCTTTCCTACAGATGATAGTTTCAAGCACCAACACCATAGGAAAACTGGGCTCACAGAGGGTGTCCATCTTGTTTCAATCCAACATCGCATAGAGAAACATCTGTTTGAAACGCTGGAGGCTTTATGTGACAATTCCATGCCTTACTTATTTTGCTTTTTGTGATACTATGATTGTCTCCTTTCATCTTCTTTAAGGTTTGAAGATTAAAAAGCATTTCAGTTTGTATATTAATCTATCCATCCATCCATCTTTCCTTCTATCCAGAAGCAAACTGTTCCTTAAAACACAGAATGCAATCTTTTCAACTTTAATATGAAGAAACAGAAGCTAAGCTTATTAAAGAATTTCCTTGAAAGCCAGGTGTGGTGGCTTACACCTTTAATCCCAACACTGGAGAGGCAGAGGCAGGCAGATCTGTGTGAGCTCAAGGCCAGTCTGGTCTACAGAGTGAGTCCAGGACAGCCAGGGCTACAGAGAAACCCTGTCTCGAAAAACCAAAAAAAAAAAAAAAATTCTTGGAATCACACCCCAGTTAGTTAGAAGTGCTTTGGGACAATGTCAAGCTTTCTGGTTCTCAGTTTAGTTCTATCTTGTGCCATTTTTTTTTTCTCCCTAAAAGGTAGTTGGACAGGTCTGGGGTACAATTAGGAAGGAGAATAGAGATTGGCTTAGGATATGGACAGCTGTTGGTCAGAGTTGTGGAGTGTTGACAAAAGACATGGGGCCCAAAGACTGTCCAGAGAGCCTTATTTCCCTGGGTATGAGATGAATCAAGCCTCCTTGGGTACTGAGGCTCTGGCCACTCTTATTCAACCACTAGGGGCATGGAAGAAGGCCCACATCTGGGCTGCACTGGCTCCAGAGCCTGACTTAGAAACTTTTGCACCAGCAACTGTCATCATTCTGGATGCAGATGACTTTTGACTGGAAAGGCTCCTTACCCCTGAGACATTGCTAATGTCCTCCTGATGCAACAGAGCCATATGGCACATCAAACACCGTACTCTGAGGGGAAGAACCTGGGAAACATGCAATGAGAAATGGGAGGGTGCAAAGATCCAGGCTCAGCAACTAGGGCAGCTTAGGCTTTTCCTCTAGAGGGACAAGCCCTAAACCCAACCTTATCACACAAGCAAATGTCATCACTGAATCTCCTCCTGAAGGGTCATGGTCCTGTCCTGGGCAGGCTGGAGTTAGTGGTCTATGCCTAGAGGACCAGTGTATTCTTTAGGCATTGGACAGATAGTGTCATAGGCCCATGTTACTTTTAGGGGCTCATGAAAAAAGGCCTTAGTGGGATTTTTTTTTTTTTTTTTTTTTTTGTAATAGGAGGAAAAAAAGAACTTACAGCTCTTTTAGGTTTGGCCTAAAGATGCTGCTTTTCTGGGCAGCTCTTTATTTTTCCTGATGTTGTTACCACAAGTACTCACACAGTAAGTCTTGTTTATGTGTCTACCCCATTTATGGGACTATCACAAGAAATGGACTAGCATAAGAATTTTCCAAATGCTTAGGGCATCTTTGTAAGAGAGTGTCCTTACAGAGGGGGACTTTGCCACAGAGAAGCAAAGGACTTGTCAAACCTCATGCAGTAAGTAAGAGGCACAGCTGGGCTGTGAACTCAGGATCTAGCATCTACCCAGCTGCCTGCCTGTCCACCCAGAAAGGGCAAGTGCAAGCAATACCCACAGGTCCACAGTGAGCAGGAGAGGATGCTTCTGGTCATGTGCTATGTTTCTGCAGTCAGGAGCCTCCGTGTCCTTTAGCAAGAGTCTCCTTGTCCCCATTTCCCACACTGTCCTGACTTGATCTGGACCTAGCTCCCTGGGACTTCTGGGCGTTCCAGATCTCACTCCTCTGCTTCTTCCAGAGATTGCTTGCTTCTTCTTTTTTTTTTTAAATTTATTTATTTATTGCTTCAGGTTACATCTCCATCATAGTGTCCTCTCTCCACCCTTACAGTCCCACCCTCCCACCCTCTACCCTCTAACCCTTCCATTCCACTCCTCTTGAGTGGAGTGTCCCTACATATCATTCCCCTGCCCAGTTCAGCAGTCATATGAGGGCCAAGAGCCTCCTCATACACTGGAGGCCTACAAGGCAGTACCACCAGGGAAAAGTGTCTCAATGACAGGGAGAGAAAACAAACAAAAAAGTCTATGTCCATGTTCCCTTTGGTGAGTTGGTTGTAGTATAGATATCCTATCCTGTATTATATAGCTAAAATCCGACTATAAGTGAATAGATGCCATGTGCATCCTTCTGAGTCTGGGTTAGCTCACTCAGGATGAGCTTTTCTAGTTCCATCCACTTGGCTGCAAATTGCATAATGTCCTTGTTTCTGATAACAGAGTAGTATTCCATTGTGTAGATGTACCATAGTTTTTTAATCCATTCTTCAGTTGAGGTACATATGGGTTGTTTCTAGTTTCTAGCTATTACAAATAAGGCTGCTATGAACATAGATGAGGCAACTTCCTTGTGATTTGGTGAGGAGTCATTTGGATGTATACCCAGAAGTGGTATGGCTGGCTGGGTCCCGAGGCAGAGCTATTCCAAGTTTTCTAAGATATCGCTATACTGACCCCCATGGTGGTTGCACAAGCCTGCACTTGCACCAGCAATGGAGGAGGGTTCCCGTTTCTCCACACCCTCACCAGCATGTGCTGTCATTTGAACTTTTTTTTTCTTTCTACTTGTGTTGCAGACATTTACTAATAACAAGAAATATATATATACATATATATATATATGAAGAGTTAATTAACAGTTTTTTTTCTTTTTTTAATAATTATTTTTTATTTCTTCAAGTTACATCTCAATCACAATCCCCTCCCTACGCCCCCCTCCAGTCCCACCCTTCCACCCTCCTCCCCCTCAACCCCCCCATCCTCTTCCCTTCTTTTTTTTTTTTAGTTTAAGGTATTTCTCCCCCCCCCCAACAGCTCTCCCTTTCAGTCCAACAAATGGTTCTTTTTCTTATAACTATAAATACAATACAAAACAACAGAAATAAATAGGCCACAATTATGAGAGTTATATGGCTTAGCATACATTCCCAATGTCCAGTCCATATGTATTTGGCACCTGACTTTAACATTCTTATCTAACCATCTCCAAGAATTTAAAGTTCTATATCTAACTCAGCTTTCATACTAACTTGCCTCACAATTTTAAAAATATCTTCTTAGATCC
>CAJQZJ010009649.1:29601657-29630770 GCA_907164525.1 Lophiomys imhausi
ACCAGTGACTGCCTGGACAGTTCCCATTTTCTCTCCATACATTACAGAATCAATCTTCAGCCATTTGGCCCCGTTTCTCTGACAGACATTGATTGTAGAGCAGGAAATATGAAGGACTTACCTACCCTGTTTTGGCAGAGCTAGGCTGATCTTAGCCATTCTGACAGGTGTGAGATGGAATCTTAGAGTCGTCTTGAGTTGCATTTCTCTAAGGATTAAGGATGCTGAGCATTTCTTCAAATGTTTCTTGGCCTTTAGGAGTTCCTCCTTTGTGAATTCTCTGTTAAGCTCTTTTTCCCATTTTTTCATTGGATTATTTGGTTTCTTGGCATTTAATTTCTTGAGTTCTTTTTAAATTTTGGATATTAGCCCTCTGTCAGATGTGGGGTTGGTGAAGATTTTCTCCCAGTCTGTAGGCTGCCGTTTTGTTCAAATGACAGTGTCCTTTGCCTTACAGAAGCTTTTCAGTTTCATGAGGTCCCATTTATTGATTGTTGATCTCAAGTCCTGAGCTGTTGGTGTTCTGTTCAGGAAGTTGTCGCCTGTGCCAATTAGTTCGAGGGTTTCTCCTACTTTTTCTTCTAGTAGATTTAGTGTGGCTGGCCTTATGTTAAGGTCTTTGATCCACTTGGACTTAAGTTTTGTACAAGGTGATAAGTAAGGGTCTAATTTCATTCTTTTACAAGTGGACATCCAGTTGGACCAGCACCATTGACAGCATCTTCAACAAATGGTGCTGGTCCAATTGATCGTTTCTTTAATAAATCATGTTCACCTTCAAATAAGTGGAGTCGTGTCTGCACTTTGCATATGAAGCACAACTAAACTAAGGGAAGCCAATAAAGATGAAGTGTAAGGCATCTCCAATGGCAGCAGGAAAATGAGCGACTCAGAGAGTTAGCCTGCATATGAGCAGGGGAGAAGGCTGAGGAAGGAGCCTGGTGCTGCAGGACCTCTAGACCTGGGCCAGAGATGGCAAGCTGGAACAAGAATCCAGGGCACAACTGGGGTTCATCCTGTCCTAGGTTTGTCGGGACATCTCAACTAGGCTCTCTGTGGTGATAACATATTCCTGGTGGAAGGCATACATTTTCTCTGAAGCTATGGGACCAAAGACCATATTGGAAGAAGTGACAGGCAGAAATCTGCCTAGCGTGCTACGCAGCTTCCTGCAGATGGGCAGAACACCAGAGAGATGCCAGCTTTCAGAAGGAAAGCTTCAGCTTGGCACATGGCTTCTGAGGGGTGTGCCTGTTCTCTGTCTTGTGGTGAAGTGGTTCATTATGGCAGGTGTGTGTGGTGGACACTTACTTTCTGGTGTCCCGAAACTGTGGGTGGGCTGCGGCACACTCCCAGTGACCTACTTCCTTCAGTGAGGCCTCACCTCTTTTTTTTTTTTTCTCTGAGAACTTAAATATTCCCCCAGCACAGAAGGCGGGGGGCTGTGGGAAGCTTACAGCAGAGGTGGTGGCCCAGGGTGGGGGGGGGCTCCACAGGATGCTGAAAGTTTCCTTCCACCCAGTGCCTGGGACACCATGGTAAATAGCAGGTTAGCTAAAGCCAACCCCAATGAGGCACATCCAAACTCCAGTGAGGGGTTCAAATGATAGAAGTAGGAAGAAGGGGGTTCCCTGAGGCTTCTTGCCCCTTCCTGGAAGACAGACACAGACCTGGTCACTGCCATTACCCAGAGCTTCGGAGAGGGCCTCAGATTCCAGGGAAGTGGGGAAGACCCGGCATTAAATGTGTTATAAATAGGAAGCTGGGAGCAGGTTAATACTGTGCACACCGGCAGTGGCCTTCACATGTCTGGCCAGGGACCAGGGCCTTGCCCCTGCTCCCAGTGATGCTGCAAGCCACTGAGATGATTCCACCCATGGCTACTGGTGACCAGCAGCCATGGCGCTGACTGGAAATCCCCAGCAGTCTTAAGTCCCAAGAACCCCAGGCACAAGAGTCCGGAGGCTCACGGTTGCTTTGTCTTGTTTCTGTTCTTCTGGAGTTTGGCGTGCACGACTTTGAGTATGGTCAGGAAATTGCCGAGGAAGAGGATGAGGAAGGTGAGAGCCAGCACAAACACCTGCCATTCTGTGCATTCCTCGTGGCTGGAGAGCTCAAATAACGTGACGGCATTGTAGAGCTGCCAGAACTGGAGACAGGGAGACAGGCACCACTCACCCATCGGTTTCCATGGCCGCAGAAGAGGAAAGGCAGGAGGAAGGTGGAGGCCTCACCTCTTAAGGTTCCCATCTCTCAGTGGCACCATCAGCAGGCGACCAAGTCTATTGCACATCTGGGGACATGGAAGTCCAACCTATAAACCCTGCCATGTCCTGTCTTCAAAGACAGCATGGCCTGCCTCAGACTCTAGTCTGTACTTGCCCTCATTCTGTATTCAGGTACAACTCTGACCTGTGATAAAGCCTATGAGTTACACTGAAGGCGTACCCCATAAATGTTTAATGAGCACCTCTTATGCATAAGCCACCCCTGCAGGCCCTGAGGATGTGATAGTGGAAAAAACACATCAGAATCCCTTGCCTCTCCTGAACTCACAGCTGTAACTGTAAAATTCTTTAAATTAACTTGGAAAATCAAAAACAAGTGAAAATGATTCATAATCCTGTCTACGGGGTTTGCTCCAAGTAAGCAGAAGGGGATCTGGCCTCAGAGATGTGAAGTGACTTGCCCAATGCCACACAGTAGGAAGCACAGCATCCCTTCTTGCCAGTCAGTCTCCTCCTCAGCTCCCACAAATCTGTTTATTACGTTTACCCCTGAAATCATAGAGTTACTAAGCATAAACTTCCATATAAGTATTTTACATTTGGTTATGTCCTTTACAAAATTAGAATGATGTTTAACAGAGAAAAGCATCATGATTTTTTCTCTCCCGAAGTTGGACCTCCCCAACAAAGTGGAGCATGAGCCAAGGACCCAAAGGCAGCCAGCCGTACCCAGCAAACCTGCCTGTGCCATCTAGTTTCCTCTCCACTGCCGTGCATCTCACTGTGCTTATGTTACTATGACTTTAATCTTCACAGTGTCCACTCAGTCCCCTGCTCCTTGCCATTCATCACTTGCTGATACTGGGGAGTTCTGCTGAGTATGTGGGTGTCACCGGCTTGCTATGAGGGGACGCTTCATTTCCCCCGAGTCCCGACTGCAGGACAGTCCTGAGGCCTGGAGAGATGGCAGCTAGAGTCCCAGTAGCTCATCAGTGTTCTTATCATGCCAGGGTTTATGGCTGAGGTGTGCTTATGGGAAGTTGGCCAAACCAGTGCCCCGTGATGGTCATAGATGGAAAAGACCTTATTAATTTGTGGTTTATTTTCTCTGCCAACTAGTGTAGCCATTTGCCTTTTAACGTTCTCTGGTTTAAATTGCATCATATATCACAGTTTCAGCATGTCTTTTGGGACTAGTCCACAACACAGCACTTAGAATTGTTGATTTTTTTTTGAAATGATAAAATTACACGTTTGGTGATCTGAGTGACTTCATATTCTGTGGTGGTGGTGTTCTCAGGTTTGAAAGCAAAACAAAACAAAAGCAAAAAACCAACCAACCAGTCAAACAAACAAAAAGGATAGGAAACTGCTTTGATGCTGAGTACCAAACTCTATGGTCTTGATATCTTGGTGGTGATTTTAGATGATTATCATCACAATTAATCAATAGCTCTAGAATCTCCCTGAGAACCAAGGTACACAGAGGAGGCTTTGTGTTGGCTGCAAAGACTGCTACCTGCCCATGGCTCTCTGTATATGTGGTGAATTACTTCCTTTTGGAACTCAGGCCAATACTCTCTGGCTTCCTTGCTGTGAGAAGAGAAGGGAAGGCTAAGTAAGGCCAGGAGTGCTCCTTATCTGTCAGCTACTGTCAGAACACAAGGCAGGCAGAACTGGGATTCTGTTGGGTTGCCTTGGGAAACGTTAGCTTATCTATACATGAGCTTAAACAGTCGTCACCCGAGACGAGTTCCTCTCTGTCGCAGCTTGCTACCTTGGCACATTAAACTCATCAAGAAGCCTCAACAGATAAGTAGATTTTACCAGACACATCATGGGGAGGGGGAGGAGAGGATTCCCACAGCCGTACTCAGTGATCTTTCCCACTAGAAATACTTGTTCTTCCATAGAAGCTCATGGTTGCCACCAGGATCTTAGTTCTGACTCTACATGGACTATGAAACTCCCAGGCTCCACAGCACCATGTGATTTGACTCCATTTCCCTTGGGAATTCCTGCATGGTCTTTCAGTCAGGGTTTCACAGAGTCCTTCCTCATCCTTTGATCTTGGGCTGTCAGATCATCTTTCTACTCAATGGTCAGCCAAAACTTTCTTAGTTGGTTCTACTACTGTCCTTAGAAAGCTACAGCGAATTGTACTGATAATTGCTCTCCTTGTCACAAACTTCCTTTTCCCTTTCCATAGTCTGTGAAATACTTGCTTTATTTTGATTGCTTATGATGTTGGTGATCTGCTTGAGGTAGAAAACTGGGACTATGTAAAGTCAGTCTCTCATTTGGAACCAACAGCAGTTGGACCCTAAGGAAAGACCTTGCCTCAGGCTATAGTCTGTAACTGAGACAGACCCATGGCTATAAACAGAGGTGATTTCAAATCCAGTTTTCACCCTACGATGTCTGGGGTACAAATAAATTGAGAGGCTTTCAGACTTAGTGGAGCCCCAAACAGTCCATTAAAAGGGAACTTGGGAGTCCATTCAGAATATGCTCCTTATAAAAGGGCTGTGAGGAAACGTCCTTGTGGCCACGGCCTCTGAGTCCTGAAATACAGCAGACAGACAGGTACTGAAGTCACGAACACTCACCTGATGGGTATGATTTCCAGGAACATACACAGACTTAAACTGTCTCATGAGATTCCTAGCTCCAGCGATCTCCCGGAGAGCAGTGAAGACATCATTCACAGCAATTTGGGATTTGGAAAATGTCAGGTTGATTGCGGAGTCACAGCCTGAAATAGTCCAGAGATATTTTCATAAGTGAGCAAATCCTTAAATTAAGTTTTCCTCTTGACAGCTTGAGCTCAATGTAACAGTCTGGAATTCCTTTAACCCTACTTTCCCTGGCTGTGCACTAACTGGGCTCTTTCAAACACCTTGAGTAATGGGGCATGATGACCGTGAATGCTTTCGACAGAAGTGGGACTCGGAATTGCCTGGCTCCGCAGCTACTGGCCCCAGTCACTACACCACAGTGGCCTCATGGAAAAGAGGCTCCCTAGGGGCTCTGTGTCGGCCCTCAGACACAGTCTGGGAAACCAACAGGGCCGCAAAGGAAAATAAAACCTTTGTCTAGACTTCACTGACAGTTTCTGTAAGGTCTGAGAGCAAGATGAAGATAACAGAGCCACGGCAACAGTGGAGCCAGCTGGGATGGGCAAGTTCGAAGTGGCTGAGTGTGCTAAATAAGGTGCCAGGACCATTTGAAGAGAAGCAGCTTGAGCTAATATAAAACAAAGGTGGCAGTCACTGTCACTGATCGACCACTCTTCTG
The DNA here is from genome assembly GCA_907164525.1 of Lophiomys imhausi. Taxonomy (NCBI): domain Eukaryota; kingdom Metazoa; phylum Chordata; class Mammalia; order Rodentia; family Muridae; genus Lophiomys; species Lophiomys imhausi. The sequence goes on from CAJQZJ010009649.1 coordinate 29,607,183, forward strand.
CTGGGCACCCATTGGGAAGAAATGATCAAGGAGAAGACAAAGGTTCACAAAATGTAGACACACTGAGGACATTCACCCTCGGCTCTTAGATGTGCCATGTGTGTCAATTCATCACCTCTCATGTGACTCCTGTGAGATCAGGGCACAAGTTCTTCCCTTTAGAGCATGAGGGTATTGAAATTCCGGGTTAGGTACCCCCCTGAGTAGGCACTGCCATGTCCTTGCCATGCCCACTCAATCGCCCAGGCCTCACCTGTAGGGCCGGTAGTGCCTGTTTGGAACACCTGCCAGCCTGCCTGCCTTCTGTCTGTCTCTGTCTCCATCTCTTCCTGTCTGGGCTTTTTATGGTTTTAGCAGCTTTTTGGGCCTTCACATGGGCAGGCTGGAAGGGTTGGGCACTGCATATTCACAGAAACAACCCCTGCTTTCTCTTCCCTCATAGGGATAATCCTGAGTGATGGTCTCCACTGCCATCCTGAGGGGGCTCAGCAGCTGCTACATGAACTCTGTTCATTAACATCGTCCATCTCCTCCACCGGGCAGATCAGTGATCAGACACCAGAAACCTGGTCCATACTCCAACCTAGTCTGTAACTCTGACAGTGACTTATAGACATGTAAATTCACATCCCATGTCATTCTCCATTTAAAGTTTCCATAACCCAATAGCCTTCAGCATATTCAGGCTCTAACAAAGTCCCATAGATAAGTTTTGAACACCTAAATCACCCTAAGAGGGAACCCCAAATCTGTCAACAAGTATTCCCGAGTCTTTACCTTGCAAACACCAGTCTGTTTTCTCTCTATGGATTCACTGACTGGACATTTCACATAAATAAACTGTAGAATATGTGGCCTTTTGCAGCTGGCTTCCTGTATTTGCCTTGTTTTTAGTGTTCGTTCAGGCTGCAGCACACCACCACTTCATTTCCTTTTACACATGGCTATACTGCAGTCTACTGCAGGGGTACACTGCACTTCATGTGTCTGATCAGGTACCCAGAATACCCAAGGCAGGATACTTTAAAAAGAAAATAAAGTTTCTTAGTTGACAGGCACTTGGATAGTTCTGTCTCTCAGTTATCATGATAATGCTGATAGTTTTGCATGGACAAGTTTTCATGTGGACATGCACTTTCATTTCTATTGGGTGTACTTACTGGCAACTCTTTTGAAGAAGGCCAGATCCCCCTTCTTCCCAAAGGATTGGCTACCATATAGCCCCACCAACACCCTGAGGGTCTCAGTTCTCCACATCCTTGTCAACATTTACTAGTATCTGTTTTCTTAACTATAACTATCCAAATGCCTACGAAATAAGGAGATACTTGTCAATGTTGATAATCTAGGCAATTGTTTTTGGAAGGAAGAGACAGAGTCAAACAAGTTTACACTAAAAGGGATGTGTCTAGGATACACAGAAGCATTCAAAGGACTCCAGCTGCATCTACAGAGAGAGGTGGTATGCAAGAGGCTGAGCCCAGACTCTCAGTGTGTGATGCGGATTAGGAAAAATTTCCTAATAAATGTTTCTTGGTTTCCACAAATGTCAGCCATGTTGCCAATAAAACAAAACAAAACGAAACCTGAACTATGGCATGATGATTTGAATGAGAGATGTCCACCATAGGCTCAGGTGTTTGAATACTTGGTCCTCCACTAGTGGCACTGCTTGGGGGGGGGATAAGGAACCTTCAGGAGGTAGACCCTTGTTTGAGGAAGTATGTCACTAGGTGGGGGAGCTGTCTTGATGAAAATGTGACCAGCTAGGTTCCCACTCCTGCCACCATGACAGCCTGTTGTTATCTCTCCCTGCCACTGCAGATGCTCTCCCTTTGTAACCATAACCCCTTTCTTCCTAAGTTGCTTTTGGTCATGGTGTTTTATCACAGCAGCAGAAAAATAACTAAGTTACACCAGTTTTGTTACTAGATATAAAACACTAGAGGCAGGATGCTTTATAAAGGTATAAAGTTTCCATTATATTCTTAGAGACTGAAACCCAAGAACTATTTAGCCTCTGATGAGGGGACTCTTATGGCATTGTCACAGTATCATGATGAGAGAATGTATGAGGGGGAGAGATCACATGGTGAGACAAGGAGCAAGGTAAAGAGAGGCCGGTGTTATATACTTTTCACAACTCACTCTCTCACTCTTTTAAAAACTTTCTCTCTCTCTCTCTCTCTCTCTCTCTCTCTCTCTCTCTCTCTCTCTGCAGATCCAGCACTGACCCCTTCTGGGGAGTTTCAGGGATCTGCACACCTCCCAATGGGTCTCACTTCCTTATGGTTCTACCACCTTGTCATAGTAGCACTATGGGGATTGATCTTCCAGCCCAGGACCCTTTGGGGACAACCCACACCTAACCTGTGTAGAGGTAAAGGCTTCTTTGTGTGCCTGGAGGACTCCAGTGGGGGTGGGAGGGTAGAAGGAAGTTGATGGAAAGAAATTAAGAGTCCACACAAACTCCTTGGAACAATTCCATGCCAAACTTCATGGAAAGTGGAAAATGTGTAGTTTTCTGAGATGCATGCCAATAATTTCTTTCTGAATCTTGAAAAGGTTCAAAGCTAGGAAATGTTGGGCTGCAGAGAGCCAGAGTGTGGAATAGCCTCACATCCTGCCTGCCACTGGCACTGTAGCTCTAGTTGAGACCACACAGCTTGTGTGTTATTCACTGATCAACAAAAGAAGGAAGTCCAAGCATGTGGCTTTTCATTCATTAGTGAGAGTTCTTTCTGTAAATTCATGTAAGGAAATCTATCTGTCTACCTATCTATCTGTCTGTCTATCTATCTATCATCTATCTATCTATCTATCTATCTATCTATCTATCTATCTATCTATCTAATCTATCATTTTAGATTATTCACTACCTCATCAAGAAATGATGGCATGAAGACAAAGAGAAACATACTTAGTTTCTCATATATATATATGTTTTTGTTTTGTTTTTTTTTTTTTTGAGACTGAGTTTCTCTGTTTAGCCTTGGCTGTCTAATCTTTCTTTAACCATTTTTCATGATTTCCTTAATTTTCACTATGTTTTACAGTTGTTTACCCAAGACATATAGTAAAAGTTGCACACATAAAATATTTCCAAAAGCTTCTTTATCAAAAATTAAGTGACCATAGGTGTGTGGGTTTATTTCTGGGTCTTCAATTCGATTTCATTGGTCAACTGGTCTGTTTCTATACCAGTACCATGTTGTTTAAAAAAAAAAAATATATATATATATATATATATATATTTCCAAAAAAGGTAAAAACAAACAAACCAGAATGGGACAAAACAAACAAGCAGAAAAGAGAGCCTTTTACCTTTTCTTCTTCTTAGTAATTATTATTATTTCCTAGATTAATAGCATTCTCTATGTTCTCCGCTGCAACCTCACTCTAGTTGGTAACCACACTAAGAAGCTCATGAGCTGTAGCATGTTTGGTCTCCACAGAAGGCATGGTGGACATTATTAGTACTCTCACTTTGCAGATGGAGCAAGTGAGCCACTGAAAAGCAACACAAGGTTGCCCCAGCAACCAGTGCCAAAGGTAAGAGTCAAGCTCCTGCCATCTCACCCCAAAGGTGGCGAACTAGCCATTGCAGACTTCCATTCATGTCATGACCACGTGATTGAATAAAAAATTAAAAATACACTTAGCTCATCTTTAGACTAAAAAAATTCTTTTACAATGGAGTGCTAAATGCCTTCGCTCCACCCCCACCCCCACTGGGAAGACTTGGGCCTGTCTTCCCATATAATAATGTCTTCTAATGTAGACATTATTGCAGCTAGACCCAGGTCCTTCCTTTCTGCCCACACAAGGTGTGAGCTTTCACCGGCCTGCTATACAACCTCCTTTGAGTCTGCACTTTGTCAGGTGCCACAGTCACTCACTTCTAACACTTCCCCGATAGTCTGATCCATTAAGCCAGTTCACTTGATAACAGCATTTTTTTTTTTAAAGGCAACTCAAGTGTACAATTTCAGGCAATTGTTATTTAAGCCCTTAAGTTAAATAGATCATAAAACAGATGCCAGTCTTTAGCTGAGCATAGTCTGTATACTTTGGAGGCCTACCTCTTCATAAGGGAGGCTCCCACACCCCTAGCATCACCGTGTGCTTCTCAAGTCCCTGCAATGACTTTCTGTGGAGGGTTTGCGGGTCTCTTGGGCAGTGTCTAGTTTCTCCTTGGAGCCGTTACACAAAGCTCCTGTTTTGCCACCCCTCGCTTGCTCTCCTCTCACCCTTCTTATTTACTCAAGGGTCTGCACTTCAGAATGGGAGAACAGAGGCTTCCAGAGCCCTGAACCCTGCAGTGGCAGCCTTTTCCAGCCAGAACACTGTTCAAATGGAGGGAGGCTTGAATGGCTTAGCATTCTCCTGGGACAGCTGAAATTGTGCACCACTCCTAGTTTGGAGTGGCTGAATTCTTTCTAGTTTTCCCAAGGGACCAGGCATCGAGCTCCCTGGTTCTTGAGACACGTTTTCACAAGACACTGGCTTTTCACATGTTTGTCCATATTCTTCAGGCATTCAAGAAACTGAAGCATCTCAGATTGGAGGTTGGGCCAGTCTTGGTTGCAGCTGAAGTGGCCCTTAGTAAGGCCTCCAGCATGCACTTGCACACCTGTGTGCACATGCTCTTATGCTGACCAAACACAAAGCATGGGTACTTGTGTGGCTGGGTATGCTGAAGAGAAGTGGAATGGCTAGAAGTGGACTTGAAACTACTCCCTATTTTCTGATATTATTCTCCTTATAGGTCTAAAATTCCCTCAGACCCTTGAAATCTATCTGGTAAATAAGAGAGTCAAAAATATACATTCAGCCTGACCAAAAGGTAGTTCTCCTTCAGGCCTAAGCTGTTATCCTGATCCTTGTGCTGCCCTGGAGTTTTGAACATCCACTTTCTTGTTGAATCCCAGCCACTGGACACTCGGGAGGCTTGAAACAGCAGGGCCTGCCTCTGTGAGGTAGTCAGCGGAAAGGTCATCTCAGGTCCGACACGGCCAAAGAGTTCAGAGCAACGGGAGGTCATGACCTCCCTCATCCATCCAGCAGGCTGACAGTCCCTTTTCTTTCTTTTGAAATGATTGCTTTTTAACGTGGAGTCCTTTCTTGAGGTTCTCCCTATAATTCTTGGTAAATAAAAATAAACTTAACAAAATGAAAACCAAATAAACTTTGAAAATGACATGGCATCTGGAATCTTCTAGAAGTCTGAACTATATAAAACAACCCCTGAGGAGGGAGGTCCCAGTAAGCAGGCGAGGCAAAAGCATGAGCCCTATTGCCAAGCATCTTTAGGATGAACAGGAGAATGGGAGATTATTTAAAGTGGGAATCATGCAAACCAATTTCTCACACATAAATCGGTAGCCATTCACCTATCCACCCAGCATCCATCCATCCATCCATCCATCCATCCATCCATCCACCCCAATACAAACATGCACACACACATATCCACATTCATACACCAAAATCCAAACAAGTTATGAACACATCCACTTACATCTATCCAAATACAAATGTGTACACACACATGTCCACATCCATCCTCCCAAATACATATACTCAGATATTTATATCCATATACCCCCATATGTGTGTGTGTGTGTGTGTATAATTTTGTTTAAAATTAAAATCTAGCTGTGACCATTCACTAATCTTTCAGTGTCCTTGCTTTGGATACTGTCTGATGCATAAAGTTCTTTTTTCACAAACCATTATGTCTTGCTAGGATATCTGACTACCATGTAGTCCCCTTAAAGTGGACCCATAAGTTAAAGAAGCCCATAGCACAGTTGGAGGGTGGAATTCTTGTGAATTTTAATGTCTTACTCCCCTCCTCAAACCTTTTGCAGTTGCCTTGTTCAAGCTTCAAAAGCAGTTTAAAAGTGACTCATCTTTAGAGTCTTTTGAAAGCATTCAATTAGGTATGTCACTGAAGACAGCTTTTAAAAAGATTTATATTTTATTAGTATGTGAAAACATTTAATTAAATCTTGCAGTTCTTTTTTTTTTTAACCAGGTCCAACTGGCAGAATCAGGCTTGAGGATGTGCACAGAATGACTGTCCAGAGGCACATAGCCCCACCACCAACAGCAGTCTTGTGCAGCCAGATGGAAGCGGCTTTAGGAAAGGGGTTGTTGGAGTCTTGGCTTCCATTATATTTTATACAGGGATTAAGGAATGTTAGTCATTCTGGTGATGGGGTCATGGGGAGGCTAGATAAGAATGTGTGAAATATATGTATACACACATAAAGTTATGTACAATTTATTATCAATGAAAAAATACATACATATTTCTGAGGTCCTGCATTTATACTACCCTGGCATTCTATCTGTGTAATCAATCTCATGTTTAATGGTGTAGGATGTCTTTTAAGCACATCTACTGGGCTGTCAGACTTCCAGGCTTTACAGGGCTACTTTCTTCCTTCATCGCCAAGTCCTGGAACTACATGTGTGACAAGGCCCCCTGCATAAGTGTCATGGCAATGACATAATATGTTTGTATGAGCAGTTGAGGCTGCCTAACAAAGTTCGAGCCAGAAATACCAATGCTGATGTCACAAGGGGCTCAGAGTATAATTAGACACCCTAAAAGGATGGCCTTCCAGAAGGCCTTCCACAGCTTTCCCCTCTGGATCTGGGGCACACCAGTCCCAAAGCCCCTCATTCACTGAACCTTGTCATTGTCCTCAATCCCTTGGACCATTATTGGTACTGAAGTAGCAGTGGAGGTCAGGAGACCGGAAGGTTGGAGACAAACTCCCATGGGAGTAGGGATGTTGAGTTCTCTTTGCTTTTCTGTTGGTCTAGCATAGTGCCTTGCTCACAGAAGACACCTCCTGAATAAACAAACAAACAAACAAACAAACAAACAAATAAATAAATAAATGTGGAAAACAGAAAGACTAGTGGGGAAAGTTTTGAATCACACCAAATATGCCATAAAGCCACAGCACTGATTTTCTTGAGCTGATGATAAACTGTCTCTGCAGGAAATTTCAAACAAAGAGCTCCTGGCTGCTTCTGAGCAATGGCAGGCTACCAGGGAAGGTGGAGCAACTCCCAGAAAAGCTACTGCAGAAGAGCAAGTTCAACTGACTGAGAAATTCTGCTCATCTGTGCAACACGAAAAACTAAACTACATGCCTCTGAAGCATACACACATATATCTGACAAAAGTGTTTTAACAAGAAAAGAGAATGATAAACACGGATTACAGAGAACTGGCTACTTCTCGGGAGGGGGAGGGGAGAAGGCAGCTGGTGAGCAAAGGAACAGGATAGGAGGATGGGGGCTGTGAGTACTTATCATCTAATTATGCTTTCTAGAATGATTATATATATGTATTATATACATAGTATATGTGTATATATATATCACATAAACATTTACTTGTACCAATTATCATCTTTGAAAGTATAACAAAAACCAGTTTGACTACTTTCTAAACCTCCAGCAGATGCAACTTTTAAAAATAACTGATTAAAGAAATAAATGACAGCTGAACTCTGTTATTATTAGGCATGTCTGGGATGCTGGTAGACAAGGAAAGACTTGTATATTCAGATGAGAATACGGAAGAATAGTTGCACATGGCTACCCAGAATTCTAGCCCCAGATCTGAGGCTTTTAGTATATGGAAGGAAAGGACACCCAGCAGCAATATTCTACAGAACTTGCACATTTAAAAATTATTTATTTATTTTAGTGTGTGTGGGGTGTTCTCCCGTGTGTGCACACCAAGAGCCCAGAGGTAGTTGATACTCCGTGTCTGCAATCATACTCCACTTAAGTTTTTTTGATAGGGTCTCTCCCTGAGCCTATATTGACCACATTTGGTAGACATAGATGGTGAGCCCCAGGATCAGCCTGATCCCACACATCCAACTCTGGGGTTACACGCATATGACACTTCCATATGGGTTACTGGGGACTCACATATCAGGTCCTCACGATCACACAGCAAGTACTTCAGCACATGAACCATTTCCCCAGCTCTGACTTTAAAGACACCTTTGCTTGGCAGGTCACGAGGTCAAATTGCCAGAGAGGCCCATCCTGTCCAATGTAGGCAGGGGGTTGGCAGCCCCCAACCCAGAGTTCCCTAATGCTTCAAGAAATATCTAGGCCACAGCAAAACAGACAATTCCAGACTATCACAAATACAGTGAAGCACCCCCAGCTATTTCGAAGCCTGGCCCCCAAGATGCCTCTGGGAAACCTCTCCAAAGTGGCTCGAGGGAAGCCATGACTGTCCCACGTCGGTTATGAAGATGTTCTGTGGCAGAGTAAGGGAAACCCTGAGAACCTCACAGTCCACATGACAGAGTCACGGATACAATCTCACATGGTTGTTACACTGTGAAATCAGCGTAAGGCACTGCAGAGAGGTCTGGAGTTCTCCACTCAAAGTAAGTGAAGCAGCAGTGTTTGAGTCTGACTTGAAGAAAGTGAGCATCAGGCTGGTAGTGGCACACTTCTTCTGTCATGCTGGCACTGCGGCAGAGTCAGAACTCTTCCATGTCATGTTGACTTGGCCCCTTTCCCAGTCACAAACCTTTCTGTAAGAGGGGAAATGCCTGCACATCTGCTTAACCCAGAGCTCCTCATGTTCACCAACTCTGACATCCCCACAGGCAGCTGGCACACTGGCTCCCACCAGCAATCCCAGCCACGGATTCAAACCGGCAGATCTCACTGCTAGCTGTCCTGAGACGTCGCTTATTTTTTATTACACTGCGTTAATTCTATTTCATTACAAACTTGCTGTTCCCACTCTAATTCGTCCCCCTTCAAAGTGTGTGGACATTTCTGGTGGCTCTGAATATGGTTTGGTGCCTCTCAGAGCTAACTTTGAGAGGTCTCTGCATCTGGTTATTTTCAACAGCTGTCGGGTGTAGGGAACTGGGTGAGGCCACACCTTCTCCATGGACACTGTGACAATTCTATTGGTTTCACTTCCTGCACTACTATAAAAATCTACTATAAGGAACCACTATAAAGTCACAAAGGCCTCACCATAACACACCTGAGAATGAAACACAGCTGGTGGCTTTTCATTACAATCTGCTTACTTCTTGGGGTTTCTGGGGGTAGGGTGGGGTGGGTGAGGCAGGATGTATACAAAAAAATGAACAGTAAAGATAACACAGGACAGATGTAAACTTGTGAATGGGTCTTGCCTACATGTTTTTCCTTGAGTTAAAAAGAGCTTGCCATTGTTAGATTTTGCAAAGAAAATGTTCTCAGTGCAGAATTTCAGAACCAGTGTTCCAGGTCAGTGAATCAGGGGTAGAGAAAAAGAGGCCCGGAGGCTCCTTCCACAGATGCTTCTCTCCCTGATTTGGGGCAAGTGGATCCCACATGCCCTCCACAGGTTGGGGGTACCCTAAGGGCCATTTAAAAAAAATAGATCCTGAACCATGTTTCCCTTCATACCCCATCCGTCCCTGTTCTCTATCACAGGCCATGCACGTAGGGGAGTGTGTGGTGGGGGGCTTGAGGGGTCTAACTTGTAATGATGCAAGGATCCCCTCACCATGAAGACCACCTGCAAGTCTCCCTGGGATTGTGGTCATAAAGAGCTGTGGAGGACCACACCCAGGCACCTCCTGCATGCTGAATCTCAGGCCAGGCACAATCTGTTTGCTGGTTTCAACAATGATCTGAACATTTTTTTGGGAGATAAGGTTGTAGTTATTTTAGAAATGGTAATGAAATAGTCTGGGGAGGGAAGTGTGGGACTGGCACAGTGTCCTTTCTAGTCACGGAGTACCCCTGGGATAATGTTCTTATCCAAGTTTCAACACTGAATGCTTACTTGTCTTAGAGTAATGCATGTCCAATAGTTACATAACCCTGAGCTACAACTACTTGTTCATTTATAGAAAAAGACAAAATCAGATGTTCAAAATGAGCCATATTTAAAAGCCTTTCAAAGGACTGTCTGGCCTCTTGTTCTCACAGTCACTTAGAAGATTGCTTTGAAACTTTCTTTTCCATTATGTTTTTTGAGCTCAGAGTCACTGAGCTGACTAGTAGATTCTGTGAGCACAGGGTGAATGTGGGGCCGGTGGGGGTAGTAGTAGTCTCCCACAGCATATTTTTGGGTTAGGAGAGGTGGGTAATAACCTGGGATCACTTTCTAATCTATTTGAGAGAAGCAGAAGAATAGTCAGGAAGCTGGTTGGCTTAAAGTTTCTTTCAACCCTTTTGTTTCTTTTAAGAACAGAAGTGCAAATGGAGTTTATTTTTCTTCCAGTAGCAGACAGATCAAATGTGCCTGGGCCTCTGCCCTCCCCCAACATGCACACAAATCACTCTCTGCCCCCCCCCACCATGGTCCCCTGCACCTGCTGTTGTAAATCTCCATTGGCCTGAGACAGCATCGCTATGATTGAAATTTAAGCTTCTACTAAATGAGGCCCCTTATCTATTGCTTTTCTGTACTTTATTCTGGAGGTAGTGTGGATTCATGTGTGGGTTGGTCATGCCTGATTCAGAGATGGGATGTGGGCCAGAAAGGCTGCTAATGGGCCTGGGCAAGAAAGAGAAGGGTAAAAAACAGTGCCCTGCTCCTCATCCCTTTTTGTGATGCAGGGGTGCCATGAGTGTAGTGGGCAGAGGAATCCAGCAAGCCTTCAGGCAAGCACCTGCTAACAAAGTCTGGAAGTCCAGGTTCCAAGCACATTCAGGTCTTGCTCCAGGGGATCTGAGATGCAAGAAGGGGCCTAATGTAGAAGCTCCAGGATGCAGCAGGGCTGCCAGGAGGGAGGAAGGACCTCTTGCACTGGGAGGATGGATGTACCTTCCCTGGTCCAAGCCCACAGTTAGGTTCCTACACAGCTTCTTATCACTTCCTTCACCATCTAGAGAACTCAAGATGCACAGCAATGCCTAAAATGTATCTTAAACTCTGTCAGCGAAAGTAAATGATCACAAAGACTCAGGGTGTCTAGCCTTTCAGTTGCTTCTGAGAAGGGTCATTTTTAAGCCAGCAGTTGTCTTCGGGATTACTCTCTGTCCCTGCTGTCATGGAGGGTGTCTGAGTGAAAGGCTGGGGGCTCAGAGTTCTACCCTTTTGCAGGATGGGGATTCAAACCATGGAATCAGAGTGAGCTCTGTATCCTGCAGGCTGAGAAGGGCTATAGGGGCCATAGGAGAGGGCTGAGTTAGTTTAGAAATAAAGACACCAAAATGATTAGAATTCCTTTTGGGCCTCCATTAAGGAGGGGAAAGCAATCAGCCCTGATGAGCCAGGTTGATAACACTTGAGTTTTCTTCACACACCAGCGCACAACCGCCTTCATTTCTACAGACTCTCTGCCTCCTTCTCAGGGAAACACCATGCCCAGGGCTGGGGGCCAGGCCTAACGACAGCCATGTGTCCCCAGCTCCCCCTCCTAGGCCACAAGGGTTCCATTGTGCACTCATATAACAGCCATGGTGCCTTCTGAAAGCCAGGTACCCAGGGGGTGGTCAATAAAATTATCTTGAGCCTGGATACGAAACAGGCTGCTTGTGTGTGTGCACGCATGGGGTGGTGAGAATGTGTGTGTGTGTGCGTATGCGTGTGTGTATTTGGGAGGATGGCACAAAAAAACAAAACAAAACAAAACAAAACCAAACAAACCAAAGTGAAACAACCCTCCTTAAAAATGAAAGGCTGTGGTTTTGGGGTTCTACTTTCCAAAAGCCTCCTGTAGGGGGCAAAGGAACCTGATGGAGACAGGACGCTCTGGAGCTCAGAACTAGACACATGCATCTTGGATGTCTGCTAAGCCCCTTCGAGCTAGTGAGAAAGCACTGAGTGCTGTCTGTGCCTGGCATGCTGGCCATCACCTCACTAGACATCACTCATCAGAGAAGGCTGGAGAGCTAGATGCAAACGGCAAGGACAGTCACATGATAGTCAGACTTCAGCATCAGCCAAATATCCATCACCAGGAAGGCAGACTGAATATGTTTGTCTGTTCCTGATTAATAAAAGAAGATGCCCATGCTGGAGTAAGCGACGAGTAGGTTCCTGAACAGGATATATATACAGTAGATATGTTAAACAGTCTCTGTCTACCATGTATATATACATTCCATATAGAGGTATGCATGTATGTAAGCACAGCATAACATTGTACAAACTGCGAGCAATCATTAGTCTTCCAGAATAATGGTTCTCATCCTGTGGGTTGTGACCCCTTTGGAGTTGCATATCAGATGTCCTGCATATTAGGTATTCATATTATGATTCATAACAGTAGAGAAATTATAGTTATGAAGTACCAATGAAATCATTTTGTGGGGGTCACCACAACATGAGGAACTGTATGTAGCATTAAAGGGTCACAGCATTAGGAACCTTGAGAACTACTGCTCTAGAACATTGTTGTCCAATAGGATCTTCTACAGGGCTGGAAAGTCTGATCTATTGCCTAACCATAGCCACCAGCTAAGTATGCCTACTGAGCTCATGAAATGCTTCCACTGTGGGTGAGGAATCTCCATTTTAAGTTGTATTTATTTTTAACTAGTATAAATGGCCATTTGTAGCTAGTGGTGACTGTGTACCATAGCAGTATATAGCGTACGGTCAGGGAGGACTAAGGTCTGTTTTAATGACTGATGCATCTGAACATCCCACCATAGTGTCTGTGCTGAGCACATATAGGTGTTCAGTGAGTAGTTGGATGAAATAGACAGTTACCTGTCCAGGGTTGATTTGTTTGGAATTATGGGACACTTCTACTTTAGGACTCTCTCCATAGTCATAACATTTATGATAGTCAATCATCAGAACTGAGCTTTTATAAGCATATAATTTAGGCATTTATTGAAAAATAACAACCCTCAACCCGATATTCCAATTTTGAAAAACAACATGTCAATCTCATTCTTTTAAAGAATATTTGAGAATTTCATTCACTATTGCAGGGCTTTCCGTCCTTCCCATCTCGCCGTCTAACTCCTCCTAAGCCTGCCCAATGTTGTTGTTCTCTGTTTGGTGGTAGGGAGGAGGGATGATCTGGGGCAGATGTGTTGTATCCTGCGTACTCGGGCTGACCATCTCCAGAGGAAAACTCCTGGATTCCACAAACCACTTACTGAGCCTCAGCCTCCGCTCTTGGCAGATGTCACCACAAAAACTTCATTTTTCACTCTGCAGCATGGACTCAGGGTTTCCGTAGCTCTAGTGAAGGCAGTGGCACAGAATGTTCCAGAAGGAAGAATTCCTAACAGGAGGAGATGCTGTTCCATCTCTGAAAATCTGGGTGAGCCACAGCTCTGACTGATCACCTGGGAAGCTAATTGGGCCTCAGGGGTAAGACCCTCTTTTCTTTGCCTGTGTTTCTGCCCCGTATATCTGCTAGCCTGAGTCCTGCCCACCTGCCAAAGCTCCCTGCCCCAGCTTTGGAGAATGCCTCTGGGTGACTTCAGTGTCAGGCTGGCCCTCGACTCTCAACGTTCACATCCACATCCACAGTCTACACCAGCCTTCTGAGCCCACACTGCTCTCCTCGTGCAGCTCCCAGGCAGTGTCACCTGCTGCATCTGTTTCCACACCATCCTGTTCCCTGGTCCCTTTCTTTCCTGCAGTGTTGGTGGACTCGTTCCCTGAAAGCTTGACATGTTTGTTAGTTCTAAGTTGATCCCTTCTTTTCAGTACATATTTGTGGAGGGAAAAGTGTTCCAGGCACTGAAGGCACAATTTCTGTACGCTATGTAGACTCTACTACTAGGGAGGGCAAACACACATGTATGTAAACAAGTGAATCATAATATGTCACAGGAAGTTTGCACCTAGAGGAGATAGAGGTAGAAAACAGTGGAGGTGAGGCTTCATAGGGTCTCTGGGAAGAAGAGTAATTTTGGAGAGATCTTTGTTGCAGTCGGTAGACACACGCTGCAGACACACATGAGAAAAGCCAAAGAGACAGCAAGAGTAAAGGTATGATGAGGCCTGGGGGTTCCAGGAGAACACCAGCTTAAGTGTCTGGCTGACAGGGACAGAGGCAGCCAGGGCCCACTCACCTGAGGGGCTGGAACAGAGTGCCTACAGGAGGGACGAAAGGGCAGAGCTCTGAGAGGGAAGATAGCTCCACAGCTCCATGCAGCCTGTGCTGGTGAGTGGATGGCCCTGGAATGTGTGGGCTGGAAAGCAGCCCTTCACCCAAACGGGTTGCTGAACAGCTCTGAATTTCACATAGTTTCGGCATCTCCAAGTCCTCTAGTCCCTTCCTGACAGTAGGAACACAGTGAGATAGAGGGAGACAAAAGCCACATTAAATAATACTCTGACCATGCCATCATAGAAGGCAGCTGGCACATGAACATGGCTGTATTGTCACCAGCCATAGGGAGAGCAGAAGCCAGGCCCCAGAAAGCACCAGCAAGAGAAGGGGATGTGAAAACCTTCCACTACTGACATCAATGGCTGGTCCACTCCCACCCTGAGAATTCAAGGTTGGTGATCTTTGTGAGAAGGAAGCGTTCTTATTACTTCAGGAGAAGAATCAAGGATTAAGCTGCCTGTTAAATTTTACGAGTGTATATCCCATGCAAATATTTACTCAGCCCTTGCCCTGGGGCATGGTTCTGAGAAAAATAAAGCAAGACAAAAATAGCCAAATTGCTGCCTGCTTAGAACACTCTCTGTAGCCCCCAGGTGCCTCAGCAGGCTCCTGACAGCACACCCTGTATGGCAGGCACTGTTCTATATTCCCAAAGGGGGTCCATTCACTTACACTCTAGAACTGTTGAAGGCACGAGAGCCGCCAACATTCTCTTCACTCAGATGAGACTCAGAGAAGTCGAGTAATTCTCCCAAGGTCACATAGCCATTGCTAGACCCAGAGAGCTGACTCTCAATGGTAGGCTTTTATAGGCAGAGCAGGGTCATAACAAGCACAGCATAAATGCGTTAAAAAACGGTTCAAGTTTACAGAAGTAGCAGGAGGAAGATCCCATCTAAGCTGTGGTGAGCCTGAATGATGGGCTCTTTGGTCGGCTGTACATCTTTTATTGCCTGCGAGCACACGGATAGGGGGCTAATCTGTGAGACACTAACCAGCACAGGCCTCTGTTGCTGCTGAACAGCTAAGCCTGGATTGCAGCAGGGCCTGCAGCTCACCCTCAGCCCTTAGCATCTTTACAGCATAGGAAGGACTATAGAGATACCACTTTATTGGCCTGACTCTTCCACTGCACTATCCTTGCTCACAGTCAGGTGAGAGTGACTCAGATTAGTAAGATTCCAGTGTAGGAAACAGAATTCCCCTTCTAGGCCTTGTCCTCTTCAGCACTGCAGGGCACTCACCAGCGGTTGTCACTGCCCCTATTCTCTTCTTTCTGGCCCGTGCCAGATTTCATGCCTCCTTGAGTGTGAGGTGAGACCAAAGGATGGGACAGCAAGGTGGAAGCCTCTAGAAGCCAGCGTGCCCATTAACACTTCCCTTGTACCTGCCTTTGTGAGCACTGTGGCTTGCCTGGCTAGAGGCCTGCAGACCTGAGAGGGACACAGCCCAGAGAAGACCCTGATCGTCGTTGTTGTGAACTGCAATCAAGCCCCTCCACCTGAGGGTTCTACGTCCATGGATTCAACCAACTGTGTATAGAAAACATTCTGGAAAACACTGCGTGCATACTGAACATGTGTAATGCATGGCTCTTCTTACTCCCTAAAAGCACAGTGTAATGGCTGTCTGCATAGCATTTATGTTAGGTTGGGTACTAAAAGTAATCTAGAGATGACTTAAAATGTACAGGCAGTGAGCTGTATGTAGGCTGTATGCAAACAGTGCATCAGTTTACATAGATCATTAACTGGCATTTGAGAGTGTGTGTCTAGAAGCTTCTGTGACTATCAACAGATGACTATCCTGAAATTCTATGACTGTCATTCACTTCGCCTAACTGATACAAATATCAGCCCTCCAACTTCTAGGTTAAAAAAAAAAAAAGAAAATGAATAAAGAATCTATACAGTCAACTAGGAAGGAAGTGACTCACCATCACTTGTAGTTTAGGTACATATATGTTATTCATACCTAATCTTGGTAACCCTGAGAAATAGGTGAGAAATAGGTACTATCTCCATTTTATTCACATGGAAATCGAGGTCAGACAGGGAAGGAGAGTTAATGTTAGAAAGCTAACAAGTGAAAAGAGTTTCTGGGTCTTTTGGTTATACGATGCTGTCTGTAAAAAGCACGTACAGCTAGATTACTCTATGGGCCAAGCAGGAGTCCCAGGACAGGGGACTAGGAGGAAAGGGTTTTCAGACACTTGGCATTTACTAGGTGTGAACAGCACACACTCAGAAGTTAGGGACTGAGGTAGAACCCAGAGTAAATAACACAGTTCTGGCGATGGGATGGCAGGTGATGAAGGCTACAGTCACCCAGAGTGGCCACTATAATACTGTATGGGAAAGTTTGCAGCTGCAGTGGGGATGGGGTAGTACTCAGGAGTGTACCCAAAGGAAGGAAGGAAGAAAAAGGAGCCCAGAAGGGGAAGATGGGAAGGCAGCAGGTACAATGGACAAATAAGGAATGCCACCGATGAGCTTCCCTCCCCGTCCAGATCTGTACACATTTGGTAAGAATACGCCATATGTCTTACCCTGGCACACACAGCTATCGAGACATGCAGCCACTGGCGGGTGGCATCGAAGCCACCCCCGGCAGCCAAAAAGGAGGCCACTCCACCCTCCTGTAACAGCAGCCCCTAGTCTAGCTGGCCCAGGAATTCCAACTCAACCAGGCAGTACACATTCCAACCCAAGAGGTCAGAAAGGCAACCCTGGTTTTCGCTGATGAGGACTCATTGGGCAAAGAGTGAATGGCAGTGGCATTAGCACTGGATGGAAGCCAAAAGGCTGTTTATTGCCCATGTGGCTGATCAGCCCAGCAGTGGACTCCACAATGGCTCCTGCTCAGTCTCCTTACACCCAGCCACATACCCTGAATCCTAAGCTTCAGGGACAGATCCTGCCTATTTTCAGATTAAGAAATGGGTGGTTCTGGAGTGGGACCAGTGGCTAGCTGGCCATATATCAGGAGGACCTGAGTGCTGTATGCTTAGCACCCATGAAAAAAGCTGGGTGTGGTGGTATACACCTGTAATAACAGTGCTAGGAAGGTGGAGACAGGAGGTGCAGTAAAAAGACCTTGTCCCCGAAACATAAGGTGGGTAGCTGTAAAGGAAGATGCCCAACATCAACCTCTGGGATCCACATGAATGTGTGTACCCCTAGAGTCCCAGAAAGTGGCAGTGTCTCAGGGCAGGGACCAGAAGGCCCCTATCCAGGTCCATGAGATCTTGGCAGAGAAACCAGCCCTACATTAAAGGCCCAGGCCGTGTCTGCCAGCAATTTGGTGATCTCACTGTAGAAAGGGCAAACCTTTAGGTTGATCTGGAGATGATCTGGAAGGGCTCTCGTGACTTGGAGTTCCTGACTGCAGCCAGAAAGAGGCACATAACTGGAATGACATGAAACAGGAAGCACTGTTCTGTGAGTTCAGACTTCAGAAGGGATGCCCAGAGTTCCCAAGTGGAAGACTTAGCCAGGGAGTGGCCAGTGCTGTGCCCTGGGAAGAGGGGCTTCTTATAGGAATAAGAAGCAGACAGGCTGAGAAAGACAGGGTTTGGGGGGCTCTGCATTTGTGGGAAGCACCCACAGCACTCTGCAGGCATAGGCATCAGCATGGTTTCTTGAAGGGAGCAGTCAATTCAGGCTCTAAATTCCTGTACTTGGAAACACTTTCTCCTTGTTATACCAGCTCATACTGCATTCCCAATGAAATCTCCTTTAGTACCTCAAGCCCTGGCTGACACCTTTCTAGCCTTGGTGCTCATCCCCTCTCTCCAAGCACATGAAGGACACTGCGAGGTCCTGGAGTTTGCCTGTAGAGGAAGAGGAGCCTCACTTTCCCTGCTAGGGGTTGGATATGGCATCTATGTACCAAAGGGTCCTGTGCTAGAGGCTTCATTCCCAGTGTGCCAATGTTGGTAGGAGGTGGAACCTTTAAGAGGTAGGGCCTGATGCCAGGTAACCAGGACACTGGGGGCATTTCCTTCTGAAGGGATAAATGCCAAAGTGTGTAGTCATCTGGTTATTCACAAGCAAATTGTTTGAAAAAGCAGCACATACATGGCTTCCAGTCTTGTGACTGCTGCTGTATGCCTGTGACTGTAACAATGTCTGCACGAAGCTCTCCTCAGATCTAAGCAGAAGCAGTTTAACAGTAAATTTTTATTTATACTTACATGTTTATTAATACTTAACAAATATCTATAAAGTTCCTAAATCCTAAAACCTAAACCCTAATTCTAAAACCTATAATCTAACTAAGCTATAAAAAACAAACACTTAACACTAACTTAAGTTTCTTAAAAGGATATTAGTTCTCTCAGGTTAATTTTTGGCGTGGATCCATATGGGTGGCTGGTTTCCAGCAAGTCTCTCAATCTTAAAGTCTGTGAGTCTTATTTGTCAGATCTTAAAGCCAGTTTATGAATTTGATCTGTTTCGACTATTGAAGTGGGGTGGCCTTTTAATCGGCCAAGAATTGCCTCTATGTTCCAAGGGCCCAATTGTTTGCAAGATGAAAAGTTTCTTGGGCTCACCTTTCCAATGCTCTGGAGCTCTACAGACTCTGCGCTGGTGTTTTGGCCGTTCTGATGCTCTGAGGCTCCAAGGACTGCACTCTGGTATTTTGACCATTCCAATACTGTGAGGCTAGAGTTCTGGAGCACCAGGAAGGGTCTGCCTTTACTTTCTCCAATAGTGTGGATTTCTGCCAGGTCAGCACAAAATGATGATGAGCAGCGAAGTGTGGTTTTTCAACAAACGTTGCCAGAGGAAGAAGAGGAAGAGGCAGGGTGGGAGGCTGTATGGGCTTCTGATTTTAAATCCCTGTGTCGTAATGATCTCAGTGTGAATTCTGACATTGTCGTTGCCATAGTTGCTGGCAGGCTTTTCAAGGCACACCCCCTCCAACAGTGCGTCCACAGTCCCATGATCGTCTGCTCTTGGAGGGCTTACAAGGCATGTCCTTCAATGTTAATCACATCTGGGTGTAACTGGTAAATGGATCCACCTGTATCTTTCATCTGAGACGCCATACTTCCAAAATCCCTATGCTGCTAGTTGCTACAGTAACTTCATTAACCCCACCACAAAGCAGGACTGCATGTCCTGGCATTTCCAGAACTGTGAGCAAAATAAAAGCAGTTTCTTAGTATGTTATCTAGTATTTCATCATAGCAAAAGAAAATTGGCTAATATACTCTTCTCAATACAGTTTCAGAAAATCTTTCTGCTAGCTGGATTAAAGCATATTGAGTCTCCACTATGTACCAGATACAGTTGCATGTGGTTAAGTTAAGGTTGTAATTATGAACAAGATAACATTCTTTCTTAGTGAACAGAGAGTTACCATTAGGTAACTGTCAGAGTCACATCTTAGGTTAGAATAGAGAAGGAGATTGAGGGCCTAAGAGAGAACATTTGACTCTAATGAACATCACTCAAGATAAGTGGGTTGGAGGTCAATCTTGGAACTGTGTTCGCTATTCTGAGCACTTTGATATGAAAATACTCTTCACTAAGTGGGATTTATCTATATCACCAAGCTTCATAAACAGCTAAGGAAATGACTCATTTCATAAACCTACAAAGTAAGAGAAAAGTGAGGGGAGAAAAGTGGAAGGGAATTTGGTGTGATCTAAATAGACTGAAGAAGACTTCTAACATGGTACAAATAATTAAAAGGTGTGAGAGTGTTTCATTGAGTAGGCATGTGTGGCTGCTCTCACTCCTCTACCGGGTAAGACTAAGCCTTTGGCCACACACTCTACCTAACCGTTTCATATGAAGAAACTGCTTGGTTTTGAAACAAAAGCCTCAGACAGTAAGGTTGTGGTATAGTTTTTTTGCCGCTGGGCATAATATGATGCCACCTTGAAGCAGAGATTAATTGATGCAGTAGCCATGGCAACTAAGAGGCAGAAGAACACTTTGGTAACTGGGTCTTATGGCAATGGAACTGCTAACACACCCTAGGAGATGGAACAGGGGAGGGTCTTAGTATTCAGCTATCACTCCTTGCCAAACCCCTCACCTGAGACATGCTAGATCATACAGGGCACAGAAGGTTATTTGAAAGTAGTCTGTGATGCAGCTCCCAAGAGGTTGAAACTTTGAGGTGCCACAGTTGTTTGGGAGTTACTTGGTGTCTTAGTTAGGGATACTATTGCTGTGATGAAATACCATGACCAAAAGCAACTTGAGGAGGAAAGGGTTCATTTGGCAACCATTTCCATATCATAGACCATCACTGAAGGAAGTCAAAACAGAAACTCAAGTAGGGCAGGAACCTGGAGGCAGGAGCTGATGCAAGGTACATACAGGCATGCTGCTTACTGGCTTGCTCCCCCTGGCTCGTTCAGCCTGCTTTCTTATAGATCCCAGGACCACCAGCCCAGACATGACACCACTCACAATGGACTGGGTGCTCCCATATTAATCACTAATTAAAAAAATACTCTCGGGGCTTGCCTACAGCCCAATCTTACGGAGGCATTTTCTCAATTGAGGCTCCTCCTCTTGGATGATGCTAGCTTGTGTCAAGTTGACATAAAATTAGTCAGCATACTCAGGCTCCTGTAGGTAATCCTTCATCATTGTTGTATAAATAAACTCAATAAAATTATTGGCGCACCAAGTAATGAACTCATTGGTTTGCCAAGTTGGACTTTAGTGGACTCTCACTTTGGTTTGCCATTATGCCTTATTTGGGTAAGTAGACATTTGTTCACATCTCCTGAGGAAAAGATCATGCCATAGCTAATTATGTGGTTCAATCCATTTCACATAGCTTTAACAATGACAGCTTTAATAGCTGAGATTGGTATTTATGAAGGTCAGAAATTTCCTTCCTCACAGTTTTGGAGACTGTGAAGCCCAACATCAAGGGGCCAGTATCTGGTATGGGTGTTCTTGCTATGTTCTTGCAGAGAGAACTGACTGCTCCTGCCAACACCCTTTATAAGGACTGTAATCCCAATTCATGAGAGAAGAAGCCTCGTGGCTTCTTATGTTTCCACTCTGAGGCTCCTACTCTCAGTATGATCTATTGGCCCCAGCTCTTAAAATGATCTACTAGCAACTCCAAACTTGCAGTTTGGAGGGGCATATTCAGTCAACCCACAGTGGTGCGGAAAACAAACCTTCAAGCCTATGATGTACTGCAATGGATCTGTGTGACCCATCTCTGTTTCCTTGTTCTCCTCCCAACCCCTCAATGTGTCTAAAATAGAATCATGTGGGAGGGCTTCACTTAGACACACGGAATACTTTTATTTTTAGCTTACTGAGAACATTTTATTTATCAAACAAACTAATGAAATCAAAGCCAAGCACCCCCAAATACCTAAATGTCCAAATGTCAATGGCACAGCATGAAGCCCTTAGCCATTGACAAGGATAATAAGTACTAAAAATATTCCCAGTGGGCCTTATTGAATGGTAGACAGGTATGTAATTTTAAGTCCATCAGTCTCATTAAGTTGTGATTAATATAATTATAGCATAATAGCTATAAATATTATCCCTCAATACTTAGGTCAATATAGAGCAAGAGTGAGAATTCTTTGTTCCTAAAAATAACATATTATTTAAAGAAATAATCCCTTGCTGTAGCAGCATTACAGGCCAGTAAGTACAGAGAGGGGCATAGGGAATGGTACACAGGTCTTTGAAAATGTAAGGGGGCATTGGGTCTGTGGCTAGGGAGGGAGCAAGGGGAGTGCTATAGCTTTCCAACAATCATAGGTCAGGAACATTCAGTTCCTTCCTTTGCCCAGATACCTGGGACTTGTGAGCAGCATGTGGCCAGTAGTGCTACACACTAGAGGGAGAACCCAGGATGAACAGGAGCTGGACTGTTCTAGCATTTTAAAATTTGTATATTTTAAACCTAGTTTTTACTTTGTTTTGTTCTTCCTTCCTTCCTTTTCTTTTTTGAGACAAGGGCTGTCTACCCAAGGCAGGCCTAAAAATCATGATCCTGCAGTCTAAGCTTCCTAAGAAATGAGATTATAGGCCAGTCTCCCATGCCTAGCTTGGGGTGACTCTTTTATTGACCTCAACTTAGGGTTTTGTTGTTGTTGTTTGTTTTAGTCTGTTCTCCATCCTTTCACTTTTGAAAGGATTCACGAAAATTACAACTCCCTTTCTCTTTCTTTTTTTTTTTTAAAGATTTATTTTATTTATTTTATGCATATGTGTGCTCCATCTGCATGTACACCTGCACTCCAGAAGAGGACACCAGATCACACCGTGGATGGCCGTGAGCCACCATGTGGCCGCAGGGAATCGAACTCAGGACCTCCGGAAGAGCACCAGGCAGTGCCCTCAACCGCTGAGCCATCTCTCCAGCCCTCCCTTTCTCTTTCTTAAGAAAACTTACAATGTGAGATTTGTATAGAAAACATCAGGTGAGTGCTTATTCTTCTATTTTTATATTAGCTGAATTTTAAAGGCAAATCATAACCTTTTAAAAGTGTTGTCTTGCTCTTATAGTTTGAGCAGAAAAATAAAAGCTTGCAGATTGGAATGATTTATAATGGTGCTAAAATGAAATAAGCCATCAGTGGAGGGGGGTGTGTGTAGGAGTTAGATAAATTAGATTTAGGAAATATATAGGAGTTTCTGATACTGTCTCTTAATTCGGGGCCTGAAGAGCATTATCAGCATGAAGTCAACAAAAACAGGAAAGACTCAATAGACTGAAAAACAAGTTTGAAGTCAGGAAAACAGGAAAGACTCAATAGAATTGAAGAAACAAAGTGTCTGGCCTGACATTGTTTTCAGCTGCTAAGTGGGCGGAGCCCAAATTAAGCTGAAACAGAGTTCCTCCTATCTAAGGACAGTGCGTCGAGCCCAGGAGAGAAGAGGCCCCTGATGCTAGAGTCCTGCTGAAAAAACGGCTGGCCATTGATGGCCAGCTCTCTCCCTGAAGCAGAAAGAAGCCGGTGAACAAAGAAAGCCTGAGCAAGACACCAAAAGGCCAAGGACCTGTGGCTCAGCTTTTGCTTAGAGGGGTTTGATCTGTCCAAACAGTGGCCTAAAGGAAACGGTGCCTGGCTTTAAGGACTGAGGCAGAGCAGCTGAGTTCCTGATTCAAAAGAAGTAAGTTGGCCTGCAGACGGCTGGGGTCTCCCACAGAGAAGAAAGCATGAAGCCTTATTTAAGGTGAGACTGCAATAACCAACTACCCTGACGAACCTGCATCTGAGAGATCCAAAAAAAGGACTGCTAAGTGTGTTAAAGAATCTACAACAAAGACTGTGTTCCTGACGACTGAGGACCTGCCCCAGAGACTGTATCATTCTAAAAGGTTATGAAAGTAGTTGTTATAATTATCAATAGGTTTAGTGGATAGGTTAAAGGGGTTGTAGGAATTTATAGGATTAATAGTTAAGAAATTGTTGGTGTTCGTTATAAGTGAATTTAGTAATAAATAAATAAATAAATAAATAAATAAATAAATAAATAAATAAAT
>CAJQZJ010009652.1:0-10897 GCA_907164525.1 Lophiomys imhausi
TTAAGTTTTGTACAGGGTGATAAGTATGGGTGTAACTTCATTCTTTTACAAATGGACATCCAGTTGGACCAGCACCATTTGTTGAAGATGCAGTCCTTCTTCCATTGTGCCGTTTTGGCTTCTTTGTCAAAAATTAGGTGGCCATAAGTGTGTGGGTCTATTTCTGGATCTTCAATTCGATTCCATTGATCTACTGGTCTGTTTCTATACCAATACCATGCTGTTTTTACAACTATTGCTCTGTAGTACAGCTTGAAATCTGGGATGGTAATACCTCCAGATGTTTTTTTATTGCACAGGATTGATTTAGCTATTCTCGGCTTTTTGTTGTTCCATATGAAATTTAGGCTAGTTCTTTCCAAGTCTATAAAAAATTGTGTTGGTATTTTGATAGGAATTGCATTGAATCTATATATTCCTTTTGGTAGGATGGCCATTTTTATTATGTTGATCCTACCTATCCATGAGCATGGAAGATCTTTCCATCTTCTAAAGGCCTCTTCCATTTCTTTTTTCAAGGGCTTGAAGTTCTTGTTTACAGGTCCTTTACTTGCTTGGTTAGAGTTACCCCCAGGTATTTTATGTTGTTTGTGGCTATTGTGAAGGGGGTTATTTCCCTTATTTCTTTCTCAGCCCATTTGTTTGTTGTATAAAGAAGGGGTTCTGATTTTTTTGAATTAATTTTGTATCCAGCCACTTTGCTGAAGGTGTTTATCAGCTATAAGAGTACTCTGGTGGAATTTTTGGGGTCGCTTATGTATACTATCATATCATCTGCAAATAGGGATAATTTGACTTCTTCATTTCCGATGTTTATCCCCTTGATCTCCTTTAGTTGTCTTATTGCTCTAGCAAGAACTTCAAGTACTATATTGGAGAGATATGGTGAAAGTGGACATCCTTGTCTTGTCCCTGAGTTTAGAGGAAATGCTTCAAGTTTCTCTCCATTTATTTTGATGTTGGCCACTGGCCTGCTGTATATTGCCTTTATTATTTCTAGGTATGGCCCTTGTATGCCTGTTCTCTCCAGAACTTTTAGCATGAAGGGCTGTTGGATTTTGTCAAATGCTTTTTCTGCATCTAGTGAGATTATCATGTGGTTTTTTTGTTTCATCTTGTTTATGTGGTGAATGATGTTGATAGACTTTCATATGTTGAACCATCCCTGCATCCCTGGGATGAAGCCTACTTGATCATGGTGTATGATACTTTTGATGTGTTTTTGAATTCGGTTTGCTAGTATTTTATTAAGTATTTTTGCATCTATGTTCATGAGGGAGATTGGTCTGAAGTTCTCTTTCTTTGTTGGGTCTTTGTTGCGGTTTGGGAATCAGGGTGATTGTGGCCTCGTAGAATGAGTTTGGCAATGTTCTTTCAGATTTTATTTTGTGAAAGAGTTTGAAAAGTATTGGTGTTAGCTACTCTTTTAAGGTCCGGTAGAATTCCGTGCTAAAGCCATCTGGCTCTGGGCTTTTTTTGGTTGGGAGATTTTTAATGACTGCTTCTATTTCCTTATGGGTTATAAGGCTGTTTACTCTGTTTATCTGATCTTGATTTAGCTTCGGTAGGTGGAATCTATCAAGAAAATTGTCCATTTCACTTAAATTTTCAAATTTGGTAGAGTATAGATTTTTAAAGTAGGATCCAAATATTCTCTGGATTTCCTCAATGTCTGTTGTTATTTCTCCCTTTTCCTTTCTGATTTTGTTGATTTGTGTTTTCTCCCTCTGTCTTTTAGTTAATTTGGCTAAGGGTCTGTCTATTTTGTTGATTTTCTCGAAGAACCAACTCTTGGTTTCATTGATTCTTTGTATAGTTCTTTTTGTTTCTAAGTTGTTGATTTCAGCCCTAAGTTTGATGATCTCCTGCCTTCTGCTCCTTTTGGGAATGTTTGCTTCTTTTTTTTCCAATTCACCCAGTTTAGCTGTTAATTCGCTAATATGAGCTGTCACAATTTTCTTTTTGAAGGTACTTAGTGCTATGAACTTTCCTCGTAGAACAGCTTTCATTGTGTCCCATAGGTTTGGGTATGTTGTGTCTTCATTTTCGTTGGATTTTAAGAAGTCTTTGATTTCCTTCTTTATTTCTTCCCTAACCCAGTGGTCCTCTAGTAAAGAGTTGTTCAATTTCCATGTGTGTGTAGGCTTTTTGTTTGTTGATTCTTTTGCTATTGAAGTCCAGCTTTATTCCATGGTGATCTGATAAGATACAAGGGGTTATTGCAATTTTCTTGTATCTGTTGAGGCTCTCTTTGTGTCCAACTATATGGTCGATTTTGGAGAAGGTTCTGTGAGGTGCTGAGAAGAAGGTGTATTCTTTTGTGTTTGGGTGAAACATTCTGTAGATATCTGTTAGGTCCATTTGGTTCATGATCTCTGTTAGACTCATTATTTCTCTGTTTGGCTTCTGTCTTGATGATCTGTCCATAGTTGTGAGTGGTGTGTTGAAGTCTCCCACTATTAAAGTGTTTGGATCAATGTGCGATTTAAGTTTTAGAAGCGTTTCTTTTATAAATGTAGGTGCCTTTGTATTTGGGGCATAGATGTTCAATATTGAGATGCCCTCTTGGTGGATATTTCCTTTAATGAGTATGTAATGCCCTTCTCTGTCTTTTTTTATTAACTTCAATTGGAAGTCTATTTTGTTTGATATTAGGGTGGCTACTCCAGCTTGTTTCCTGGGTCCATTTGCTTGGAAAACCTTTTCCCAGCCCTTTACTCTGAGGTGGTGTTTATCCTCAATAGTGAGGTGTGTTTCTTGTATACAGCAAAAAGATGGGTCTTGTTTACGGATCCAGTCTGTAAGTCTGTGTCTTTTTATTGGCGAGTTGAGTCCATTGATGTTGATGGATATTAGTGACCAGGGGTTGTTATTTCCCGTTATTTTGGTTTAGCTGGCTGTCTTGTGTTTCTCTTTTGTTTAGTTGCTGTGGAGGTTTCTATTTCCTCTGTTTTCTTGGGTGTAGTTATCTTCTCTGGGTTGGAATTTTCCTTCTAGGATCTTCTGTAGGGCTGGGTTTGTGAGGAGATATTGTTTGAATTTGATTTTGTCATGGAATATCTTGTTTTCTCCTTCTATGCTGATAGAGAGTTTTGCTGGATATAGTAGTCTGGCTGGGCACCTATGATCTCTCAGGACTTGTAGGACATCTGTCCAGGCCCTTCTAGCTTTTAAAGTTTCTGAGGAGAAGTCAGGTGTGATTCTGATGGGTCTGCCATTGTATGTGACTTGGCCTTTTTCTCTTACAGCTTTTAATATCCCTTCTTTGTTCTCTACATTTGGAGTTTCTATTATTATGTGGCGAGAGGAGTTTCTTTTCTGATCTAATCTGTTTGATGTTCTGTAAGCCTCTTGGATTTTTACTGGCATCTCTTTCTTTACATTTGGGAAGTTTTCTTCTGTGATTTTGTTGAAGATATTTCCTGGACCATGGAGTCGGGAGTCTTCTCTTTCCTCTATGCCTATAATTCTTAGGTTCCTTCTTTTCACTGAGTCCTTGATTTCTTGGATATTGTGGGTGAGAGATTTTTTAGCTTTCTCATTTTCTTTGGATGTTGTACTGATTTCTTCCATCGAATCTTCCATGCCTGAGATCCTGTCTTCCATCTCTTGCGTTCTATTTTTCATACTCACATCCGTAGTTCCTGTTCTCTTCTCTTGATTCTCCATTTCCTCTCTTAACTCTGACTGTGTTTTCTTTATTGTTTCCATTTCTATTTTCATGTCTTGAATGGTAGTGTTCGTTTTGTACATTTCCTTCTCCAGTTTGCTTGTTTTTGTCTGGAGATCTTTCATTGCTTTATCCTTTTCCTGTTCAAGCTGGGTCACCTTGGCTTGGAGCTCTTTAATGATGTTATCCGTTGTTTTGATTTGTAAGATTGTGGCTTCTTTGAATTCCTTCATTGTTTTAAGTTCTTCTTGAAGGGATTTTATCACTTTCCATACTGTAGAATTGTCATCATTTTCATGTGTTTCAGTTGTGGTGAGGTGGATCAGGCAGGACGGAATAGCCTTGCTTTGTTTTGTTGGAGACATTTTGCTCTGTTTTTTTGTTTTTTTGTTTTTTTGTTTTTTGTCTCTGACCTCTGGCCATGTGGAATTTCCTGTCTTCTGGACTTGGGTCCTAAGGTGGCACTGTGGTGTAGGATTCGGGTTTCCTTACTCCACCCCTATAAGGTGAGTCATTCAGTCCTGCCTCCCAGGTGGGGACCTAATTAATTCAGGTGGTGGGGCTGTTTACAAGTAAGCTCTGATTCCCCACCGGTAGCGCTTGTACTAGTATATAAGACTAGTTTTCCTGGGGTTGGTTCCTGTAGCGGGTAAGTCTGCAGTTCAGCTGCAGTAGCCTTGCTGCTCCCGCCGCTTGGAAACTGGCCGGTGACGTCACAGACTGCAATCTGTGGTCTAAAGGCACTTTGCAGGGGATCTCCCGCTCACTTCCAAGGGTTGCAACCTTTCGCTAGATAATTGGATCGGATCGTCTGTGTGAGATCTGGGAGTGCCCAGCAGGGTGGGGGTTATCTCTGCGTGGTTTCTGAATCTGCCGGCTGGGTATTAGGTTGGAACTTACCGGGATTTCTCCTTTTGGGGGGATGGGTTATCCTGATTCCCGGGTCCAGAGGCTTCCCAGCATGTCTGAGATTCGGAAGTGGCGTCCTGCCCAGGCATCTTCCGTGGTCCCTGTGTAGCCGGGTGAGATTTAGAAGGGGTCGTACCCTTTTTACAGCGTCCTGGAACACTTGCCGCCTTGTGATTGTTGACCCTGAAATCAAAATACGCCCGCACCGGCCGCCGCCTTCTTGGATCCCCCTCTTTCCAGGAGATTTAAAGCATCCATTCAAGGAATCCAGGGACAACTGGACAACGGAAACCTCAGCAGAAAACAGATCAGACACCAAAGAAGACGAGTGGCCCAGATGATCCAGCCTTGCAGACTTCCTCAATAGCAGTTTCCTCAAAAGTCTACAACCACAACAATTCAAAATCACTAAGATCTTTCAGCTCCACAGACTGCTCCAGCCAGAACTTCAGTAAAGCTCTGAAGATCAGCTTCTGTCTATGAACTTCTTAGGACATCTAAATAGCTGAGCACAAAAGGACTGAACATCAAATGATTTAATTAACATTTTTAACCATTTTCCATTCTTATTTGGGCCCCAAACAGGTTTACTATGTCCCAAATCAGCAGGAAGTCATTTTAAGAGAACAACGTCCCATCCCCAGAAGGTGGGGAGAGTGTTCCCCCCCTTTGGTTATTTGATGGATAATAGAAAATTTTGTTATTTAGGGGAAAAAACTACAAGCTGTTAAATGGTTTTGTTAAATGGGTTTTGGAGGTTAGACCCAGGGACTTCTCTCTTTTTCTTTTCTGTATCCTCCTTTCTCTCCTATGTAGGAGCGAACAGACTTGAGAAAAGTGGGACATAGACATAGTATAGGAAAGATCAAGAAAAAAGGACAGATTATTGAATATGGCCTTATACCTTTGTATATTGATACAAAATTAATATTATATTTGGCTAAAGTGGTATTGATCATTGTATATTAATGCAAACTTATGATTGTATTGGGCTACATCGGTATTGATCATTGTATATTGATACAAAATTAAGATTATATTTGGCCACAATGGTATTGACCATTGTATATTGATGTAAAATTAAGA
Source organism: Lophiomys imhausi (assembly GCA_907164525.1). NCBI lineage: Eukaryota > Metazoa > Chordata > Mammalia > Rodentia > Muridae > Lophiomys > Lophiomys imhausi. The sequence continues at coordinate 5,666 of CAJQZJ010009652.1, forward strand.
TTGTATTGGGCTACATTGGTATTGATCTTTGTATATTGATACAACATTAAGATTATATTTGGCCACATTGGTATTGATCTTTGTATAGTGATACAAAATTAAGGGTAACACTTCTTAAAGGTATTGTTCCTAGTAATGCTTAAAAATGAAATGTAAAGTTTTGGCCTCTTGCTACCAACTGTCATAAACTGTTTAGGATAATTAAGAAATGGAAACTAATAGTCATGAAAATGTGTCATTTTGTTAGTTACTATGACAGTCTATCACAGTTATTTTCTAAGCTACTCAGAAATCAAGTTGCTAAGAGACAAGCAATATTTGCTTATCTAAATACAAGAGATAGATAGGGCATCTTCAAAAACCTCAAGAGATCTGCAGAATATGGCATTCAAAGATGTTTTCTTAACTTAAGATTTTTTGATATCGAGACATGCCAGCTCCTGACAGCACCCCCTATTCCACTCCAAGTAGAAGATGAGCATCGAAGAATCTCCAGTGGGAGATGATTGAATTGATGGTAAGCCTTTCTCTTGGCAAGAAAAACCCCTTGCTTCAACTGTAGACAGACTTCTGTCCAAAAAGGACAAAACTTGGAAGCAGGTAAGTCGACAGCCTAGCTCAGCCAAGACAGGGTAGGTAAGTCCTTCATAATTCCTGCTCTACAATCAATATCTGTCAGAGAAATGGGTCCAAATGGCTGAAGATTGATGCTGTAATGTATGGAGAGAAAATGGGAACTGTCCAGGCAGCCACTGGTATGTCATTTCTTAGTTTTGGAAGCTGCAGACCCTGCACTTCCTATATGATCAGATATATTTATCCCTCTCAGGTCTCTGAGGTGGTTGAAGAATAGATAGCTAGAGTCTCATAGTTAAATTTTGAGTTGTTTAGGAATCAAGAGGGTGTTCTGGATCTAAGAAGATATTTTTAAAATTGTGAGGCAAGTTAGTATGAAAGCTGAGTTGGATATATATCTTTAAACTCATGGAGATGGTTAGATAGTAAAATGTTAAAGTCAGGTGCCAAATACATATGGACTGGACATTGGGATGTATGCTAAGCCATATAACTGTCATAATTGTGGCCTATTTATTTCTGTTGTTTTGTATTGTATTTATAGTTATAAGAAAAAGAACCATTTGTTGGACTGAAAGGGAGAGCTGTTGGGGGGACAAAGAAATACCTTAAACTAAGAAAAAAAAGGGGAGGAAGAGGATGGGGGTTTGAGGGGGAGAAGGGTGGAAGAATGGGACTGGAGGGGGGAGTAGGGAGGGGATTGTGATTGAGATGTAACTTGAATAAATAAAAAATAAATTATTAAAAAAAAAGAGTCACTAGTCATAAATGCCACATTGAGGGCTGATCTGTTAAAAATGTATGATCATTTCAGGTAAGACAAACTTTAGGATTATTTTATTTCAGACTTCTTTTTTTTAATTCAAAAATAGTTTCTAACATTGGGAAAAATAAGTTGTCTTTTAAATCTTTTTTTTAGAAATAATTATAAGTAATTCATGGTCATTTAATGCTATTCTTATGAACAGTACAAAAATAGAATAATGAGTTGACAATCATTCAATATCATAGAGGTGATGTGGATAGTTTGTCCCAAAATATCCTATCTCACACACACAAAAAAATGAAAGCTCTTGGGGCTGAAGAAATGGCTCCGTTGTTAGAACGTACTATTCTTTCAGAAGACCTGAGTTTGGTTCCCAGCGCCCATGTTGGGTGGCTCACAACTGTTTGTAACTCTAGTACCAAGGAATCCAATGTCCTGTTCTGGACTGCAGAGCACTTGCACTCAGAAGTGCATACCAACCCACAGACACATCTTATGGGGAGGTTTGAATAAAAATGGCCTCCATAGGCTCCTATGTCTTAATGCTTAGGAAATAGGAATTGTGATCTTGTTGGAGTGGGTGTGGCCTTGTTGGAGGAAGAGTGTCACTGGGGGGTGGGCTTTGGAGTTTCAAATGCTGAAGGCAGGCCCACTGTTTCTCTGTCTTCCTGCTGCCTGTAGGTCTGGATGTAGAACTCTCAGCTCCTCTCCAGTAGGAAAGCCCAGGACTCCAGTTAGATCCTGTAGGGCTCTTTCTAGCCCAACGAATATTTAGTTGGAGTTCAGAAAAGTTATGCCGCACAATATTATAAACAAATATAAGATTAGTATGGAAGAGGCTGTGCATGTTCATGTCATTGGTTTAAGTCTCTACTATTAATAACAACAAAATAGCCTGAATCTGTTTTGCAGACTAATGCTTCTCACCGCATGCCTATTTGTCACATATCATTTATGGATCCCAATATCAATGTCCCTCCAAAATGTACATGCTGGGGCCTAATCACTAGGAGGCGTTTGGAAGTTTAGGCCACAAGATCTGTGTTCTCATGATGAGGCAAATTCCCTAAACAAACCCAGCTCTATCAGCTAACTTCCTTCTTCTGTGTCATAACTCACAGAAGGTGCCATTTATGAGGAACTGACCTTTTCTGTGTTCTAACTGGCTTCCTGTTTCAGAGATTAAGACCACTGTGACCCAAAAGCAATTTGGGAGGAAAGGGTTTATTTCACCTTAACAACCCACAGTCCATCAGCAAGAGAAGCCAAGGCAGGAACTTAGGACCTTTGAGGCGTTTTGCTTACTAACTTGTGCCGTCTGGTTTGCTCCGTTACTTTTCTTGTACAGTCCAGGGCTACCTGCCTAAGGACTGCAACATCCACAGTAGCCTGGGCCTTTCTCCATCCACTATCAATCAGGAAAATGCCCCTATAGATATGTGCACACGCCAATCTGACGGAGGCAACAGAGATTCCCTGTTCTCACGAGTGTCCAGTTGACAACCAAGATTATCCAGCACAACCAGACAATGACTGCTTCTGCCAACATTTTGACCTTGGACCTCCTGGCTGCTGGAGCTTTAAGAAGTGAATTTCTATTTTTAAAATGTATTCGTTAAATTTTTGTACAAGTATATATTGTATACTGAGTATATTCTCCCCCCATCCCTCTTTTCTCATCTCTCACCACTCCTGTTAGCTCCCTTTGTCCCCTTTGTCCCACTAGGCAGCTTCACTTCCAGTTTCATGCTGTATATACACATACAATTTTATGTGTTTATATTAAATCTATAACCACAAATAAGAGAAAATTGACATTTGTCTTTCTCAGACTGGTGCAATTCCCTCAATACAATCATCTCCCATTGAATTCCCTTCTTCCTGTTTCCCTTTTCCAGAGGTACCAGCCACCTTTTATTGCATAATAGTTCTCAGTCAGGATATGAAGAAATTGAGCCTTAATTGAATCTTCCACAGATGGGAGCCGTGCAGGCTGTAGGAGCACAGAGTGACCGCCACCCTGGGCCTTCTTCAATGCCACTTGCACTCTGGTCATGTTTGATTCCTCCTAAGAATAGCAGTAGCTGACAAGTGAGTAGGCCATGAGCATCATATGGAGGCCAAGCAGGGCACTCTCTCGTCATGTTGATGTGCTTATAATCCAGGGGTAGCCTCTGAAATGTGTCAGCAATGACTTTGGGAGTAACATTCTCCCATCAGTACCCAGCTTGGTAGCCCGTCCTGCTTAACATGCATGAGTTTCTGATACAACTGAGGCCATCTTGGAATCCTCAGTGTCCAGTTCTATTCTTTATAACAGAACGAATCTGAGATGTCCTGTTATAGCAGTCAGCACAACCAGGGCAGCTGAAAGGGGCAGCTCCTGCTTTTTCTAATTGGTGTACTAAAAGGATCAAGGGCAGAACTGAGGTCAAAGTATGTAAATATTATTGAAACACCACATGATACTTCATGAATACACATAATGTTTATATTTTTATGCTAGGAAAACTAGAGGGCTTTGGAATCTGAAAGCTGGGCCTATAGACAAGTAGATACTAGATGAGTAGACTAGTTCATAAGTAAACACTGGAGCCAAAATCACTCACGTTCTAGGGTCATAGTTCAAACTTGTCAGCAGACCCATCAAGACAATAGGAGGATGACAGGAGCCCTAAGAGCCAGTTTGTGCTTAGGGGCATAGCCTAATTTTACTTTAATCTCAGGTGAATGAATATGCCTAGAAAAGGAACAAACAGGAGAGTCAATTGTTGGTTTTCTCTTAATTAGTGAGAAAATGATTTAATGAAAATGGAACAAAGAGTAAAGAAAGAGTTGAGGGGAATAAATATTTTCTTTAAATGTTGAGGCCACAATGCTCCAAGTGATTTGGCAAAGAGAAATAAAAGGCAACAGCTATGAGACTGTTGAGAGAGGCAAAGGCAGTGGGCTCCGTAAGCACAAGGAGTATGGCAAGACACGGGGTTCTGAAGACAAACACTTGCCTCCGATCCAGCAGCTGAAACATCTTTCCAAAAGGCACAAATGTGAACATAAGAACTCCACAATCATTTGGGGGAAGCTTTTCGAGCTCATCATGAATGACCTGTATAGAACAGAGTCAAGTGTGGCACAACAGTGTCAAGCCAGACCTCAATGGGAGTGGCGAACAACTTGAATTGGCAAAGGGATATCTGGGAGCCTGGGGAAATTTAAAGGAGAATAAGCAGCACCCAGGAAGGCAGTGAGTACTGCTGTCTTGAGTTTGGTGTGCCCACCTTGCTTGGGACATTCTTGCATTGTAGGAAGTGGCCGGAGAGGCTCATTCACACTTGCACTTAGGACAGAGCACAAAATAGAGCATGATATAAAAATCCCAGAAATGAACCCACACACCTATGGTCACTTAATTTTTGACAAAGAGGCCAAGACTGTACAATAGAAAAAGGACAGCATCTTCAACAAATGGTGCTGGTCTAACTGGATGTCAATATGTAGAAGAATGAAATTAGACCCATACTTATCACCTTGCTAAAAACCTAAGTCCAAGTGGATCAAAGACCTTAACATAAGGCCTGACACACTAAATCTATTAGAAGAGAAAGTGGGGAAAAACCTCGAACTCATCGGCACAGGTGACAACTTTCTGAACAGAACACCAACAGCTCAGGATCTAAGACCAACAATCAATAAATGGGACCTCATGAAACTTAAAAGCTTCTGTAAGCCGGGCGGTGGTGGCGCACGCCTTTAATCCCAGCACTTGGGAGGCAGAGGCAGGCGGATCTTTGCGAGTTCGAGGCCAGCCTGGTCTACAAAGCGAGTCCAGGACAGCCAGAGCTATTAAACAGAGAAACCCTGTCTCGAAAAACCAAAAAAAAAAAAAAAAA
>CAJQZJ010009692.1:2779-15939 GCA_907164525.1 Lophiomys imhausi
AAAAAAAAACCACTGAGACTGGATTACCAGGAGGAAAGAAAATATCATTTTGACCTTGATAGAAAAGAAGTTAGTATGTATGTCTAAAGTGTAACAGTTGCCAACATGCCAACACATGAACTCTATCAGGTCTAGAGTGGCTTTTTGACTTTCTGGAAGTTCACAATTGCCTTTCTTTTTCTTTTTCTTTTTTTTTTTTTTTAAAGATTTATTTATTATGTATACAGTGTTCTGTCTGCAGGTATATCTGCATGCCAGAAGAGGGCACCAGATTTCATTATGGATGGTTGTGAGCCACCATGTGGTTGCTGGGAATTGAACTCATGACCTCTGGAAGAGCAGCTCTTAACCGCTGAGCCATCTCTCCAGCCCGCCTTTCTTTTTCTTTACCTGACTTTATTTATCCATTTTACTATTTCATGTGGATGGATGTTTTATCTGAATGTATGTTTCTGTTTCACATTGTGTAGTGCTGGTGGAAACCAGAAAAGGGTGTTGGATCTCAGGAACTGGAGTTGCGGAGGGTTTTGAGCCATCATTTGGGTGTTGGGAACAGAACCAAGGTCCTCTGCAAGAGCACTCGGTGCTCTCAACTGGTGAGCCATCTCTCCAACTCCCAACTGTATTTATTTTTAGTACATTTTTATGTATTTATTTGGGTGTGGTGGGCCCTCACACATGCCGTACCACACACATGGAAGTCACAGAACAATCTGTGGGATTCTAGTCTCTCCATCCACCACGTGCGTCCTGGGAATCAACTCATACTGTCAGGCTGAGCCCTCTCACTGCCCCCTCAATGGACTTCATGCTTGTAAGTACATACATACAGCACCTCCCTTCTGTTATAAAACACTTCAAACTCTTCTAGAATTGATCTTGACACTGCCCTCTGCCTGAGCGACCCTTGCCATTCACATTCTACCTGTCATTGTCCCTGTCTACTGGGTTCAGGGCACCAACAGCTAGAGACAGTGCCCCCTCCCCTGGCTCCATACAGCTTCTCAATCTGTCATTGTTTGGCAGCCATAAGGCATGTGGGTGAGATTTTAATTTTAGAGTGAGTTCCAGGACAACCAGGGCTACACAGAGAAATCCTGTCTTGAAAAACCTAAAAAAAAAAAAAAAAAAAAAAAAGCATTATTTTATTTCATGTGTCTGGATGTTTTGCTTTGCCTACATGTATGAGTGTACCGTGTGTCTGCATGGTGCCCTCAGAGACCAGAAGCAGGCATCAGATCCCCGCAGACTGGAGTGACAGATGGTTATGACCCACTGTGTATGTGCTGGGAATCCAACACAGGTCTTTGGGAAACAGCCAGGACACTTCAGTGCTGAGCCTGTCTCGACAATAGCTTAAGGCTGAGAGTGTTTCAGGAACTGTAGGAAATCCTTAGAAGCTGTGTTGGGTGTTGGAAAGATGACCGTGTGAATAAAAGCACTTGCTTCAAAACCCGAGGACCCGAGTTCAGTATGCAGTACCCACATGGAAGCGGAAGGAAAGGACCTGAGTTCAGGACCCAGTACCCACACGAAAGCAGAATTGAAAGGACTGACTTCCCAGATTTGTCCTGTGACCAGAGGCACATCAGGGGCACAACAAAGAAGGTTAAAAAGAAACAAGTTGTGTGGGGCTCACTTGGTACCGTGCTCTTCTAGCATGAGAGGCCCCAAGTTCTACCCCAGCACCCCATAATTCAGAGGTGGTGGTGTACACCTGTCATCGTTTAAGGTCAGCCTTAGCTACATAGCCACTTGGAGGCCAGCCTACATGAGACACTTTCTTATAGGGGGCAAAAAATTCCCCTCTGCAAACAGGATAAAACCAGATTGCAGGGGAGAAAATTACTTTTCCGGGTCACATGCTGCCAAGTGGCATGCCAGACCCCCAACTCCGGGCTGAACTGTGACCCCGTGCTCCCTCCCCCCCCTCTGGTTGCAGTGCTCCCCGCCTGCCTGGCCAACCCGGAGCCAAGGCCGGTTGGGCCCCAGCTGCAGCCCCCAGCCCCGCCGCCCCCACCCCTCGGCTGGCCAGGAAGGGTCTAGAATCAAGAATCACCGGGTGGCTGCAAAGGCCAAAGGTCACACAGGGTTTCCTGCCCGCCCCTGGGAACTTCCTCCTTCTCAACCCCACACCAGCCTGCTCAGCGCCATCTCCATCCCATCCCTTCCCAGGTTCCTGAGCCCAGGCGGTCTTCACCCTGCTGGACCCCACAGCGACCTGGCCAGCTCCTGTCCCTTCCCTCACCAGGTCAGGGCTGCCTGTCAGGTAGTGGAGTAAGTAGGTAAGGGATTCCAGATGATCCTCCCAGTGCATTTAGGGGTAGGGGCACCCCAAATCCTTTTCTTTGTGGCCCCGAAATCTCGTACCTCTATCTAGGCACTGTCCCACAGAGACCTAAGAACCTCCATATGGAGGCTGGGCGTGGTAGCGCACTCCTTTAATCCCATCACTAGGGAGGCAGAGGCAGGCGGATCTCTTTGTGAGTTCTAGGTCATCCTGGCCTACAAAGTGAGTCCAAGACAGCCAGGGCTGTTACACAGAGAAATCCTGTCTCGAAAAACAAAACAAAACCAACCAAACAAAAAAGAACCTCCACATGGGAACCCCCCTACCAACAAAGCTCAAGGCCACCTCATAGGACCCTGAAATCACAGCAGGCCAGGAACATAAGTACACTTTTGTCATGGAGGGGGAAACTGAGGCAGAGAGCCCTTGCGACAGCCCTTGCCAGAGTTCACAGAGGCTTCTCTCCCCTTCTCCATTCCAAGATGCTCCTCTCCTACTGAGGGCCGTACAGATTTTTTTGTAGTGTGTGTGTGTATGGGGGGGGTGTTCTAGGCAGGGCTCCACCCCTGAGCCACGACCCCAGCCCCTCACTGGGGGATTCTAGGCAGGGGCTCTATTGCTGACCCACACCCTAATCCCAGAGCACTCTGGGATTACCTTTGTGTACTGGTGGAATATCTGAGAGTGTTGTGCAACAGTAGCGCAAGAGTCAAGTCTCTGTGAGGGTCTCATGTGCACTAATTGAGCACCACTGGTTGTCTGTCCTGGAAATCATCCCTGGAGCTTATGGTGAGGAATGTGCACCTCCAATCCTTTGCCTTGTATCCAAAATTCCTTTGTGTGTGTGTGTGTGCCTGGGAGCTGCGAACACGGGTGACTGTTGTGTTTTGTGGGACATGATCAGTAGCACCCCAGTAACCTGGACATGTTGGAATCCAGCCAGCCACAGAGTAACAGCCCGGGCACAGGGCCAGTATCATGTCACACCAGTGCCTCAGTTTCCCCTTCCACACAACGGGTCTAGCCACGAGACTATGATTAAGTGAGATAGCAGGTCCCAGGTGCAGAGGCTGAACTAAGGCGGTGGTGGAAACTGAAGCCGGGTCAGGCAGAGGAAGCCAGTCCAGTCACCCAGCGGGGTGCCCCACCTCCATCTACCACGGCTGTGCAGATCGACAGTCCCTCAACAGCCCGGGTGGGAGTGTTGTGATAACCCACAGCCCCCATTTCCTCCTGGCCAGGAAGGAGCCGGGCAGAGGAAGCATTAAGAGAAGTAATATAAACACTCCCCCCTGCCTGGCGCGGCCCAGATCTGGCCAGGCAGGCGAGGCGAGACAGTGTGACTGGGGAGACTCTGCGCAAATGGGGCTCTCCATGGACCGCAGCCCGTACTCCCGCACCGGAGACCGGGCGCACGGCTGCTGGTACTACCTGCGCTATTTCTTCCTCTTCGTGTCGCTCATCCAGTTCCTCATCATCCTGGGCCTGGTCCTCTTCATGATCTATGGGAACGTGCACGCCACCACCGAGTCCAGCCTGCGGGCCACCGAGATCCGTGCCGACCACCTGTACAGCCAGGTGATGGGGCTGTCGGCCGTGCAGGCTAACCTGAGCAAACAGCTGAACATCAGCCTGCTGACCAGGGACTCAGTGATGCAGCAGCTGCTGAGCGCGCGGCGCGAGCTGGAGCGCATCAACGCCAGCTTCCGCCAGTGTCATGGCGAGCTGGTAAGAGGCGGCCTCGGTGCCCTGCCTGGGCCGCAGCCCCGGGCACCCCCAAATTCTAAACTCCACGGGGAGAAATATGCATTTCCTCCCCCGCTTCTTTAATTATTAAGGACATGGTCTCGTGTAGTTCAGGCTGGTCTAAAGTTTGCCGTGTTACCGCGGATGGCCCTGTGAGCTCCTGGCTCTTCTGCCTCTACCTCCTGGGCTCTGGGGATGTCAGGCCAGTGGTCCAGCGGGCGCATGCGGTATGTGCTACACCGCTGAGCTCCAACCTTTCTGTCTCCCTTAACCCCCTCCCCAGGCACTACATAATCCAGGCTGGTCTTAAACGCATGGCAGTTCTGCCTCAGCCTCCTGATGTGGGCCATCCCAGGTAGCTGATGAGCATCTTGTGACAATGTGGGATTTGTGATGGCGAATATCATCTGCCAAGAAAGAATTTGCTGCAGGTGGCTTGATTCTTAAGAGTTAGATTCATTTGTTGCAAGTGTGGGTAAACATGTGTTTACCCACATGCTGTGGCTTGGGGGTGGGGGGGTCAGAGGACAACACCCTTCTACCATTCGTGTCCTGGAGACTCGACTCAGGTTGCCAGCCTTAGAGCGAAGCGCCTTTGCCCGCTGAGCCACCTCACAGGCCTGATAGCTCAATTTGTTTGTTTGTTTGTTTTCAAGATAGGGTCTTACTATAGCTCTGGCTGTTCTGGAACTCACTCTGTAGACCAGGCTGGCCTTCAACTCCCAAAAATCCTCCTGCCTCTGCCTCCCAAGTACTGGGATTAAAGGAGTGCCCCACTATGCCCGGCTCTGATCATTCAATTTAACAACAAAATCTTGGGATAAATCAGGAATTCATAATTTTGTGGTTAGGCCAGCCCCTTCCAAAGGTAGAGCTTTCTGGGTGAAAGTGGGAGTGGGGGAGCACTGGCAGACCCTTGCATTGTCTGCCTGCAGTTGGGATTTAGCTAGGCGTCTTGTGCATTCACAGGTCCCACTGTAAGCACCTGCCCTGTGCCCGCTCATGGCAGCCTCGCAGGGACAGGAGCAGACTCAGAAGGCTTGGCTCACCCTCTGTGTTACAAGGATGAACAGAGCTTGGGCGTGGCTCAGAGCTCAGCCCTTGCCCAGCATGTGTGAAGTACTGTGCTCCGTCCTGGCATTAAGCACACAACTGAAAAGAATGCCATTAGCAGGCATGGTGGCACACACTTGTCACCCTAGTACTTGGGAGCGGAAGTAGAAGAAGCGGCAAGGTCAGCCTGGACTACAATAAGACACTGCCAGAGGCAGGAAATGGAGAGAAGGGGAAGGGGATGGGGAGACAGACGGACAGGGATTGTCTTTTCTTTGAATAGTGGTTAGGAAGACATTTTATGCCCTTGCCCAAATGGGCCATCAGAGGCCCTTGCAGTTTTTATAGGGGCTAAGGACATCCTGGGACAGTCACAGAGCTGAGATCCAGAAGACAGCTGTCCTCACACAGTATGATCACAGACACACCCAATCATATTCACTCCAAGACAAGAGGCTGCAGGCTGGGGCAGCTTCTGGCCCAACAGCAGGGGGCCGCCAAATATGGGTGAAGCAAGGAGTTCCCTGGAGAGAACAGAGTCCTGAGCTGCCTGAGGATAGAGGTGGTCTCCTTTCTCAGACTGTCACCACAGCCCCAGCCTCCTCCCTCAGATGCTAGGATAGGACTGTCCTCTTCCCTCAGATTAGCCTGACAGGGTAGGCGCCCTAAGCCTGGGCTCCTCCCTAAGCAGAGCTGCCCCGGCCTCTTGGGCTTTCAGGTTCTTATGGCCCCAGGTCAGCATCATGGCTAACCTACTGACACCGCCCGGCTTCCTCATTGGAGAACTCCAGGCCCAGGCTTCTAAGTTTTAATTTTCAGTTAACTAATTTACACACTGCTTCTGTATCCTGACTATGATGCAGAGCCTCCTCCTAGCTACATATCCACTTCAGCACCGTGTCACACCCCAGCCCTCATCCTACAACTGAAATATTTCTCGCCTCGGCTGCATGGCCACTTGACTCAGGTCACTGAGGTTCCTTGGCAGCTGCTTTCCCCGTGGTGGACAGGAACCCAGCAGCCTGGGACAAGTTTCTGTCCTGTCTCCCATTTCCCCATGGCACAAAGAAGTGTGACTTTCCTGTCTTGCTTCCTCTCCCCCTCCATTTTGTCCCTCGTCCTCTTTTTGGTTTTGTTTCCAGATAAATTCTCGCTGTGTACCCTTGGATCTATGGTGTCTTGAACAACAGGCACACACCGCACCTTGCTTAAGTGGTCATGGGCCCAAAACCCAGGGCTTTGTGTTTGCTAGGCAGGCACTCTAGCAACTGAACCCCGGTTCCAGCCTCTGCGGCTGTTTATGACAGGGTCTTGCCCAGTGTGGTGGCGCTGACTTTCCACCACACCACTGGATAGGCAGCGGCAGCAGGGTCTCTTTGAGTCAGAGGCCAGCACGATCTATATAGGGAGTTCCAGGACAGCCAGGATTACAGAGATCCCATCTCAAACAGTCTTCCTTTGTAGCCCAGGATAGCCCCTAACTCATCCTACTTCCACCTCCTGGGTGCTCAGGTTACAGGTACAAGCTGCCACACAGGGTTTATGAGGGTTTGGGGACTGAACCCGGGTCTCTGGGCATTTTAAGAAAGCCCCTTACCAACTGGGCTACAAAGCACCCAACAAACTGAACTATAAGCATTCTACCAAGGCGTCTCAGCCCCAGCTCTAGCGTAAAACTTCTAGAGGTTCTTCAGACCCACAGCCCTCTAAGGACAGTCAGGGAGGTTGGCTACTGTATGTGCAGACCTGAGTGCTGAGCGCCGTGTTGGCGTTGTGTGGGTGCTGAGCGCCGAGTCGGTGCTGCGTGGGTGCTGAGCGCCGTGTCGGTGCTGCGTGGGTGCTGAGCGCCGTGTGGGTGTTGTGTGGGTGCTGAGCGCCGTGTTTTCACCCGCAGCTCACCTACAAGAGCTATAGCCAGCTAACCGCCGCCATCATCTTGAGCGAGGAGCAGTGCCAGAAGCAGCTGAAGGAGGCCAACAAGACCTGCGAAGGTGAACGCGGGTCCCAGCAGGGGCGGGTGGGAAAAGAAGGGGGCTGGGGACGGGGAGAGGAGGCACGACGACCTTGCAGCCCAGGGACCAGTCTGGGCTCACTCCCCGTCTGCCTCCGCCCCCCAGCCTTGCTCTTCAAGCTGGGCGAGAAGGTTAAGGCACTGGAAATGGAGGTGGCCAAGGAGAAGGCGGTGTGCGCTAAGGACAAGGACATCCTGAAAGCGGGAAAGCAGCAGGCGGAAGAGCAGCTGGAAACCTGTGGCAAAGCGCGGGAGCGGCAGCAGCAGGAGCAACAGGTGACCGAGGAGCAGCTGCGCAAGGTGCACGCCCTATGCCTCCCCCTGGACCAGGACAAGTTCCACGCAGACGTGCTGAAAGTGTGGCGGGACTCGCTGACTCAGCGCTCCCTGGACAGCCTCTACCACTACTCCTCGCTGATGCCCGAGATGGCGCCTCTCCGCCGGATGTGCGAGCACCTGCCTGGGATCATGAGCACCAAGGTGGAAGAGCTGGCGCGCGGGTTGCGCGCGGGCATCGACAGCGTGACCCGCGAGAACGCGGAGCTACGGCGGCAGAAGCTGGAGCTGGAGCGCGCGGTGCAGGGCGCGCAGGAAGCTCGGACGCGCGCCGGGGCCGAGGCGCAGTCGCGCGAGAGCAAGCTGCGGGCGGAGTGTGCGCACCAGGCGCAGCTGGCGCTGGAGGAGAAGACGGTGCTCAGCAAGCTGCGGGACAGCCTGACAGTCGAGCTGGAGGCGCGCAAGCGCGAGCTGGAGCAGCTGCGCACCGAGGTGGACGTGCGCATCAACGCGCTGGACACCTGCATCAAGGCCAAGGTGGGTCTCGCCCGCCCGTTGGGGGACGGGTGCTCCGGGTGCAACCTGGGGTCCTGAGAAGGTCAGCCTGCCAGTGAGTAGGTGGGAGCTGAGGCCGGAGAATGACATTGAAGGAGGGAGGCTGGCCCGGGTAGGCTTCGCTCTGGCAGGATGGCGGGAACTGGGCTTGGAATGGGTTTGAGTCTATAGTTGTAGGGCTAGGGGGACGGGTGAGGATTGCAGATGACATTGGTGGCCTTAATCTTCCGCCTAAGTCAGGCTCCTCCGATGGTGTCTCCGGTTGGTTTGGGTTAGGATCCGGGTTAGGCCAGGCATGGTGGCGCGCTCCTCTAATCCCAGCAGAGGCAGAAGAACCTCTGTGAGTTCGAGGCCAGCTACAGCTACACAGAGAGACTGTCTCAAAAAACCAAACCAAACAAACAAACCCAAATCGTCACCCACCAAACCCCACCCAAGTAGGTAGCTTAGGCTTTTGTAGGGCACAGAGGGGACTCACTCAAACTTCTCTCTTGTTCTTCCCATAGTCGCAGCCAGTCCTCATGCCGAGACTCATAGGACCAGCCCCCAACCCTCCTCCGACCTTTGGTGAGTGACAGCCAGAGGGGATCAGGAAGCGGAAGCGAAACTCCTGGTTCTCCACCCCAGCCCTCCTCTCCTGGGCTGCTCACATGAACCCTCATTTTTTTCCCTCTAGGTTCCAGTGTCCTTGAGGAATTCAAGAGAAGGATCTTGGAGTCCCAGCGGCTCTCTGTAGTCAACCCTGCAGTCCCACCCAGGTGAGATCTTCGGGCCCAGAACCGTAGATAGAGAAGCCAGGTCAGGACTCAGGGTGGAGGGAGGCAGAGCTCACACTTGCTGCGTCCATAATGGAGCACCTGCTGTTTCTGAGCATGGCAGGTTATACCAAGGCAGCCATAATCCAGACAGGCAAAGCCCTTTTTGGAGGGAGGGGAGTGCTTGTGAGCTGGAGGATGGAGAGGAGGCACCACCGCAGGGATTGGTGGCTGCGACAGGTGGAACACCCAACACAAACATTCCGAGGCTGGAGTGGGTGGAGAGGGTGAGTGGAGTGGAGGGTGTGTCCCAAATATGTATGTGAAGGTGCAGGCCAGAGGCTCCTCAGCAGTCATCCACAATGTATTTATTGTGTGTGTGGGCAAACACATGCACTTGTGTGGAGGTCAGAGAACAACTTTCCACCTCGTCTGTCCGGGGAAGGGAATTCCGACCACCAGGCTGGTGGCAGGCACTTGGCGTGCTGTTGAACCACCATGTTGGCCGCAACACCATGGTGGTATTTGTTTGAGGCGGGGTCGACTGGCCTGGAACTCTAGATCCGGCCCTGAGTGCTGAGGTCAAAGTCACGGACCATCCCGCCTAGAATCCAGGGTTTCTCACTAGCCTGGAGCTCACCGAGTCGGAGTCGGCCAGCCAGCAAGAGCCCCAGAGAGCTGCCATTTGCATGTCCCAGCACCACACTCAGCTTTCTCACCTGGGTTCTTGGGTGGAGCTCAGGTCCTACTGCCCCACAGCAGACGTGTCCCTGAGCTACCCCCATGGCTTCATGGCTCCCTTTTACTGAATGGAAGTTGGACTGCTGAGAGGGCTCACTCAGCAGGCAAAGGAGCTTGCTGCCAAGCCTGACAGCCCAAGTTCTAACCCGGGCTCCCATAGATTGGGAGAGAACGGACTCTGGAAAGTTGTCTTCCACCTCTACACTCCAGCTGTGGCATAGGTGCACTCCACACACAATAAAAAGAAGACAATAGACATGTTTAGGACACAGTGAAAATAAGAAAAGAGACATTTTGGCCAGCATGGTGGCATACTCTGGAGGCTAAAGCAGGAAGCCTAGGCCACAGTGTGAGAATGAAGTCTGGGATGAAGGCCATCAAAGGGTGACTGTAAAGTGAAGTCCACATTCAGAGCGAGGGGCAGGGGCTGTCCTCTGAGCATGACCAGCCCATCTGGCACTCGGACAGGTCCTGGCCCAATGCCCACACCCTCTACACTTCATCAACAAGCCAGTCATCCGTTGGAGACACTGGTGTGTGCGTCACAGGGACGGTGACTCAGGTCACTGCCCCTTGAAGAGCCCCAGGCACTCCGATTCAGGTCACATCGCCTGGGTGACAGGCCACCACTCAGGTCCTGGGCCCACCTGTCATCTCTGAACCCAGAAGGTGAGGCAGGAGGATTATGTTGTTCAAGGCTATCTATCCAGGGCTACCTCAGAATCTCATTTCTGTTAGATCAGCTTCTGGGACATGTATACAAATGTTTTGTCTGTTTGTCTGTCTGCACACAAGAAAAGGGCACCACATCCCATTGTCCATGGTTGTGAGCCACCGCATGGGTGCTGGGGACTGAACTCAAGTCCTCCGCATAAGCAGCCAATGGTCTTAACTTCCAAGCCACCTCTCCAGCCACAGTCTTTGGGATTTTAAACCAAATCTCTTTGGGTCTCAAGGCCAAAATTTCAACTCTCCCCACACCATCATGTAGTCACCAGACCTGTGTCTGTCACTCACAGCCTCTTGGTGGTAAACTACGAGGGAATTCCTTCTATTGATTGATTATTATTTTTGTTTTTTGAGACAGGGTGTCTCTGTGTAACAGAGCCCTGACTGTCCTGGACTCACTTTGAAGACCAGGCTGGCCTCGAACTCACAGAGATCCACCTGCCTCTGCCTCTCGAGTGCTGGGATTAAAAGCGTGTGCCACCACGCCCAGCTATTGATTGATTATTTTAAAAGATTTATTTATTGTTTGTTTGAGATAGGGTCTTCATCTGTAGCTTCAGTTGTCATGGAAGTTACTATGTAGACCAGGCTAGCCTAGAACTCATAAAGATCAGACTGCCTCTGCCTCCTGAGTGCTGGGATTAAAGATGTGTGACATCAGACCCTACCCCAATATGTAGCCCAGGCTGGCCTCAAACTCAATCTTCCTGCCTCCACATTGTCAGCATATCTTACTGGTGTATGCCACCATATCAGCTATTTATTTGTGTGTGTGTGCGCGTGCATGCGTGCGTGTGTGCTGCCCAGAGCCTAGAGGGGCCAGGAGAAGGCTCTGGGACCCCCAGTACTGGAGATAGTCCCTCTACAAATGCAGCAGGCTTATTGCTGAGAGGTCTCTCCAGGCCAGCGAGACACTTGTTTTTGAGATGAGGTCAGATTTACAGAGCCTGGGCTGGCCTCCAGCTCCAGATCATTCAGCAAAAACATAGGACAGTGAGGAGTCAGCCTTGGAAACACAGGCCTAACCTTCCAATAGTTAGCCTAGCTCTTAGAAGACTGAAGCAGAAGGATTGTAGGTTCAACATTACATAGTGAATACTTGTTTTGGAAGAAAGGAAAGTGGGAGAGAGAGCAAAGAAAATGCCGAAAAAGATGAATCCAGACAAAAGAGTGGGCACTGTCTCCTACCCTCTTACCCCCGTCCCTCTTGGCTGGGAAGTTTCTATTCTAATCCCCACTTCTCAGAGGAGGAAACTGAGGACCCAGCCAGGGTCATGCACGCACAGGGCCGGGCTCCCCGCCCAGGACTGTTCGGTCTCCGGTTGAGAACCGGGGAAGTTTTTGACATTGTTTACCTTGAATGACGCCCATGCTGATGGACAATGCTCACTTAGGCAGGGCCCCCATGTCAGCCTTCAGGGTGGCAGGAAGCACCCTCCCCTGGGGGCCCCTGGAGTGCCATAGCCACAAGGGGCCTCTTCCTCACCATGCAGAGTCAAGGGCAGGGCTTAGCCCTGTGCGCCCTCTCTCTACCCCTCTCCCTGGCTTTCATGCTGGCTAAGCAGGTGCACATCTCTAGCCTGGTTCCGCTTTGTTTTAAGACAGTGTCAGGCTATACAGCCTTGATGATCTAAAACTCAACCCCCGCCCCTTCATCAACCTTGAAAGTCTGGAGTAGCCTGGTGGTGGTGGCACACACCTTTAATCTCAGCACTCCGTAGGCAGAGGCGGGTGGATCTCTGTGAGTTTGAGGCCAGCCTATAAAGCTAGTCGAGGACAGCCAGGGCTTTTATACAGAGAAACCCTGTCTCGAAGAGAGAGAGAGCCCAAAAGAGAAAGTAAGTCTGGGTTGACACCCTACTTCACATTCAACTTTAGTGTCATTTAATTAATTATTTTCTTTAATTTGAGACAGGATCTCACTGTGTAGACCAGGTGGGCCTCTAACACAGAGATCCACTTGCTTGTGCCCCCAAGTGCTGGGATTAAAGGCGTGCACCACTACCGCCTGGCTGGGATTGTTTTTATTTTTGTGGGGGTTGGATTTTTGAGAAAAGGTGTTATGTAGCCCAGGGTGGTCTCAGACTCTCCAGGTAGCTGAGGTTGGCCTTGAACTCCTGATCTTCCTGCCTTTTCCGTTATAAGTCCTGATACACACCCTCAGGTCTCACAGCCCTGAGGAGCCACAGGCCAAGGGACAGTCTGGGGGCCCAGCTGAACCTGGAGCAGCAGACTGAGGCCTGACACCTCAGAAGACTCATCAGGAAATGGCCTGGGGACACACACAGCCATTCTCCTGCCTCTGTCCCTCACATCCACTTCCCAATTGCCCCTGGCTGAGAAACTTGCTTGGGGGAGCAGCCTGGTACTCTGATGCCTTATTTGGACCAGTGTGATTGATCTGTGGCTGTCATCTTGGTACCCAGGAGGCAGAGGCAGGCACTTCTCTGTGAGTTTGAAGTCAGCCTTGTCTGCAAGCACCTTCACCTGATGAGCCCTCTTGCTGGCCCATGATTTTATTATTTTTCCTTAGCTTCTAACGTTGTGGGAAGACTCTACTGGAATCTTCCACAGGGGCCAGGACAAGTTCACTGAGGAAGAGACCTAGGCCAGGGAGGAACCGAATGATCAGGGGGTGTGCAAGGACTTTGGAGGCTATGGGCAGCAATGGGCTTGGCCCACATGGAGACTTACGGGTTCACTCTGGTTAACTGGGGTGGAGGGGGAAGTGACCTGGGCAAGAACAGAGGTCACCAGGCAGTCAGGGAAGGGACCAGAGCCAGCCAGAAGGAAAGGCCTAGGGGCCCCAGGGAAGAGCTGGGGAAGGAAGGGGGGGAGAAGGGGGAGAGGAAGCAGACTTGGCTGCAGACCCCCTTCCCTTACCAGGAAATGCCTCAGCACCACTCCTGACCCCCTGGAGCTCCTCTGCCCGGCCTAGCGGAGAAGGCATTCCAGAGCAAGGGATGCTGGGGGGTGGGGCGCCAGAGCAAGGGATGCTGGGGGG
>CAJQZJ010009692.1:15949-33921 GCA_907164525.1 Lophiomys imhausi
CAAGGGATGCTGGGGGGTGGGGCGCCAGAGCAAGGGATGCTGGGGGGGGGGGGCGGAAGCCACTTGGAATTGTTGCCACTTAGGTGGGGCTGATGTCCTTGCTGGGGGACAACAGGAGGGATGAGACCTTTTGAGCTGTGGACTTGATTGGTCCTGAGGGTACTGGGCAGCCATGAAGGGTGTGTGGATAGGGCAGACTAATTCTAACTGTCTTGGAGGTGAGTGAATAAAAGAAAGAAACCGGAATCCTGGAACATAGGAAGCAGGAGGAGTGAGTTTGAAGCCAGCCTGGACTACACATGGAGACTCAGGTCTCAAAACCCTAGAATCGGCTGGGCGTGGTGGTGCACACCTTTAACCCCAGCACTCGGGAGGCAGAGGCAGGTGGATCTCTGTGAGTTTGAGGCCAGCCTGGTCTACAAAGTGAGTCCAGGATAGCCCCTAGTGCTACACAGAGAAACCCTGTCTCGAAAAACCAAAACAAACAAACAAACCCTAGAACCTTGGGGACCTCCCTGAATCTCAGTCTCTATCTGTGTAACAAAGACAAACCTCAGGGCATTTCAGGAGCTTAGGTCTAACCTGGAGCCCCAACCCCATGTTGCCGCAGGTCCTGGGAGCCAGGTTAGGCCTAGGAAGGAGACAGCAGAGCCATGCCGTGCCCCTGTTGACTGCTGACTTTCTGCCTCTTCCTTCCCCAGTGGCTGAGGAAGCAGCTGCTGCAGGACACTGGGCACTGACTCACCCACCTGTAGATGGGGCAGCCAGATGCCAACAGCCCAGGACACCTACTGTGCCCCTAGCCACCAACCTCCATCCCAGTACCCCCTCTGGCACCCCTTCACTGGCCTCTGCACCCCACTGTCCCCCAGACACTGGGTTTAAGCTGCACAGCTGTAAGGTGATGACGTCACATCGATCCCTTCTGCAGTGACTGGGCTGGCACCCCACCTGTACACGAAGCACCCACAGCTCAGCTGCCACCCCAGGCACCTCCTCAGGCTTCCTGTCACCCTGTACCTGACCTCAGAAGGTGAGAACCGGAAGCCTGGCCTCCAGCTCCCTTTGGGAGTTTCTGGACTCCCCATAATGTCCCCGGTGTTTCCAGGTCCCTGAGAGTTTCCAGGTCTCCCTGGAGGGCTCTAGCTCCCCTGTCCCAGGATTTTCATTAGGTTTTAAAGCCTTTTCCAGGGTCTGCAGGCTCCCCTCCTCCCCCACAAGGAAGGGCCTAGACTGTAGGTGAGGGTCCCCTGTGGATCTCAGAGCTCTGGGGGGATGCTTCCCACACTCAGCCTTGCTTGTAGCCCTTAAAGATATTACTGGCACACAATAAAGATCACAGAAGTCCTTTGAAGACTGGTTTCTGTTTATTTGACTCATTTATTTATTTATTTATTTAGTTTTTTGAGCCGGGGTTTATCTCTGTAGCCCTGGCCATCCTGGAACTCACTCTGTAGACTAGGCTGGCCTCAAACTCACAGAGATCTGCCTGCCTCTGACTCCTGAGTGCTGGGATTAAAGGCACGCGCCACACCCAGCTTCTATTTATTTATGTCTTTATCTGTAAACAAGGCCATACTATGTATCCCAGATTAGCTTTGAACTCTGTCCTGCTACCTCAGCCTCCAGAGGGCCGTGATGATGCTTGTGCCCAGTGGGGGCTGAAGAGACGGTCCAGCAGGTTAGGCACTGGTTGCTTTTGGAGAGGACTTGCATTTGGTTCCCAGCATCAACATGGGACTCACAACTACATCCAGGGCATCGGTCCGATGCCCTGTCTCCACCTTTAAGGGCAGCAGACAAACAGGTAGTCCATCTATCCACATAAAATAGAACAATAAATCTTCCACTGAATATATGCGAGCTGTGGGGGCATGCCCCTTTCAGCTCAGCCCTGTCACAGCTCAGTTGCTAGAGTGCATGTAGCGTGGACGACACCCTGGGCTCCATCTCCAGCAGCTCATAAACGGGGCGTCCGCCATGGCAGTGCACACTTGCTATTCCAGTCCTGAGGAGGCTGAGGAAGGGGGATCAGGACTTCAAGGCCAGCCTGGGCCACAAGAGACCCTGTTTCAATCATCAAAACTACAGATTAAAAGCCGTACTACTTAGTGCTGGTGCAAACACATTGAAAGGAGTGTCTCCTAAGGCTTGGTACACGAAACAAAACATGGTCCTTATAGAAGGAGCTTGGTGACAGGCAACAGAATTAAGCCAAGCGTGGTGGAGCAGGCCTGTCCGAGGAGGCTGAGGCAGGGGATTGAAGTTCAGGACAGCCCTCTGACCCAGCAGCTCATTCCTAGGAATCCGGGCAGCAAGCTGGAGCCAACGTGCATGGAAGGCAGCACTCACTCCAGTGCTGGCTCTGGCGGGAGCAGGGGTGAATCACAAAACTGGCTGTGCCCCACTCTGCCTCAGGGGACAAAGCGGTGATATTTCCTGGATCCGGAAACACGGGCAAGAGCCTGTCACTGCAGGAAACACTCGGCTGGGGCTCAGCCAAGCGGGCCACCAGGGGTCAGCCTGAGAAGCCGCCCTGATGGCCAGGATGGAGGCCCCAAGGAACTGGGGACACCCGGCCCTGAGCCTCAGCCCTGGGATGAAGCCAGCCTGGTGACCACAGAAAGCCTGACTGAATGTCCGATTGCCAGTCCTTTGTGCAAACCCTGCTGAAACTCACCCTGTTTTCTCTTCCCAAACACCATGTCCCAGATCTGTATTCTCAGCTGCTTGGAAGGCTGGGGCAGGAGGACTGTTTAAACCCAAGTGTTCCAGGCCAGCCTGGGCCACACAGCAAAAACCCACGGGTGACAACCACAATATAACGAGTGTAGAGCAGCATTCAGGCATGTGGGCCTACATTGCTGACATGAGACCCTGCCAAATAAAACGAGAGTCTGTCCCCAGCCACACTGCCTCAGTAGAGCCCTGGCCTGGCCCACCACCATCTTTCCATCGTGGAGTCTGAACCGGCCCTCTCCTCACACCCCCATTACCCTACAACAAAGTCTAGTTTCTCAGCCCCTTTGTCACCTCACAGACACCATGCAGCTCTGGCCGCTCTCTAGACTTCTGATCAGGACTTAAAGGTGAACAAGAGTCGTTTGTTTTGTTTTGGGACAAAAGCCACCACGTAGCCCAGGCTGGCCTCCACCATGCTAGGATTGCAGGTGCACCAACATGCCCAGCTATGGTTTTCCTTGCCTGAGAAACTTCTCTGTTTGAGACCAGGATTTGTAAAATAAATTTAGAACCCTGCCAGGGAGATGGTTCCCTCCGTGGGGACAGCAATTGCTGCTTGAGCAGGAGGAACTGAGCCTCAATCCCAGCACCCACATAAAAGCGGGTGTGGCCACGCACCTGTAATCCCAACGCCGTGGGTAGAGACAGGCTCCTGCTGAACGCTGGCCAGCAGCATTGAGACTTGACCTGTGTCCGCCTCTGGCCGGTATGTCCGCTAGGATTCGCACACTCACATATCACAGTCAGTCACACACCCACGCAGACATCATGGGGTAGGGACTTGGCTCAGCTTTGTCTGCCTGGACCCCGCTCTCCCAGGCAGCTTTCCTGGATTCCCTAGGTGTAACCCTTGGTCCCTTGGGTCCCCAGCCTCATCCCGGCTCCCAGGCCCCAGGCAATGCTCCCGGGCGGAAGGGGGCCCAGTGCCTGGTCGCGGCCGCCTCCGCTGGGTGAGGCCCTGACTCTTTGGGGATTTCCTGCGTCCTCTATAAATAACCCCCTGCCGCTTCCCACAAACTCCTCACCCTTCTTGGAAAAAAGGGACAGTGGCCAAGGCCTCCACGCAGCTGTGTGCCAGCCCCGAGCGAGACTGGGAGCCTGCCGCGGGCGAGCTGCCCAGAAGCCGGCCCCGCCCAGCCCGAGGCGCCGCAGCTCCTTCTGGGAGACCCTTCCCCTTTTCTCCTGCTTTATAACCTCCTTGGCTCGGCCAGGCGCTGGGGTGACGGTCATCCAGACACCTCATCAATTAGGACGCGGCCTGGGGACAGCTGGCAATTACACTAGGGACGCTCGCCCTCTGCTGGCCAGTTGTGGCTGCAGCAGGCGCCCAGCACCTCACCGGGCCACCTCACGGGAGGTCTCTTTGCAAAGTCTGTACCTTCAAGTCCCCTGCCTTACTGTCAGGAGGGCGAGACCCACGTGTTGTCCCCAGCACCCCACAATGTTGACTCTGACAGATGGCCCTCGACAAAGTTTAATGTGGGGTACAACTGACAGCTCAAACCCAAAGCCAGAGGCCATTAAGAGAGGCCTCTTCCCTGGGCCTCCGTTTTCCTGTCTGCAAAATGGGAATACAGAGGCACTGGGAAGACAGAGGCATGCGGAGCCCTGCAAGTCTGAAGCCAGTGCCATCTCCAAAGAAAGATCCTATAGCAAAAACTAAAAATAAATATGAATAAAATAAAAATATTCCATAAGGGGCTGGTGAGAGGATCTGCAGACGACAAAAGCATTTGCTGCTCAAGGACTTGAGTTTGGTTCCCAGCACCCATGAGTTCTCAACCCCTGTAACTCCAGCTCCTGGGAATCCCATGTCTGGCTGTTGCTCTCACATACCCTTACCACACACACATAATTAAAAACGCAGGCTCTTGCTGTCAGCCTCATGGCCCAAATTCAATCCCTGAGACCCACACTGCCACTGCAGAAGACCCCTGTAAGCTGTCTCCTGCCCTTCCCCCTGGTATGTGCTGGGCCTCCCTCCACTGGGTGGCCCAGGCCCCACATGTGCTGGGCCTCCCTCCACTGGGTGGCCCAGGCCCCACAGCAGCACTGAGTTTGCATTGCCCCTTCTCACACTGGGCGGTGGTGGCTGCAGTCATAACTTTAAAGAGCAGAGAATAAGAAACTGTTGGGTGCTCAGCAGGAACAGCCTGAGGGTTGGGTGACTTCTCCAAACAATTTGACCCTGGTGCTGCTGAGCCACAGCTGTGGGTCCCTCACACAAGGCTCAGTCCCTCATGCCCTGATAAGGAAGGGGACAGCGCCTTGTGGGCCTGACGATTGACAGACAGTGAAAGTCCTGGGGCTCGGGGGTGCAGGAGCATGGAAAGACATTTTCTTTAATGGTGTCGAAGCAGGAGTGAGGACAAGACCAAGATATGGGGGAGGACATGGTTAGAACACATTAGATACTGAGATGAAAATGTCACAGCATATATTACAGATAATATATGCTACTACAGAAATAAAAATAAATAAATATATATGTATACTTAATTAATACATGATGCCACAGATAGAAAGGTCTGGAAGGTTAGGTTAACTGGTCCTTGTGAACAAACACTTCTGGAGTATAACCAAACTCTTCGTGCTCCTTTGCTATTTAAAAATAGAAACTATGGCTGGGCACACCTTTAAACCTTTAAATCCAGCACTCGGGAGGCAGAGGCAGGAGGATCTCTATGAGTTCAAGGCCATCCTGGTCTACAGAATGAGTTCCAGGACAGCCACAGAAAAAAAACAAAAAACAAAGCAAACCAAAACCCTTGTGAAGCCAGGGGTGTGGCTCAGGGGTGGAGCCCTGTCTAGTACACCCCAGTGAGGAGCAGGGGTGTGGCTCAGCACCGAACACTCACTGGTTTCATCTCCAGCATTCCATACATACACTTGGCTTGCTGCTGTAGGCCTTAATCCCCACATCAGGGTACAGGTGGGAATTAGCCATCCTCAGATCCCTGGCCCGTGTCTCTCCTCACTGTGGAGGGAACACGCCCGACCTGTGGACCCCCGGTGCTCTCCTGCCCTCTGCTGACTCTGCCATCTCAGATCAAGACCTTGTGGGAACTTTGAGGCTGAGCCCCAGGCTCTGGACCTCACTTGCCCACACAGAAGTCCAGGAAGATGAGATCCAGGATCTCCTCGGTTCCCCCTCCACCTGTGAGGTGGCTCAGGTGTCTCCGAGCCTGGCGCAGGGCTTCGGCAGCCAGAGCCAGGTCTGTGGCCGGTTGGTAGTGGCCCAGGGCATCCAGGCAGCCCTGGAGGTGGTGCAGGTGTCTAGCACGCGTCAGGAGCGGAGGTCCTGTTGATGGGTCCCCACACCTGCCAGAGACAAGACCTGGTGTCTCACACAGCCTGCGCAGCCAGCTTTTGAACAAGGCCCCCCACGGAACCCCTTTTGCAGAGAGAGAAATGGAGGCTGAGGGACAGGGCTGAGCCCAAAACCAGGAGATGCCTGCACCCAAACTTGGGTTTGGGAAGCTGAAGGTGGCTGAGGGGGACTCACACAGCAGCCAGCTCAGTCTTCAGGGCCTGCAGGAGGCTGTCTATCCCGTCTCCAGTACGACAGGACAGCAGCAGGTGAGGAGGGAGGGTGGTGTCGCTAGCCAGGGCATTAGTGGACAGCAGGTCGGATTTGTTGAGCAGCAGCAGGAGGCGCTGACCGCCATTGTTGGGGCTTTGCGCTGTCAGTGGGGCTACCACAGTGTCCAGAAAGCTGCAACTGGAAGGGGAGGTCAGGTCCGAGGCGTCCAGCATCCCCAAGATGATGTCAGCCTGCTCCAGCCTGGGGAGAAAGACATGGAGCAGGTCTTTCTCCATGGCAGCCTGGGAGGGCACCTACACACCTATGGGTGCTGAGCAGAGGAGCAATTCAGCTGAGGGAGGGGCAGACACTGCAGGGGATGGCTCAGAGCAAAAGTCAGGACAGGGGCAGGTGGGACAGGGACCTGGTCAGGTATGCTAGGGAGCATGGGCCGGACTTGGCAGGATAAAAGTGGGCACAGCACCCACTGCTGAGATTTTGCTAGAGGGGAGGGGTAGAAGGATTGGGTAGAAGGGCGTGGCCAAGGGTAGCCTTGTGGAGAGCAGTGGGCGGGGCACAGCAGAGGAAGGGCCTGAAGGTTTTAAGAGCTGTTAGAGATGTATGTAGTTGATGGGGCTGGTGGAGCAGAGGGAGTGACAAAACAAGACTTAAGAGAGGGAAAGAGAGTAAGGGACCCAGACCAAGCTTGCATCTCAATCAAATTATGAAGCTCCCCTACCTCCAACTTCGAGGAAGCTCAAAATCTTTTTTTTTTGGAGGGAATAATGAAATAGACTTGGGGAGAAAAAGGCCACTGGTTGCCTTGTCCCTGGCCCTGCACCCACCTCTGACGGGCCCTGCGCACACCCTCCTGCTCAACGGGGCCCACGCCTTCCCGCAGCCCTGCTGTGTCACTCAGCAATGCGGGGAAGCCGGCCAGGTCCACGGGAGTCTCCAGCACATCACGGGTGGTCCCTGGCTCTGGGGACACAATGGACACCGGCTTCCGGCCTGAAGGGTCGGCAGAGTGTGATGAAGGACAGTAGGGTGAAGGCAAGGGCCCCCTTTAGACTGCACACTTGCCCAGGAGCCCACCCCGTCCTTGCCCACATACTGAGCAGATTCACCAGACTGCTCTTGCCCGCATTGGGGGGTCCAGTGACCACCACATGAGCCCCTGAGCGGAGCCGCTGCCCACGCCTGGCATCCTGCAGGTGGGAACCCAGCACCGCCTCCAGCGCTCGAACATCTCTGTGTGCTATGAGAGGGAGAAGGCAGGCTGAGGGGAGGCAATCAGGAAGGTCTCAGGGAGGCTGGGATGCCAGTCCCACCCCTGAAGGGCAGACATACCCTGCTCCAACACACCCTCTTCCAAATTGTCATCCTCTCCGAAGTCAATATAGGCCTCCACATGGGCCAGAGCCTAGGAAGGAGGTGGGAGATGTCACGGGTGCTCCTGGGAATCCATGGTCCTCTCTATGTCCCAGCTCCAGTTTGACTTAAGCAACCAGACTGGCATTTCACAGACCTAAAGCTTTCTCTAAAGAAAGCACAGATGGGGGTTAGGGGCTGAGTTCAGTGGTAGAGTGCTTGCCTAGCAAGTGCAAGGCCCTGGGCGGGTCATGGTCCGCCAAAAAAAAAAAAAAAAAAGAAAGAAAGAAAGGAAAGAGAGAGAGGAAGAGAGAAAGAAAGAAAGAGAAAGAACAGATGGGTGAGTAGGCAGGTCTTGCCTTGGTGAGGGTCTTGGCCCAGCCTCGGCACAGTTGGCCCAGTTCCCCATCCAGCTGTCTGAGGGCCTGGCGCCGCTGGGCCTCAGTTTCTGCGTGGATCAGATCTGCCAGTCCCTCCACCTCAGTCAGGCTCAGCTTTCCGTGGGCAAATGCCCTCCTGGTGAACTCGCCAGCCTCAGCTGGCCGCAGTCCTGGCACACTCCCTGCAGGAAGGCAATACCAGGACTAAGCTCCTTGATCCCCATCCAATGGCAGATGCCAGCTGCCAGAGCAATAAACCAAACCCCAGGTGAGTTCACCACTGTCTTAGGGTCTCCCTGCTCCTGTAAGGAACTCTAGGGAGCTCACTGGTTCTCCAGGCTGTACTTTGAGGAGTCAGTTACTGGGGCTGACCTGGGTACCCAGTCTGGGAGAAGAGGAAGAGGATGGATGTGTTGGAATCCAGCTGTTTAGGTCCCCTGCAGTAGCCCCTCCCCATCAATGCTGACTATGCACGCAGCCCCAGACTGTCAGACTGCTGGTCATCAGCGCCTTCCTGTGGCAAACCCGTTGGATGGACACACATTAAGCAAAGGTCACACATTTCTTCCTGGAAAGGCAAGACCCTCTGCTGCCCTCAACACCCAGGAATCACAGACAATCTGGCTATAAGCGGGTTCTATGCGCTACTCATCAACTTCTTAGCCCTGCCTGGAACAACCACTACCAAACAAACCCGCACTTAAGATTGAGCGGTCCTCGGGAACCTTCCAAGTGTAGAGCATTAGTCTGTGTTTCATCCCAGGTTGGGACTCAGGCTAACACTTGGTAACAATCGCCTTACTGACTGAGCCATCTAGAAGGCCCTCCTCAACATGATACATCTCTTCCTCCAAATGACAATTTGTTTTGCAGCCTACACCCGAGAACCTTTTGTCTGTCCAGGAACAGAGTCACCCAACAGAGCCTCACCTAAGGCCTGGAGGACGCCGCCTACCACCGCGGGACCTCCGTGAACGTGCAACTCCATGCAATCCTCACCCGTGAAACTCTGGGGGCCTTGAAATGGGAAAGAGCAGAGTCAAGCGAAGATTACCGTCCGGGTTGACTCCCGGAGGGGACTGAGACCGGGATACGAACGCTGTGGGATGCTGGATCCGGCCCCTTACCTGGGAACCAGAGGACAAGCGCACGGTCCAGGGGCTCACCGGACCGCGGGTGGCGGAGAAGGCGCAGGCAGGCGCTACGGGCGGGAGGCGGCTCTCGGGGCGCCGTGAGGCTGCGGAGCGCGAGTCCGCTGGCCGGACCGCTGGTGCGGATCACGGCGATGGCGCAACGGCCCTGGCCAGAGCTGAGCGCGAAGATGGTGCTCCCGGGGGCCAAGGACCCTGCACCGTTGCTGCAGCGTGCGCACAGTCTGGGGACCGGAAAGGAAACGAGTAAGTGCATCCAGAACGCCGAGCCTCGGAGTGAACGAGGGCGGGCGGGGTCGGGGGTGGTCGCCCCGGGCATGTCCCAGATGTGTGAGCTGCGGGCAGACGATGGACATGGTGCGCATGGAAGGACACGGCAGCTCTGGGCGGAGGAACGCGGCCCTGCGACCTCACGGGTGGGGCGGGGCGGGGCCCAGAGCAGTGCCCCGTGCCGTGACAACGGGTCCACCACACCCACCTGCAAGGCCCCCGCGCCGCCAGGGTAGCCAGGGGGCTCAGCCTGAGCAACATGGAGTTCCAATTCGCAAGCACCTCACCCGACTTTCCTGATCTGCTTCAAGTTCTAGGAGGAAGTTCCGCCCCCTCGCGGCGTGACTGGCAGTGCGCTCTGCGACTCCCACTACCATTGCATCGTGTATAGGAAGTCCCACCCTCCATCTATATACTTTGGTTTCTATTGGCTGATCCGAGAGGAATGAAGTAGGAAGAATACGGGAGTGTGCAGCGCAAGAGTGTCCCCGCAGAAACATAAGACCAAAGTCTTTGGTTCTTAAGAGAGGCAGGGATTTGAGACAATAGTGGGCGGAAGACACTGCAGGACGGGACACGGTAGAGGTTCGAGCCTCGGTTTTCCTTGTGTCCATTCCGCAGCTCAACCGCTAAAGGCACTTGGCGCCAAACCGGACAACCTGAATTCGATACCCGGGACCCGCTTAGTGAAGGAGCCCCGACTTGTGCAAGTTGTCCTCTGACCTCCACACTAGCGGCCGAGGAGAAGTGGGGGGGGGGGGGGGGAAGGGAGAGACTGCCTCTGCTCTCAGTAGAGACCGGAAGTTCAGAGCATCTTAATGACTGTAGGGGATGAGTTCCGGGGGAAGCCACGCCCAAGACTAGGGAAAATCTGGTCCAAACTTTCTGGGAAGTTTCTCCCTGGCCCTTCTCTGTCGTCCTGCCCCACCTTTGCCAGGGGCAGCTGCTGGGCAAGCACTTCAGCCAGGAGCCCTCCCGAGGCCTGGCTCCGCCTCCTGGAAGCCCTCCAGGAGGCTCCAGCTCCATCCGTGGCTGCCCGCCCTCTCCGCGTGTCCGACGAGTGCTGCGGGTTCCGCGAGAGGCAGCCTAAGGCTTCGGGTTACCAGGGTCAGCGCAGAATTGCGAGGTGAAGGCGGAGGCAGGCTGGAATTCCAGACACCGGGCGGGCGGGGCTTCGCGAGCGCCCTCGCACGGCCGATCCTCTGGTTCTGGACCTGTGCGGTCGGGCGCTCTTTACACCAAGCCCGGCTGTTGTAGCAAATCCCTCAGGTCCCCATCTGCCCTACTTTCAGTCTGAAACAGGATCAGGGGCATCGTCGATCTCCCGTGCTTCATGACAAGTTTACAGCGAGTGCCCATTACATACTGGGCACCGAGAAGCATACGGGCCTCTGCCTAGCGACCCGGGCTGTGGGCGGCGGCGCTTGCTGCTAAGCCTGGCGACCTGAGTTCGATCCCCCTGACCCATGTGGTGGAAGGAGAAAATCGATTCTCTCAAGGTGTCTGTCCTCTGAATGCCAGAAACTCGCCAAGGCACTCATGCCTCCACAAACAAGTGTTTTTTAAAAGTCGAGGTATCAGACAAAAGAGAGGCCTCCTAGAGCCAGAGGCTTAGCTTCGCGGTAGAGCATCTCCCACCAAGCTGGACTTTGCCGGGCTCCATCACACCACCGCACACATGCTTCATACAAACAGCGTTTCTTTATGACTGTGTCTCATGTAGGAGTTGGAACTTAGGAAACACTTTGCTTATCTGAAAAGCACACTTAATTCAGTGAGCTTATTTTTTGAGATTCATTTTTGTAAATTTTTATTCACATAATACCTGGCGTATTCAGAGGCTGGAAGAGGTTGTCGCATCCCAGGAGCTGGAGTTACAGGCAGGTGCGGGAACCGAACCCTGGTCCTTGGGAAGAGCTGCCGAGTGTGCTTGTAATTGCCTGTCCATCTCTTCAGCTCAGTCCTCCTTTTTTTTAACACGGGGTCTCCATTAGCCCATGGTGAACATGAACCTGCGATGTGGCCGAGGATCGCTTTGAAATGGGGATCTTTCTGCAGGGCTGGGAGCTAAGGGCCAGGTCCGCGCAACCCACTGACTGAGTCAAGTCTCCGGTGCCCACTCTCCCCTCTCGCCCCCCACCAACTGAATCCGAGGTCTTCTGCGTTAGGCCGAACTCTGTGGCCGGCCTATACCGCAGCCCTTAGCCGGACTATTTTATTCCATTTATCTGTATGTGTGAGGTGGCACGTGCCGGGGTGCACTTGTGAGGGACAACTTGCGGAAGCCGGCTCTCTCCACCCTGTGAATCATGGAGGCGGGACTCAGGTCCACAGACTTGGCACCTGTATCTTTATCTCTTTATGGAGGCTATATTGTAAAGATAATAAGGATTGCGTGTGTGCTCAGGGCTGGAGGCCTGTATTACACAGCTTGAGCTGTAAGTGCAAAGGCCCTGGGGCAGGCAGGACTTGCTATGATTACTCGCACCCTGTCGGGATAGTTGAGGTATTGTTCTCGGGAATGCCACCCAGCCAGGTCCTCCCTCTCTCACCCAGCTCAGATTCACCCCTCGTGAACTCTGTACTTTGCATATGGGTAAACGGAAGCTGAAGGGCTGGAGGAGACAGGTTCTCAGTGTGGGCGAGAACAAGTACCAAAGATCAAAGTCGGCAGGAGATAAAGAAGCGCGGAAAACAACTCGGGCGGGGACCGGAAGCAGAGACGAGGCGGGCGGGAGGGACTAGGGGACTAAGGGTGACGCGCCTAGGCTGCAAAGAAGAATTGAGGTTTGGCTCGGGCGGGGACGACAAGCAAGTGGTGCGCAGGGACGGCCGGCGGCGCGGGCGGGCGAGAGAGGCCTTTGTCTCCTCCTCCCGCGCGCTCGGTGGTGCCACTCCGGTTCCCATGATCTCGTGGTCCCCCGGCGCCCGGGCGTCCCGCAGCCCCTGACCTGCCCTGTCCTCGCCATGGCGGAGGCCTCGGGCGCCGGGGGCGCGACCCTGGAGGGGGAGCGGGGCAAGAGGCCCCCGCCCGAGGGCGAACCTGCGGCGCCTGCGTCTGGAGTCTTGGGTACGTGAGCTGCGGGTGGCACCAGGACAGATGCACAGGGTGCGCCCGGGGGCTGTAGGGGACACCGATCGGGGTCCCACATCCCGAGCCTGGCCTGTGGCCCAGAGGCCGCTCCTCGTGGTACTACGGCTGCGGCGCAGGGTGCGGGGTTGGGACGGTGCCTCTGCAATGGGGGTCCCTGGTGCAGGGATGTGGACACGCCCTCTGACGGCCCCAGCCCGGCTGTTGTGAGCCCCGCCATCTGGAGACTCCCAGCACAGGGAAGCAGGGCGATAAGGACTCTCACGGTTTTGGGTTCGAATCCCACCTTGGCTGGGTGACCTTGAGCGCGTGGGTACGTTTCTGGACCTTGGTTTGGTGACCTGTGAAATGGGAGTGAGGTCTGCACTCTAGGTTCCTGCGGCTGCTTTAAGGGCCGCGCGGCGCTGTCGTACCAAGAAGCGCTCAACGCTGCGTGTGGGCACCCCATCGACTGTGGTTTGGGAGGCGGAGCTGGGGCTCAACCATGAGTAAAGATTCCCAAGGCAGGACCTAGGGGGAAGGGCCTGGCTGGTGCAGGGGATATGGAGACATAGCCTTCGAGAGCTCTGATGAGGCTGAGTCAGTTCCCTGATGGACCAGAGCTCAGCCCGGCCTGCCATGCTGCCCCATAGATAAACTATTTGGGAAGAGGCTCCTGCAGGCTGGCCGCTACCTGGTGTCCCACAAAGCATGGATGAAGACGGTGCCCACCGAGGACTGCGACGTGCTCATGACCTTCTCAGGTATCCCAAGTTCACCTGCCTGACTTGGACCCGGATGCAGCCTTTGTCGCCTCGGCTGAAATGTGGAGGGGGACCCTCGTGGGCACCCCTCGAGACGAGATCCATTGGCCCCTGTGCCCCTCGGCAGACACCACTGACGATCACACGCTGCTGTGGCTGCTGAATCACATCCGGGTGGGCATTCCGGAGCTGATCGTGCAAGTCCGCCACCACCGCCACACCCGTGCCTATGCCTTCTTCGTCACCGCCACCTACGAGAGGTGAGTCCCCTGCCTCCCTCCGCCTTCCTCTGGCTCTGTCCTTCGGAGGGCCAACTGTGCTAACCACTCGTTTGTCCCAAGATCTGGCTCTCGCATCGTCCTTAGTTTGGGGATCGTGAGCCCACCCTGTCCTGTCCTGTTCGCAGCCTGCTCCGGGGGGCCGACGAGCTGGGTCTGCGAAAGGCTGTGAAGGCCGAGTTTGGCGGGGGCACCCGCAGCTTCTCCTGCGAAGAGGACTTCATCTACGAGAACGTGGAGAGCGAACTGCGCTTCTTCACATCGCAGGTGACCGCCATGCGCCCACGTCTCTGCGTCCACGGCCCTCTTGCCAAGCTCACACCCGTCTCCCCACAGGAGCGACGTCTCTGCGTCCACGGCCCTCTTGCCAAGCTCACACCCGTCTCCCCACAGGAGCGACAGAGCATCATCCGCTTCTGGTTGCAGAACCTGCGGGCCAAACAGGGGGAGGCTCTACACAACGTGCGCTTCTTGGAGGATCAGCCAATCAGTGAGCAGGGCGAACCCGCCATCCAATCACCTGAGAGGGCTTGGGCGTGTCTTATGGAACCTAGGGGCAAGAGGGCGGGACTTAGGGGTAACCAGTCGGAGGCTAGGAAAGAGTTTAGCACCTTAGGAACCCAGAGGGTGTGGCTCTTGATGCAAGGTGAGGGAGGTAGTCTAGGAGACACTGTACGGAAAGTGCGGGCAGTACCACGGACAGCGCCCGTGAACTAAGTGGCGAGGCCCACTGGGAGACCTGATCTCCCAAGTTCACCTTTCGACACCAGTCTGTGTCTTTTCTTAGACATTCAGGCTCAGAAAAACAAAACTATGACTTTGGTTCCAGCCAAGGTTGATTGATTGCCCGGGCTGGTCGCATGGTACAGGGGCAGGGGTCACTGTCACGCATCCCCCTGCAGTTCCAGAGCTGGCTGCCCGAGGCATCATACAGCAGGTGTTTCCGGTTCACGAGCAGCGTATCCTGAATCGTCTCATGAAGTCCTGGGTACAGGCTGTGTGCGAAAACCAGCCCCTAGGTGTGGCCCTGCGGCTGAGGAGTGGGCTGGGGTCCAGAAGACACTAGGAGGTGACCCAGACTCCCTTGTCCCCTGACAGATGACATCTGTGACTACTTTGGGGTGAAGATTGCCATGTATTTTGCCTGGCTGGGCTTCTACACTTCGGCGATGGTTTACCCCGCTGTCTTTGGCTCTGTTTTGTATACATTCACTGAGGCCGATCAGGTACTGGGAGGCACTGGGCCAGGCCTGGGGGTGGCCTGGAAGGCCTTTCTCCATCAGCTGAGTATGTCAACGGACTTGACTCTCCTCTGCCACCTGCAGACAAGCCGCGATGTCTCCTGTGTGGTCTTCGCTCTCTTCAACGTGATCTGGTCCACACTGTTCTTGGAGGAGTGGAAACGGAGAGGGGCAGAGCTAGCCTACAAGTGGGGGACACTAGACTCACCTGGGGAGGCTGTGGAGGAACCGCGACCACAGTTCAGGGTCAGTCTGGGGCTGAGGCTTGCCATTCACCGAGGCAGTAAAGGAGAGGACTGCTGTGCGGGGGAAGAGCGCTGTGTGTGTTGGGGTGGGGGGGTCTCTAGCCCTTGTTAAACTATACCAGAGAAACGTGTGGGCTGAGGAAGGCTTGTGACGTGAAGGGAGGAAGTTGGATTTGAGAAAGGGACATCGAGGAGTGTCTCTTGGGAGACAAAAGGCATGGCTAAGGGAAACTGAGCTCCTAGATGGGGAAGTGGGTGTGGCTCCCGGTCTCACGGCCCTTTCTGCTGGTCGCCAGGGCATCAGGCGCATCAGCCCCATCACTCGGGCTGAGGAGTTCTACTATCCGCCCTGGAAGCGATTGCTCTTCCAGCTGCTTGTCAGCCTGCCTCTGTGCCTGGCCTGTCTCATCTGCGTCTTCGTACTGATGCTCGGCTGCTTCCAGCTGCAGGTGACCCCACCCGTCCACCCTTCCCTGAGCCGAGTTCTGCTCGCCGAGCGCAAGGCCCGACTTCACCCGGCTCATTCCCCTCCTTGTCCTTACCCTTTTAGGAGTTGGTCCTGAGCGTGAAGGGTCTGCCCCGCCTGGTTCGCTTCCTGCCCAAGGTCGTGCTAGCCCTGCTGGTCAGCGTGAGCGCTGAGGGCTACAAGAAATTAGCTGTGTGGCTGAACGACATGGGTATGTGCTGGCCGGGGAGGGCCCCACTGGGCTGCGGGTGGGGCAGGGTGGCCCTCACTCACCATCTCGGCCCCTAGAGAATTACCGGCTAGAGAGCGCCTACGAGAGGCACCTTATCATCAAAGTCGTCTTGGTGAGTGAACACGCATGTGCAAAGAGACTAGGCGGGTGGAAGAGGGAGCTGGGGGACCCGCAAAGCAGGGCTGCAGGGTGACCCCGGCCGCCTGCCTCCCAGTTCCAGTTTGTCAACTCGTACTTGAGTCTGTTCTACATCGGCTTCTACCTCAAAGACATGGACCGCCTGAAAGAGGTGAGGGCCGGTCCACCGCCCCAGGGGCAGCACCCTGGCCCCTTGGGGGCGACCCGTGTAAGGGGTCCAGGGCTCTCCAGCCCCTCCCTCCCCTCCTCCATCCTTCTCTCCTTTCTGTCCGTCTGTCCTTGTGTCCTCTCTCTACCTGTCGTTCCCCTGTCCGTCTGTCCGTCCATCTGTCCCGTCGGTCCCTCCACAGCTCCTGCTACTCCTGTCCCTGACCCAGAGCCTCGAGCGGCAGTTGCGAGCGGCGCTGGTCCCGCTCGCGGCCCTGCGGTTCCGCCTGCTCCTCCTGTCCCTCCAGGGTCTCCTGGTCGCGGCCCGGGCCAAAGTACGGGCAGGTGTCGAGCCTCCCCACGGTGTGGGCAGCTTGGCTGTGCTGCGGGTGGGGCACAGCGATCACAGGACGCATGCGCAAAAGGGGCTCTGTTGTAGGCCGAGGAAGGCCCGCTGAGGCGCCCAGGGTACTAGGCAATGCCTGGACGGGGTGGAGATAGATGCCCTGAGAATCCTGGCCCATCCGCAGGTCGTCTGCGCTATGCGCTGCACAACTGCGTGTGTGGCAGTTGCATTGGGGCTGAGCTGCAGCCTCACATCCAGGGCTGTGGAGGGGCTGCAGGAGCCACGGAGAATGGCATGTAGGTCTGCGGGGTGCGTGACCCTGTGGTGCCCGGCCCCACCTGCCCCACGTGGCCTCTTTCCACCCGCAGATGCTGGCCACGCTGCTCATCACCCGGCAGCTGCTGCAGAACGTGCGCGAGGTGCTGCAGCCGCACCTGTACTGCAGACTGGGCCGTGGGGAAGTAGGCTTACGCACCATCGGGGAGCTGGCCCGGGCCCTGCTGGGCCTGCTGAGCCCCTCACGCCCGGACCCCCGACGGCATCTGGAAGCCCAGGCTGATGAGGGCGGAGTGGGGAGCCGCAGGTGTCTGGGCGGAGGCTGCGGGGCACCCGAGGAGGAGGAGGAGGCGGCTGTGGAGCAGAGGCCGGCAGGGGAAGGCGGGGAGGTCCCAGAAGGACCTCGGGGTGGCAAGGAGGAGGACGATGAGGAGGACGACGAGGATGATGAGGATGACGAGGACGACGGTGAAGAAGTAGGTCTCCTGGACTGTGGGTTGCGCCTCAAGAAGGTCAGCTTTGCGGAGCGAGGCGCAGGGCGGCGCAGGCCAGGTCCGGGGCCTGAAGGCCTCCTGGAAGAGGGGAGCCCCACCATGGTGGAGAAGGGGTTGGAGCCTGGCGTGTTTACACTGGCCGAGGAAGATGATGAGCCAGAGGGGCCTCCGGGAAGCCCCGGATCAGAGCCCCCGACTGTCTTGCTCCGTCGGGCGGGCGGCGAGGGCCGTGACCAGGGGCCTGATGGAGGCGGAGATCCGGAGACTGGCTCCGGAGACGACGCTGGGAGACAGAAAAGGCACAACAGGTCCTCATGGATCGACCCGCCAGAGGAGGAGCATTCGCCTCAGCTCACGCAGGCAGAGCTGGAGAGCTGCATGAAGAAGTATGAGGTGAGAGGGCAGGGTCCCCTGCCACCCTGGCTCCTGGAGGTGAAAGCAGGAAGATTGGGAGTTCGAGGCCAGCCTGGCCAACACAAAAACACAAAAGAGAATCAAAGAGGGCTGTGCCGAGAGTTTAGTGTTCAGCTTGTAGCTCAGTTGGTAGTGCTTGTCTAGCATGCAATAAGCCCTGACCTCCATGCCAGCGCTTCATGAACCAGGAGGGAGGCAGGAGTCTTAAGGTCAAGGTCATCCTCTGCTATGTAGTAAATTCTGGGCAAGCCTGGGCTACAGAAAACCCTGCCTTAAAAAATAAATAGGAGCCGGGCGTGGTGGCTCATGCCTTTAATCCCAGCACTTGGGAGGCAGAGGCAGGCGGATCTCTGTGAGTTCGAGGCCAGCCTGGTTTGCAAAGCGAGTCCAGGACAGCCAGGGCTGTTACACAGAGAAACCCTGT
>CAJQZJ010009710.1:0-19952 GCA_907164525.1 Lophiomys imhausi
GAGAGGTCGTATGAGGGCCAAGAGCCTCCTCATTCATTGGGGGTCTATGAGGCAGTACCATCAGTGAAATGTGTCGTTGCCCGGGAGAGAGAACTACTAAACAAACAAACCAATAAGCAGACAATTAAATAAAAAAGACTAAAAAATAGAAAAAAATATATACAAAATAAAAATTAAAAATAAAAAGTCTATGTCCAAGTTCCCTTTGGTGTGTTAGTTGTAGTATCGATAGCTTCTACTATACAGCTAAAATCCTACTATAAGTGAGTAGATGCCATGGGCGTCCTTCTGAGTCTGGGTTAGCTCACTGAGGATGAGCTTTTCTTCTTCCATCCATTTGGCTGCAAAATGCATAATTTCCTTGTTTCTGAAAGGTGAATAGTATTCCATTGTGTAGATGTACCACAGTTTTTTAACCCATTCTTCAGTTGAGGGACATCTGGGTTGTTTCCACTTTCTAGCTATTACAAATAAGGCTGCTATAAACATAGATGAGGAAACTTCCTTATGATTCCGTGAAGAGGCGTTTGGGTGTATACCCAGAAGTGGTATGGCTGGGTCCTGAGGCAAAGCTATTCCAAGTTTTCTAAGATATCGCCAGACTGACCTCCACAGTGGTTGCACAAGCCTGCATTCCCACTAGCAATAGAGTAGGGTACCTCTTTCTCCACAACCTCGCCAGCATGTGCTGTCATTTGAGTTTTTGATCTTAGCCATTCTGACAGGTGTTAGATGGAATCTCAGAGTCGTCTTGAGTTGCATTTCTCTGATGATTAAGGATGTTGAGCATTTCTTCAAGTGTCTCTCAGCCATTAGGGATTCCTCCTTTGTGAATTCTCTATTTAGCTCTGTCCCCCATTTTTTGATTGGATTATTTGGTTTCTTGGCATTTAATTTCTTGAGTTCTTTGATATTAGCCCACTATCAGATGTGGGGTTGGTGAAGATTTTCTCCCTGTCTGTAGGCTGCAGTTTTGTTCGAATGACAGTGTCTTTTGCCTTACAGAAGCTTTTCAGTTTCATGGGGTCCCATTAATTGATTGTTGATCTCAAGTCCTGAGCTGTTGGTGTTCTGTTCAGGAAGTTGTCAACTGTGCAATTAGTTCGAGCGTTTCTCCCACTTTTTCTTCTAGTAGATTTAGTGTGACTGGCCTTATGTTAAGGTCTTTGATCCACTTGGACTTAAGTTTTTTTCAAAGTTATAAGTATGGGTCTAATTTATTCTTTTACATGTGGACATCCAGTTAGACCAGCACCATTCGTTGAAGATGCTGTCCTTCTTTCATTGTGCCATTTTGGCTTCTTTGTCAAAAATTAGGTGGCCATAATGTGTGGGTCTATTTCTGGATCTTCAATTTGATTCCATTGATCTACTGGTCTGTTTCTATACCAATACCAAATAGTTTTTACAACTATTGCTCTGTAGTACAGCTTGAAATCTGGGATGGTGATACCTCCAGATGTTTTTTTATTGTACAGGATTGATTTAGCCATTCTGGGCTTTTTGTTGTTCCATATGAAATTGAGAATAGCTCTTTCCAAGTCTATCAAAATTGTGTTGGTATTTTGATAGGAATTGCATTGAATCTATATATTGCTTTTGGTAGGATGAACATTTTTATTCTGTTGATCCTACCTATCCAGGAGCATGGGAGATCTTTCCATCTTCTAAAGGCCTCTTCCATTTCTTTCTTCAAGGGCTTTAAGTTCTTGTTGTACAGGTCTGTACTTGCTTGGTTAGAGTTAACCCTGGGGATTTTATGTTGTTTGTGAAGGGGGTTGTTTCCCTTATTTCTTTCTCAGCCCATTTGTTTGTTATATAAAGAAGGGCTTCTGATTTTTTTGTATTAATTTTGTATCCAGCCACTTTGCTGAAGGTGTTTATCAGCTGTAAGAGTTCTCTGGTGGAATTTTTGGGGTCGCTTATGTATACTATCATATCATCTGTAAATAGGGATAATTTGACTTATTCGTTTCCGATATTTATCCCCTTCATCTCCTGTAGTTGTCTTATTGCTCTAGCAAGAACTTCAAGTACTGTATTGAAGAGATATGGTGAAAGTGGACATCCTTGTTTTGTCCCTGAGTTTAGAGGAAATGCTTCAAATTTCTCTCCATTTATTTTGATGTTGGCCACTGGCCTGCTGTATATTACATTTATTATTTCTAGGTACGGTCCTTGTATGACCGTTCTCTCCAGAACTTTTAGCATGAAGGGGTGTTGGATTTTGTCAAATGCTTTTTCCAGATCTAGTGAGATAATCATGTGGTTTTTTTTCTTTCATCTTGTTTATATGGTGAATGACATTGATAGACTTTCATATGTTGAACCATCCCTGAATTCCTAGGATGAAGCCTACTTGACCACGGTGTATGATACTTTTGATGTGTTCTTGAATTCGGTTTGCTAGTATTTTATTAAGTATTTTTGCATCTATGTTCATGAGGGAGATTGGTCTGAAGTTCTCTTTCTTTGTTGGGTCTTTGTGTGGTTTAGGAATCAGGGTGACTGTGGCCTCATAGAATGAGTTTGGCAATGTTCTTTCAGATTCTATTTTGTGAAAGAGTTTGAAAAGTATTGGTGTTAGCTCCTCTTTGAAGGTCCAGTAGAATTCCGTGCTAAAGCCATGTGGCCCTGGGCTTTTTTTGGTTGGGAGATTTTTAATGACTGTTTCTATTTCCTTAGGGGTTATAGGGCTGTTTAATCTGTTTATCTGATCTTGATTTAGCTTCAGTAGTTGGAATCTATCAAGAAAATTGTCCATTTCACTTAAGATTTCAAATTTGATGGAGTATAGATTTTTAAAGTAGGATCCAAATATTCTCTGGATTTCCTCAATGTCTGTTGTTATTTCTCCCTTTTCATTTCTGATTATGTTGATTTGTGTTTTCTCCCTCTGTCTTTTAATTAATTTGGCTAAGAGTCTGTCTATTTTGTTGATTTTCTCAAAGAACCAATTCTTGGTTTCATTGATTCTTTGTATAGTTCTTTTTGTTTCTAAGTTGTTGATTTCAGCCCTAAGTTTGATGATCTTCTGCCTTCTGCTCCTCTTGGGAGTGTTTGCATCTTTTTTTTCCAATTCACCCACTTTAGCTGTTAATTCGCTAATATGAGCTGTCACAATTTTCTTTTTGAAGGCACTTAGTGCTATGAACTTTCCTTGTACCACAGCTTTCATTGTGTCCCATAGGTTTGGGTATGTTGTGTCCTCATTTTCTTTGGATTTTAAGAAGTCTTTGATTTCCTTCGTTATTTCTTCCCTGACCCAGTGGTCCTGTAGTAAAGATTTGTTCAATTTCCATGTGTGTGTAGACTTTCTGTTGATTCTTTTGCTATTGAAGTCCAGCTTTATTCCATGGTGGTCTGATAAGATACAAGGGGTTATTTCAATTTTCTTGTATCTGTTGAGGCTATCTTTGTGTCCAACTATATGGTCGATTTTGGAGAAGGTTCCATGAGGTGCTGAGAAGAAGGTGTTTTCTTTTGTGTTTATGTGAAACATTCTGTAGATATCTGTTAGGTCCATTTGGTTCATGATCTCTGTTAGACTCATTATTTCTCTGTTTGGCTTCTGTCTTGATGATCTGTCCATAGTTGTGAGTGGGGTGTTGAAGTCTCCCACTATTAAAGTGGGAGATCAATGTGCGATTTAAGTTTTAGAAGCGTTTCTTTTATAAATGTAGGTGCCTTTGTATTTGGGGCATAGATGTTCAATATTGAGATGACCTCTTGGTGGGTATTTCCTTTAATGAGTATGTAATGCCCTTCTCTGTCTTTTTTTATTAACTTCAATTGGAAGTCTATTTAGTTTGATATTAGGATGGCTACTCCAGCTTGTTTCCTGGGTCCATTTGCTTGGAAAACCTTTTCCCAGCCCTTTACTCTGAGATACTGTTTATCTTCAATAGTGAGATATGTTTCTTGTATACAGCAAAAAGATGGGTCTTGTTTACGAATCCAGTCGGTAAGTCTGTGTCTTTTTATTGGCGAGTTGAGTCTATTGATGTTGATGGAAATTAGTGACCAGGGGTTGTTATTTCCCATTATTTTGGTTTAGCTGGCTGTCTTGTGTTTCTTTTTGTTTAGTTGCTGTGGAGGTTTCTATTTCCTCTGTTTTCTTGGGTGTAGTTATCTTCTCTGTGTTGGAA
The DNA here is from genome assembly GCA_907164525.1 of Lophiomys imhausi. Taxonomy (NCBI): domain Eukaryota; kingdom Metazoa; phylum Chordata; class Mammalia; order Rodentia; family Muridae; genus Lophiomys; species Lophiomys imhausi. Next base: position 4,149 of record CAJQZJ010009710.1, read on the forward strand.
TTTTCCTTCTAGGATCTTCTGTAGGGCTGGGTTTGTGAGAAGATATTGTTTGAATTTGATTTTGTCATGGAATATCTTGGTTTCTCCTTCTATGTTGATAGAGAGTTTTGCTGGGTATAGTAGTCTGGCTGGGCACCTATGTTCTCTCAGGGCTTGTAGGACATCTGTCCAGGCCCTTCTAGCTTTTAAAGTTTCTGAGGAGAAGTCAGGTGTGATTCTGATGGGTCTGCCATTGTATGTGACTTGGCCTTTTTCTCTTACAGCTTTTAATATCCTTTCTTTGTTCTCTACATTTGTAGTTTCTATTATTATGTGGCGAGAGGAGTTTCTTTTCTGATCTAATCTGTTTGGTGTTCTGTAAGCCTCTTGGATTTTTACTGGCACCTCTTTCTTTAGGTTTGGGAAATTTTCTTCTATGATTTTGTTGAAGATATTTCCTGGACCATGGATTCGGGAGTCTTCTCTTTCCTCTATGCCTATAATTCTTAGGTTCCGTCGTTTCATTGAGTCCTTGATTTCTTGGATGTTGTGGGTGAGAGATTTTTTAGCCTTCTCATTTTCTTTGGATGTTGTACTGATTTCTTCCACTGAATCTTCCATGCCTGAGATCCTGTCTTCCATCTCTTGCATCCTATTGTTGATACTCACATCTGTAGTTCCTGTTCTCTTCCCTTGGTTCTCCACTTCCTCTTTTAACTCTGACTGTGTTTTCTTTATTGTTTCTATTTCTATTTTCATGTCTTGTATGGTTTTGTTCGTTTTGTACATTTCCTTCTCCAGCTTGCTTGTTTTTGTATGAAAATCTTTCATGGCTTTTTCCTTTTCCTGTTCAAGCTCTGTCACCTTGGCTTGGAGCTCTTTAATGGTGTTATTCATTGTTTTGACTTGTAAAATTGTGGCTTCTTTGAATTCCTTCATAGTTTTAAGTTCTTCTTGAAGGGACTCTATCACTTTCCATAATGTAGAATTGTCATCATTTTCATGTGTTTCAGTTTTGGTGAGGTGTTTCGGGCTGGATGGAATAGCGTTGCTTTCTTTTGTTGTAGACATTTTGCTCTGTTTTGTTTTGTTTTGTTTTGTTTTGTTTTGTTTTTGTCTGTGGCCTCTGGCCATGTGGAATTTTTTTGCTGTCTTCTGGACTTGGGTCCAAAGGGGGCGCTTTGGTGTAGGAGTAGAGTTGCCTTACTCCACCCTATAAGGTGAGTCATTCAGTCCCGCCTCCCAGGTGGAGACCTAACTAATCCAGGTGGTGGAGCTGTGTACAAGTAAGCTCTGGTTCCCCGCTGGAAGGGCCCGTACTAGTACATAAGTCCGATATACGACATTTTCAAATATCTCGCAGTTTGCCCGGGGTTGGTTCCTGTAGCGGGTAAATCCGCAGTTCAGCTCCAGTAGCCTTGCCACTCTTGCGGCTTGTAAACTGGTCAGTTTCGTCACAGACTGCAATCTGTAGTCTGAAGGCACTTTGCAGCCGAGCTGTGCTCACTTTCAAGGGTCGCAACCTTTTGCCAGATAGTTGGATCCTCTGTGCGAGACCTGGGGGTGCCCCGCAGTGTGGGGATTATCTCTGCGTGGGATCTGAATCTGCCTGCTGGGTATTAAGTTGAAACTTACTGGGAGTCTCTCCTGGTGTGGGATGGGTGATCCCGACTCCCAGGTCCAGTGGCTTCCTTGCATGTCCGAGAGTGGGAAGGAGCATCCTGCCCAGGGATCCTCAGTGGTCGCTGGGTAGCTGGGTGAGATTTAGAAGGGGTCGTGCCCTTTGTACAGTGTCCTGCAACACTTGCTGCCTTGTGACTGTTAAGCCCGAAATCAAAATATGTCTGTGCAGGCCGCCGCCATCTTGGATCCCCCGTTTTTAAATTCTTTAGTTCACATACATATACTGATTTTGGAGAATTTGGACTAACCCAAAGACATCACTCAATTCCTGTTTCTTCCACTGGACTCCTTCTTTCTAACAAGTCTATTCCAATATCTACATTTTACCCATTGATTTAGTTAAAATCACTCATAAGTGTGAGTGACAGGTTATTTACTGGAACATAGGCAGTGTACTAATTGCCACACCACTGAGGAAATTTCTAGACAGCCCGCAAGTACCCATTAACTGCCCAAAAACCCTCAGTGAGGAGTGAGGCCTCATCAACCTCTATCCAATGCATGATGAAATAATGAAGGCCCCAGTCTTGGGTAGATAACCACAGCTGCAGTAGGAAAAGAAAGGATTCTGAAATAACTTGTAGTGTTCATAAAATCACTCACTTAAATACAAAATTAGTACGTTGTTAAACCACAGTAATTATCCACTGCAACACCAAGCCTCCATTAATCTATTGATCCTTCATCTTTTAATTTTGCTTTGTAATATTTTAGTATTCATATTAATTCCTGTTGATCTTTCATATGAATAGATTTGTTTTCCAGAATTTTTCAACTTTTGCATAGTGCTAATTTTAAAATTTCCCAAATTTTTGAGAAATAATAATTTAAATGCAGACTTCTTATTCAATAACTAATTGAGGTTTACTTTTAGTCCTGTTATATACCATACACACATATTGATATTATTCTGTATTTAGGTGAATAGTGTACAAGAAGAAGACTGTTTTGAGAAGAGCTTACTATAATATTTTTAGCTAAAATACAACATGACAGAACACTAAGTTATACATGCTAGAGCCCCCATTTGAAGACATAATGACAGAAGTGAATTCGCATTCATCTATTTGAATTTCTTTGCAAATATTAACTTTTTATCACTACCAAACAGGGTTAAGGTAGAGCACATAGAGCATGTATTTCTTTTTGTCTCAAAATAAATGCATAGCTGATGTATATTATGTTTTAAAGGGAATTTTACTGTGATATTCATTCTTCAGCTTCCCCTTGAAATATACTAGTACATTTCTGGCTGTGAATTTTATAACTTTGACCTATTACACTTTTTTAAATTAAAAAAAATATGTTCATTGGTGTTTGACTTGTATGTATGTCTGTGTGAGGATGTCAGAAGCCCTGGAGTTGGCATTACAGACAGGTGTGAACTACCATGTGGGTGCTGGCAGTTGAACATGGGTCCTCTGGAAGAACAACCAGTGCTCTTAATTGCTGTGCCATCTCTCCAGCCTTATTTTTCAACCAGCTTTTGTTGGGGTTTTTTTGTTTGTTTGTTTGTTTTCTTCTTCTTTTCAACCTGTTACACTCTTTAGAAAATGTAAGACTTGTATATAGTTGCTACCTAAAACAATCATAAGAGGTATTATAAAATGTCCACGTCAAAGAATGAAATTAGACCCATGCTTATCACCTTGTACAAAAATTAAGACCAAGTGGATCAAAGACCTCAACATAATGCCAGACACATTAAATCTACTAGAAGAGAAAGTCGGAAAAACCCTTGAACTCATTGGCACAGGTGACAACTTCCTGAATAGAACACCAACAGCTCAGGACCTAAGACCAACAATCAATAAATGGGATCTCATGAAACTGAAAAGCTTCTGCAAGGCAAAAGACACTGTCCTTTGAACAAAACGGCAGCCTACAGATTGGGAAAAAATCTTCACCAACCCCATATCTGAGAGAAGGCTAATATCCAAAAAATACAAAGAACTCAAGAAATTAAATGCCAAGAAACCAAATAATCCAATCAAAAAATGGGGAACAGAGATAAACAGAGAATTCACAAAGGAGGAATTCCTAAAGGCTGAGAGACACTTGAAGAAATGCTCAGCATCCTTTGTTAAAAGAAATATGGCTAATTAAATTATTTAACCAGTATTTATATTATTGTTAATTGGCTTGGCAGTTATTAATCTTTAAGCAGCCATTACAAATGAGTACACAGACACCATGTGGATTTCTACCAAGCCTAGGCCTGAGTTGAGGAATCTTGGCCCGTCTAAGCTAGCTTGTAATTCTATTACCCAAATATGATCCCATATATACATACGTCCCCTTGGATTGCCATTTTCCATGCCATGTCGATGTTCCTGGCCATGCGGAATGAGGTTCCTTTTTCTAACACATGGTGTGTGCCTCCTTCCTGCTGCTCCTGGCTGGAATCTTTTTTTCTCTGTCTAAAGCACAGACTTCCTGCTCTAATCCCAGGAAGTCCCACCTTTCTCTGTCTTTGCCCAATCTCATGCCTCGGCATTTTATTTAACCAATCAGAGTCAATGTAAGAAACAGACAGCAAGCAGGACCAATTAGTTAACATTTAGAATGATTAACACTACCCCAACAATCCTTAATCATCAGAGAAATGCAACTCAAGACAACTCTAAGATTCCATCTCACACCTGTCAGAATGGCTAAGATCAAAAGCTCAAATGACAACACATTCTGGCAAGGGTGTGGAGAAAGAGGAACCCTCCCCCATTGCTGGTGGGAGTGCTGGCTTGTGCAACCACTGTGGAGGTCAGTCTGGTGATATCTTAGAAAACTTGGAATAGATCTGCCTCGGGACCCTGCCATACCACTTCTGGGTATACATCCAAATGATTCCTCACCAAAACAGAAGGACATATCCTCATCTATGTTCATAGCAGCCTTAATTGTAATTGCTAGAAACTGGAAATAACCCAGGTGTCCCTCAACCGAAGAATGGATTAAAAAACTGTGGTACATCTACACACAGCTGGAATACTACTCAGCTATCAGAAACAAGGAAATTATGCAATTTGCAGCCAAATGGATGGAACTAGAGAAGCTCATCCTGAGTGAGCTAATCCAGACTCAGAAAGATGCACATGGCATCTATTCTCTTGTAGTCAGATTTTAGCTATATAGTATATGATATCTATACTACAACCAACACACCAAAGGGAACATGGACATAGACTTTTTCTTTTTCTCCCTGTCAATGAGACACTTTTTCCTAGTGGTGCCTGTAGGCCCACAGTGTATGAGGAGGCTCTGGGCCTGCATTTGACTGCTGAACTGGAGTGGGGGACTGTTATGTAGGGGCACTCCACTCCAGAGGAGTGGAATGGAAGGGTTAGGGGTTAGAGGGTGGGAGGGAGGCACTGGGAGGGGTGGAAAGAGGACACTGTGATGGAGATGTAAGCTGAAGCAATAACTTAAATAAATAAATGAATAACTAACTAAATAAAATATTCCAAATATTCATTGACCATCCAAATCAAAAGAAAACACTGTTGAGCAAAGTATGTTATTTGCATTTAATCTGAAATCCCACCATCTGAGATATTTATCCCAGAGAATGACAAAACAGAATCATTATCTAGAAGACTGGTTGATAACTCAGTGTCTCTCAGAAAAGGTACTATCCTGTATTTTAGTAGAGGATTATCCTGTCTTATCTGATACTTCAAGTCCATTCTATGTTATTATAGCATTAAGAGTTGATTGATTGCAAAATAACTACCTTATCTTGAATGAATGATAAGATATTCATCAGTTTATCATATGAAGTATAGGTGAACTATAAGCAACATAGCTTTAAACTATGAAATTCCAATTATGCTAAGATATTTTTGAGACTAAAAATAACTTGAACAAACTTTTATGTGAACTACATATGCTAGAAATAGTGGCAAAAAAGGAAACATTACATATGCCATTATCACACAAAAATAATGTGCATAGTATTCTATCATATACTGCCATAAAATACACACACTCATAGTAAAATTTCGTAAAGTTAACATAGATGCTTACAGACCATACTTGGAATCATTTAAAGTCCATAGAAAAGTAAACAAAATTAAAGATATTTTAAATTTTAAATTGTGAAAAATACATATCTTACCATTGTAATAATTGCATAGCTGTTTTCCACTGCTTTGCTTTGAGCAAAGTGTTGTGATTGTTCACTTAAAATGCAGTGTCAATCTTCTCCATATGAGCTGTTTGCACCTCCAATAAATATTATATCCTAGTACAAAGACAACTCTAGTGGTTCTCATCTACTTTTAACTACATATAATACCTATAGCATATAAAACTCCCTTGACTGACTGATTATATTATTGGGAAGCTACATGATAAAACAATTGATAAGCAGCAGTTTCCTTGACAAGGGTAGATATGAGTACAATGTTATCAGCTGGAAAATTGAATTCTATTAACTTCATATGAGATATGCCTGGCTCTATGTCAGATATATTAGTTCTTTAGCCATGGGATCTCTTTAACTAGACTAGTGCTTCTCAACCTTCCTAATGCTTTGATCCTTTAATACTCATATTGTGGTGACCTCAGTCATAAAATTATTTTTGTTGCTATGTCATAACTGTAATTTTAACATGATAAAGAATCATGATGTAAATATCTGATGTACAGAATGTCTAATATGGGAATCCCTGTAAAAGGGTCGTTTGACCCACTAAAGGAGTCACAACCCACAGGTTAAGAACCACTGAGTTAAACAAAATGAAAAACCACAATAATGATAACATTTTTCTGTGACTCCCCTTTTCTGTGCCCATATTTCTGGTAGGGCATTCTTTCTTCAAACTTATAGAACTAACAGCAAGTCAATTTAATCACATCTGGCTGATTTCTCCTAAAATATATCATGACTCACTTATACAATTTTATGTGGAATAGTTTTCTCACATAGACGTTTATTGTATTGTCTTTAATTACATATTGAATCAATGGCCTTTATTTTTTAAAATATAAATGTTTTTTGAGAATTTTATGCATTAATACTGAATTGACATCATTTCCTCCACTCCATCTCTCTTTCTCCAACTCCTCCCATGGCCTTAACTTTGTATCTGCAAGCATGTTTTATTTTCAGTTCAATATTGCTTCTAAAACTTTGTTTTTGTATCATTATCCTACCCAAAACCTTCTAAATAGGCCAAATGTTATAAATATAGATTACCATGTAAACAAGACTCTTCTGATAGCAAATTACAAAAACATCAACCAAAATAGGAAACCAACTTTATTATAAGGATCTAGCAGTAGTCAGGATAGAAAACTCCACAGTTAAAAGACTGTACTGCTCTTGCAAATACAAGTTCAGTTCCTAGCATACATCAGGCACCTCAAAATCTGCCTCTAGGCCTCTAGGGAATCTGCTACCTTTTTCTGATCTCTGTGTGTACTCTGCTCACATGCAAAACCATGCACAACACTAAAAATAAAACAAAATCGTTTCTTAAAAAGAATATGACAGTATCTCAGAACTAAAGGTAATGAATCTCTATAGTATCTACTGAGGCCTGGACCCAAAGAACTGGAAGGAACTCAGTAATTCCCATTGTCTCAGTTACTTTTTATATTTCTTTGTGTTTGTCTACTTATTCCTACAGATGGGCTGTTTGATTCTTACTTTGCCTGACCAGAAAGAGCCACAATTCTGATTTTGAATGGGAATGACATTTAATTTTAAAGCATGGCTCACTCTGATTATGGCTCAACCCTGACTCTCAAATCTTAGGAAATACCATCTCATTAGTAGAGTGTGGCTCAAGAACCTAATACCATGATACTTGGGTCTCAAAATAGGAAAGGAATAATCACATAGCTACTAAAGAAGCTTTAACTCTGGGTGGAAAGCAATCATCAGAAAAGGGGAAATGTGGACTTAGCCACATTCCCTAAAATGGGATAGCCTTGTAGTCTGCTTTAAAGTCCTGGTGTGTGGACAAGGCAGCCCAGTAGGAGGAAATGGGTCCCAAGTGCAGGCAAAAGAGTTGGAAACAACCCCCACTCCCACTGTTGGGAGTCCCAAAGAAACACCAATATCTGGGTTATTATTGGATTATTGGACATCTCTATAGAGTGTCCATGTCCCATTACAATGAATGATAATTTTCCTTGATTTTTGTGTGCTGGATAATTTAGGAATATATTTTGGACACTGGTATTTCTGGAGACTCTAGGATTTATTTTACTACTGTGTACAGGTCTGCATTTTTTTTCTTTTGGTTTGGAAAATGGTTACATTTTTTGACTTGAATGTCAGGCTTTGGTTCTAGCATTACATATCAAATCTCGGTTTTGTCTTTTTCTTTCTTAGCTAGAGATTTTGGAATGAATTGCATACAACACAGCAGGCATATCTTCTCTATTCATGCACTTTGGAAGATAAATCCTTGAATTTCTCCTGCCTACAGTTGCTTAAACTCTGTCCCACGGATATGCTAAAGATACTATAGTTTTCTGTCAAGATATTTGCCACCTTGAGGAATTTCTGACTGTTTTACATATCATGTTTAAAAAATAAAATAATAAAACAACTACAACCTGGACTCACCCTTGCCTTTCCATCTTAGAAGTTTTGATTCCTCACCAAAATCTACTACTTTTGTTCATTCTTCAGTGCCTATAGGTCATTTTGTTGTTGTTGTTGTTGTTGTTGTTGTTGTTGTTGTTGTTTCTTTCTTTTTTAGAAAAATCTTCTCTCATACATTATGTCCCAACAGAAGTTTCACCTCCCTCCCCTCTTCCCAGGTCCTCTCTCCACCTCATCTTCCCCACAAAACCCACTCCTCCTCCATTTCCCTTTAGAAAAGATCAGGACTCTCAGGTACACCAACTGGGCATGGCATAACAAGTTACAATAAGACTTTGTACAAACCCTCATATCAAGGCTCAATGAGGGAACCCAGTAGGAGGAGGAAAAGGGCCCCAAGTGCAGGCAAAAAGAGTTGGAGACAACTGCGACTACCACTGTTGGGAGTCCCACAGAAACACCAAGGTACACAACCATAATGTAAATGCAGAGAACCTAGCTCAGACCTACACAGGGTTCGTTTTGGTTTCAGTCTCTGTGAGTCCCTATAAGCCCTGCTTAGTTGATTCTGTGGGCAATATTCTCATGGTGTCCTCTATCTTTCTGACTCCTACAATACTTCCTCCCCCTCCTCTGTGAGATTCGCCTAGTTCCACCTAATGTTTGGCTGGGGGTCTCTGTATCTGCTCCCATCTGCTACTGGATGACACATCTGTGACTACAGTTGATCTAGGCACAGATCTGTGAGTATGGCAGAGTATCATTAGGAATCACTTCATTGACTTTTTTTTTTCTTTTTGCCTCTGGTGTTTAGTTCTGTCCTGGGTCTGGATTGTCCTGCTTCTGGACCCTGGTCATCCAGGTATTGTCAGGCATGGGCTCAAGTTGGACCAGTCATTGATTGTCAAATTCCACAAGTTCTGTGCCTTCACTGCCCCAGCACATCTTGTAGGCAGGACAGATTGTAAGTCGAAGGTTTTCTGGCTGGTTTGATGTGGCTCACTACTGGGGAGCCTTGCCTATTACAGAAGATGGATAGTTTGGAGTCTCTATCCCCCATTACTAGAAGACATCACTAGGATTGCTCTTGTAGAGTCCAGGGAGTTTCCACTGCATTAGGTTTCTATATTACCCCCCTCAAAGCCCAGAAGTTCCTGTCAGCTCTCCCAGTACTCCCTTCATCCCTCCAACCATGTACCGGATCCCTCCTGTTCCCATCCCCACCTGCCCCAAGTATACCCAAATCTTATTGTCTATAGGTGGATATGATATGACAGAACTCAATTAAACCCTTCTCATCACTTAGACTTTTCCCACTGTTCTTTATAAGTTTCTCAAGAAATTAACCCAATACATACTAATTATAAAATTAATATAACCCAAATAGCTACACGTATATAATGTTTTACATGTGCTAGGTCTCTCTTTAGCAATTTATATATAATAATTTGTTCCTAGAACTAAATAACACAGAATCATGTAAAGTTATATTGAGTTCTATTTCTTTCATTCTAAAACTTCCTGAGAGATGTGTTCCTCCTGTCATTTCACAGGCAAATGAGATGTGTGCTATATATGATTATTCTGCAATTTCTATACTCATAAGTATACTTCTAATTCACTTAAAACTATTGAATTAGCTACAAGAAATTTGTAATTGAAACCACTTCAGTTCACACACACTCACACATACACACACATATGCAAACATTAACAGATTAGGTACCTCCATAGAGAAAATTTTTAAAAATAATTTTTATGAATGGATTTCTCTCTTTAAAGTAGATTTACTTAACCAGTTTTACTTATCTTCTGCCTTATCTAGCTAAAACATCACCATAATATAGACTATAATCTACCCTGGACTTTCTGTTCAATATTATTTCATGAATAAATTAATTGTCCTCACTTAAGTGAGCTTGTTTAAATGTACATAGTCACATAGAGACTAGGTATAAAAAATATATGTTAAAAATACTTTCAAATGTTTAAATTTAAATTTCTAAAGGAGTATCCTTTTATGTGCATATCTGGAATACCTACCATACAGAAAATTTTAGACTAGTTGTCTTGGATTGAAAGAAAATGAGGTACAATACCTTACTCCCAAGTAGAGACAATTTAGTTTAAAAACAGATACATGGACAGCTGAACTACAGTTTTCTTTAGAGATACACATAGTGTCATGATGTTGCAGTATGTTTATTTGACTGACAATGGGATTTTTATAAGGAGAATTAGCAAAATTGTGATAAGAATGATATAAATTTCTCCATGAATGGTAAAAGAAAATGTAATTATAGGATGACAATTCAGCATGAATGTTGACATGAAATGTTTGTTTTTGTCTGCATCAACTAGTGCATTGAGATTGAAGCAAAGACATGGTTTATATGACTGTGGAATACTGAATAAGGCTATACTGTCATATTTATATTGTACATAACCTTATGTGTGACATTTTAAGAAAATTAGTTATGAATCAGTAGTTGAAGTATTTCAATTGTAGCAATAGCATGATGCTTTAGTTGTAAGTCTATCTTCTATTACAGAATAACCAAAAATATATAGAGGCTCAAGAAGAATAGTTGATTTTCCATTCACCTAAATCCCACTAAAATTTTCTGATTAGTGAGCAATATTGTGAGGATTAACTTGAAATCTACACTTCTTTCTATCCTTATGCCTGTAGATGCTAGAAATTACAATCTAGTGATAGTATTGACAAGGAAATGGGCAGAAAGATGCTAAAAGGCAGGATAAATTATTGACACAATTTTGGCAGGTTAACTGGCAGATAATGAAGCATCAATTTCTAAGACATTTGGGTGGTAATATAAGGATGCTGCTCAGTAGTAGGATCTGGTGACTGATTTTGGAGATTGAATTTTGATCAGCATTTGATCAATTGATTGATAATATAAGTAAATAACAGTTTGCCTATTCCATGGGCTAACAATGCTTTAGTGTTTACTAGATGACAGGTCTTTATTGGGAACTACAAAACCAAGAATGCACCTCATTACATTGAATAGCGCACCTGACAAGTTAAACATCCTAAATTTGTTCCCTTTCACAAAAAAGGAGGGGGAAAGAGTAAGGAAAAAAGGAGAGAGAGAGAAAGGTGACAGCAGGAAGAAGCAAAGGGAAGAGTGAGCAAGAGAGAAAGAGGAGAAGGGAAAAGGGTAGAAATAATCAATATTATTTCCTTCAAAATGTTTGTGATAAGAGAAAATACATATATAGGATAGGTTGAATTCATAGGTTGTGTGTGTGTGTGTGTGTGTGTGTGTGTGTGTGTGCAAGTACAAACTAAAAAGAAGCAAATAAGAAAATATGAGAGAAATTCTAGCATTAAAAAGATCAAAGTGTACCAACTCTAATATACTTGACCCATAAAGCACACAATTCTTCTGTTTATTCCTTTCTTGTGTTGTTTTGAAATGTCACGATAAGTTAGCCTAGGTATTAAATTCAATAAAAAAAAACACTTTATTATTTTTTATGTTTATTTATTACTTCAGGTTACATCTCTATCACAGTGCCCTCTTTCCACCCCTCCTGGTCCTGCCCTCCTACCCTATACTCCCTATCCCTTCCAACCCACTCCTCCAGAGTGAGGTGTTCCTACATATCAGTCCCCCATCCCAGTTCAGTAGTCATATGAGCTCCAAGAGCCTCCTCATACACTGGGGGCCTACAAGGCAACACCACTAGGGCAAAGTGTCCCATTGACAGGTAACAAAGTCTATGTTCATGTTCCCTTTGGTGCATTGGTTGTAGTATAGCTATCCTGTACTATGTGGCTAAAATCCATAAGTGAATAGATGTCATGTGCATCCTTCTGAGTCTGGGTTAGCTCACTCAGGATGAGTTTCTCTAGTTCCATCCATTTGGCTACAAATTGCATGATTTCATTATTTCTGCTGGCTGAGTAGTATTCCATTGTGTAGATGTACCACAGTTTTGTTTTGTTTTGTTTTTTATCCATTCCTCAGTTGAGAGACATCTGGGTTGTTTCCAGTTTCTAGCTATTACAAATAAGGCTTCTATGAACATAGATGAGGAAATGTCCTTGTGATTTGGTGAGGAATCATTTGGATGTATACCCAGAAGTGGTATGTCTGGGTCTTGAGGTAGAGCTATTTCAAATTTTCTAAGATATTGCCAGACCGACCTCCATAGTGGTTGTACAAGCTTGCACTCCCATCCGCAATGGAGGAGTGTTCCCCTTTCTCCACACCCTCGCCAGCATGTGCTGTCATTTGAATTTTTGATCTTAGCCATTCTGACAGGTGTGAGATGGAATCTCAGAGTTGTCTTGAGTTGAATTTCTCTGATGATTAAGGATGCTGAGCATTTCTTCAAGTGTCTTTCAGCCATTAGGAATTCCTCCTTTGTGAATTCTTGGTTTAGCTCTGTTTCCATTTTTTTTATTGGCTTATTTGGTTTCCTGGCATTTAATTTCTTGAGTTCTTTGTAAATTATGGATATTAGTCCTCTGTCAGATGTGGGTTCTCCCATGCTCATGGACAGGTAGGATCAACATAATAAAAATGGCCATCCTACCAAAAGCAATATACAGATTCAATGCAATTCCTATCAAAATACCACCACAATTCTTTATAGACTTGGAAAAATAATTCTCAATTTCATATGGAATAACAAAAAACCCAGAATAGCTAAATCAATCCTGTACAAAAAAAAAAAAAATCTGGAAGTATCACCATCTCAGATTTCAAGCTGTACTACAGAGCAATAGTAATAAAAACAGCATGGTACTGGTATAGAAACAGACCAGTGGATCAATAGAATCTAATTGAAGACCCTAAAATGAACCCACACACCTATGATCTCTTAATTTTTGACAAAGAAACCAAACCATACATTGGAAAAAGGACAGCATCTTTAACAAATGGTGCTGGTCCAACTGGATGTCGACATGTAAAAGACTGAAATTAGACCCATACTTATCACCTTGCACAAAACTTAAGTCCAAGTGGATCAAAGACCTTAACATAAGGCTTGACACACTAAATCTACTAGAAGAGAAAGTGGGGAAAACCCTTGAACTCATCCACACAGGTGACAACTTCCTGAACAGAACACCAACAGCTCAGGACCTGAGACCAACAATCAATAAATGGGACTTCATGAAATTGAAAAGTTTGTGTAAGGCAAAAGACACTGTCATTCGAACAAAACGGCAGCTTACAGATTGGGAAAAGATCTTCACCAAAAAAAAAAAAAAAAAAAAAAAAACATACTAAAATAAGAGAATCAAGCAAAGAATGATGGAAATAAATAAAAGAATGGCAAGCAGAAAATTTACTTTTAAAGTTCAACAGTTACCAGGCAATTCATTTTTAATGTGCTATGAATTTTCTGCCTTACCAATGAGATGAAATAATGGAAATAGAAAATAAAGCATTTTTACATGGAAAATTTGCTTAAATGATAAAGCATATCTATCAACAAAAATACAAATAAAATCAGCATACACTAAATTCCGAATGATAAAGAAATATAGGAGGAGGATGGGTATCAGAAATGTATAGGCTATTTGGGCATAGGCTGGAGTTTTTATTTTATTCCTCCATTTGACAAATATAACTAATACCTGGCCCACAAAAATGGTTCAACTATTATTTTTAAATTTAGTTTTATTTATTTCATGAAGTAAATAATACACCTTTTTCAGAATACATAAATTGGTCTACTAAGGATCACATAAAGGTAAAGAAATAATGAGATATTATAATAGTTATAATAGTCTGGTACAGTAGGGACAAAGCAAAAGATATTCAGTGATCATAAAACAATGGATATTGATGACAGGGGAGACCTGCGAGGTTGTCATCAAATAAGAGTTCCTGTGCCCACATATCTAAAGGTGAAAGGTAAGGTCTAAAAGTGCTTTCCAATGGAGAGGCAAAGAGTAAGAAATAAGAGGGAAAGGTTAAGGTCATGTTAGTACCTAGATCGTCATGTATAGTATTTAGCCTTTTAAACCCCTTTGAAGATGCTCAGAAAATATCTAATTCTATCCTTGTATGCTTTCGCAGTCCTTCTTACTGTGTCTAGTTTACTTCTTTCCAGCTTCTGACATCTAAGTAATTAACAGCAGTGGCAAAATAATGATTTTTCCATCAGTAGTTGAAGGCTCTGCTTGTCCCTGCTGATGACCTCATTTTGCATTCCCCCAAGGCTACAAAGTCATTTACAGATTCACTTGCAAGCCAACACTCATATAAACCATCTATGTTCTGTTCAAAGTGAGATGCTTACCTGAAATAGCACTACCAACAAATACCATCTTGAATTCAAAATCAGATGGAGACAACAAATAAAAGTTTTATGTGATGTGAATTACTATCAGCTGGAATTTCTCTTACTGTAGCAGAACTACATTTATTAAAAGCTAACAACCATATTTTCATAGTAAAATCTACTATTTAAAGTATATTTTGATCCTTAGATGGTAGTAATTTTAATCTGAAACATTCAGAACAAAATAATAAGTTAAGAAATGAGTACCTGGGCAAGAAGTGTTAAAATGTCATTTTATTGGCACTATTGTACCTCACCTCATCGATATATTTAGGTACAAAGTAAGTATCTATTATAACTTAGCCTTTGTTGTATAGTTTTCCATGAGCTCAATTCTGAATCCACACTAGTCAGGATAACACTCTTTTAAAATGAAGAATAATCTAGAGCCTCTTTTGTGCTTTCTTGCTAATAATTATCTCACATCAAAATAAAAATAGGACAGGGTTGATGTTTGAGAGCAGCCAATCTTAAGTTCAGTACCCAGGTTTGGCATTTCCTAACAGTATGATCAGGTGGCTCCATAGCACAATGTACTTCTGACAGTGTAGCCATAAGTCAGTCACTATATTCTCTGTGCCTTGATGTTTTTCCCTCTATAAAATAGGGACAGTATCAGCTACCCCTCTGCAGTATATCTATAAGAATCAGAGGTTGTATTGTGTATATTATAAAGTATGAGATATTTAAAGATTTGGAACTCATATTACCAATAGTGTTTGCATCTCCCAAGTAAAGTAAGTCACTTCCATTGGGAACAGTTCTTTATATATAATATTATATATATTATGTATAATATATAATAATCTACATATATGCATATAATCTATATATATAATATATATATATATATTCCTGTCCACATTCCTCAGAAGATACATTTCAGGCCTGAAGCCTCATATTTTAGCAAACCCTATATATACATATGTGGGTTCTCACACACACATGCATCTCTAATAAAGTTTAATTTAGAAATTAGGCACCATAAGAAATTGATATTATAAGATGGTTGAATTAGTGGCAAGCCTATCTCTTGGCATGAAAAAACCCCTTGCACCAACTGCAGACAGACTGCTGTCCAAAAAGGACAAAACTTGGTAGCAGGGAAGTCGACAGCCTAACTCTGCCAAGACAGGGTAGGTAAGTCCTTCATAATCCCTGCTCTACAACAAATGTCTGTCATAGAAACAGGACCCAAAGGCTGAAGACTGATGCAGGAATGTATGGAGAGAAAATGGGAACTGTCCAGGCAGTCA
>CAJQZJ010009792.1:0-14911 GCA_907164525.1 Lophiomys imhausi
CTTGCAGGTCCTTAGGGCAACTGGTCAGCAGTCTGTCTGCAGGAACACTGCAATCAGCAGTCACTCAGTGGTCACCTTGCTCTGGTGTTACTATCCCAGCCTCACTTCCATTTGGGGTCAGCCTCTAGCACCATCTGACATTGACAAACTGACACAGGGCATGAGGCTACTCCTTGACAGCATGATCACCATAAGGGGGTTCTCAGGGAAAGGTGAGTGTGCTGCCCACCTGAACCTCCAGTCTTCACTCCGAAGACAAACAGACGTGACAGGGCTGATGTCTAAGCATTTTTCCATTTTTAATATTTTGTTCTCTGGCTTATATACAAAACCAAATGGGTGTTTCCACATGAGGCTACGTGGGCCAATCACATTAAAGGTCATCCCATCACCCCACATAGCACAAGCCTGGTAACATGGTGACCATGCACTGATCACGAGTGCAGAAGTCTTGCTCACCCAATCAACTATACCCACGGGCTTTAACTCCACCCTGGCATCTGCCAGCCAGTGCCATCTTAGATATCTCCCACAAGTTACTTTCATTTTCCCAGCAATGAGGCATTTTTTCATAAGCCTCCATTTCTCAAGTCCCCACAGGGGCAGGGGCCACACTCCTGCTTGTTTCTTAAGTCTGTCAGGGTTTTCTGAATCCCCTTTTGGCAGTTCCAGTGCTTCGTACACCCTTGGCCTAGGAGGTAGGCATTGCCATCTCTCATGTGAGGCTGTGGTCTCTTCACCATTCATTGTGCTAGGCACAAGCTTTTGGTACACCTCCATTTGAGGTAGAGCCTTTTCTGTCCGTGCAGTTCCAGGCACCAGCAACCGGCACATGTCTGCTTGGCACTGAGGTCTCTGGTAGGTCTTGGGCCTCCTCAACCACCCTTTTTTTATAATTTATTTTTTATTTCTTCAAGTTACATCTCAATCACAATCTCCTCCCTACTCCCCCCTCCAGTCCCACCCTCCCACCCTCTTCCCCCTCAATCCCCCATCCTCTTCCCTTTTTTAAGTTTAAGGTATATCTTTTCCCCCAACAGCTCCCCCTTTCAGTCCAACAAATGGTTCTTTCTCTTATAACAACAAATAAAATACAATAGAAATAAATAGGCCACAATTATGAGTGTTACATGGCTTAGCATACATTCCCAATGTCCAGTC
This sequence comes from Lophiomys imhausi, assembly GCA_907164525.1. NCBI lineage: Eukaryota > Metazoa > Chordata > Mammalia > Rodentia > Muridae > Lophiomys > Lophiomys imhausi. Next base: position 1,162 of record CAJQZJ010009792.1, read on the forward strand.
CATACGTATTTGGCACCTGACTTTAACATTCTACTATCTAACCATCTCCATGATTTTAAAGTTCTATATCTAACTCAGCTTTCATAGTAACTTGCATCACAATTTTAAAAACATTGTCTTAGATCCAGAACACCTTCTTTGTCGCGTCCCCCCTTGTCCAGCAAGGAATGATGCAACTCATAAAACTCTTCTCCAGCAGTTTATTCAGGTCCCTTGAAAACAGTCTTCCGAATAATGGGGCAGACCCAACCCACAGGCTAAATACTAATTAAACAGCCAGTCAAGTAAAGCCAAGTGGTGCTATCTTAGAGGTCTACGTATGCGGAAGCAAGCCAGATCAGCGGTCTTTGCCAAATATGAACTTATTATCATAAAGAGCACTCACCATCGGGCTGGTGGAAGGCGGAGACCAGCGCCATCTTTAGGGCGCGGCACTTCGCAGCTCTCTACAGTTCCTCCTTTTTTATTTTTTCTAAAGTTGGTAAAAGTCCCTGGAAAGGCTTCGTAATCCCTCTATCTGGGGATCTCACGGTGGGCCTGAGCCTGTAGGAGGGCGGTGCTCAAACTCTTACCCGTCTCTGGGTCAGCCTCCCCACTCGGGACTGCCCTGTCTTAGGTGGCCGAGACTTACCCGTCAACTCCGTCACTGACTTGCCAGACCCTAATATCCGTGGAACGAATACCTCAGTGGGCAGGGACTATGCTTAGTGAAGATTTACTTCACGGCAGCAAGCCATGCCTGAGGGGACTGGCCTGCCTCAATGGCGACAAGGGCTTGTATAATCATGGCTGCATTATGCTTTTGTGTGGCTCTCACTTTGTAGATGCACCATAGGCAAACCAGAGAGGCTAGCATCATTAGTATCGCCAAAGAGCCTACACCCGCCCACTCCTTAAGATGATCCATAGCCATCTGTATCCAAGAAGTCAAGCCAGTAGCCAGGCTCAGATCCACCTGAGTGGAGTTGATGTGGATGATTGTCGCTCTCAGCTCTCTCATCAAATTTTCAAATTCAGCCGACCAATCCTGTAAGAGGAACTTTGACAATTGTCTAGACAAATTAGCAGCCTTTGTATAATTTTGATATTGCACGGAAGTAACACACAAACCTTGCAATTTCCACTCACACCCCAACTGTGCTAGTTGCCAAAGAGAATCAACCTGTTCTTGTATTAAATCTATACGTTGATTAACTATCATAAGACTTCCTTTGAGATGAGAATTCATAGAGGCCTGAGTATCCAATGCCTGTGCCACAGTGGCTGAGATGTTATTCAGGGCATTGGCAGTCTGTATAGAACTAGACAAGGCAATAGCTGAGGCAGTAGCTCCCACAGCAGCAACAGTGATAGCAGTAACAATAGCTGCAGTGATTCCAAAATCTCTTTTAAATCTGAATAGCATCATGGTATTAGGAGCCTCTACAGGAACTCGTACATATCGAGGCATTCTAGTCACCACAGCCACAGGAAAGGCTGTGGCATTCCAGCATAGGGCATAAAAACATGTGCTTGGAGTGCATACTAACTTTTCTTCACCTAAGGATGCACTCCCATTACTTACAATCCACAGAAAAGGAGGCCAGAGACATACTGGCGAAGCTGAAAAGCTCTTGTTGCGATAAGAATGAAACAAAGAATTCCAAGTACCAGAGCCACTACCGCTAGAGAAATCCAATCTGGTAGCAGACCCTAGGGAAAAATTACCTCTTTGATAAATTCCTCCTCCAAGCATAATGACAGGTCCCAAGTCCATGCAACTTCCATTTACTCCACACAAAAGCCACAAATCAAAAGGATTGGTGGCAGTCTGCTGAGGATCCCTAGTAGATATATCAAGCATTCCTGTACAAGACTTATTCACTATATTGCTAATCATGGGGCTAAAGGAAAAATAATCTTGTTGAACCCAAACTGCTCTGCGCTCCTGACATCCAGTCCAGGGAAAAGGTCCTTCCTCTCCTGTGGATCCTTTACAAAAAGGTGCCCAGCGTGGCTGTTTGGGGGGATTCCGGTCAGAGACTCGTGTGGGCCACCATCCTTCAAGACGAAAACCATTGCCTGAAAACAAACCACCACTCCTACCCCCAAACCTCAGTTGTGGTAAAAAATCTGCTGACTGCTGAGACAATTTAATGCATTTTGTATCATCTGACCTATTGAAGCTCATTAAAAAGCACAAACTACCCTTCAAGCTGACATTTCAATATTGCCCAGTCATCTACAGTGCCACACAAAATCTTAATTTGATAACTGGAATAAGGCACTATTATACTGGCAAGAGCAACTCCAAAAGACTGCAAGCATTGTTGGATACCATTCAAGGCTAAAGCAGCAAGTGCAGTGGGATAATGTTCTATTCTGTTCTTACTTGTGTCCACATCCTCGGGCAGAAAGATCTCCCTACTTTCAGGGACTGAACTGGCTGCTCTGTCTGAGTGGCTTCTGGATATGGGGGAGGAGTTGAAGGCGCCATGGCAACGGCTTTGTTTACACCAGCTGCCGCCAGCGTGGCTGAAGGCACTGTAACGACGACTCCGCCCACTCTGACTGCTGCTGACGCTGACGTGTCAGACGCCATGGCAACAGCTCCTCCCACACCGACTGCCGCCAATACGTCGTTCTGTTTTACTTTTTTCTTTTCCTTTTTTCTAATAACAGTCCTCTCCAACTGTTCTATTAGAGCGTGTAGCTCTCCTTCAGAATCCGTGCTCTCTGAGTCCTCTAAATCTCTAAAATCTCTAAAATTTCTAAGATCGGGATAGAGAGGAACTTTCTTTTTGTCTTCCTTTTCACTGTCTGCCTGCTCAAATTTTTCGCCTTTGTTACTTCCCTTTTCACTGTCTGCCTGCTCAGATCTCTCCCCTTGTAGCAGTTCCAAAGCTGATTCTCCCTCTTTGATTGCATTACAACACCTCTGATCTTCTAAACAACTCCTCACCATTTTCCAAATCGGTCTTACTCCATGCTTCAGAGTCCCCTGCTCCCAAGCAAAATCCAAGTCCCTGCCTAATTTGTCCCAGCAGGATACCGTAAGATTCCCGGACACCGCAAACCACGGAGCCACAGAATCGCATTCATTCAGAAATCTCTCTAAGGTAGACTTCTTAATCTTCAAATTCCTAGCTAAAAGTAGCTCCTGAAGAGCCAGAAAAATTGGATGTGACTGAGACAATCCCATGTTTAAAAATTTTACTTTAGGTTCGCAACTTCCTGCGAAACTTTACCTTTTGTTCGCAACTGCCTGCGAAACTTAACCCTTTGTTTGCTATTTCTGCAAAACTTAACTGTTTGTTCACTATCTCCGCGAAACTTAATCTTTTGTTCGCTATCTCCACGAAACTTTACCTTGTGTTCGCTATTTCCGTGAAACTTTATTGTCCTGATTTATCCCAGGAACTTACCAAGCGCTTCCTCTGACTGCAGGAGTTCTGAGTCTTTTCTGGTTCCCCGTACGGGCCACCACTTTGTCGCGTCCCCCCTTGTCCAGCAAGGAATGACGCAACTCATAAAACTCTTCTCCAGCAGTTTATTCAGGTCCCTTGAAAACAGTCTTCCGAATAATGGGGCAGACCCAACCCACAGGCTAAATACTAATTAAACAGCCAGTCAAGTAAAGCCAAGTGGTGCTATCTTAGAGGTCTACGTATGCGGAAGCAAGCCAGATCAGCGGTCTTTGCCAAATATGAACTTATTATCATAAAGAGCACTCACCGTCGGGCTGGTGGAAGGCGGAGACCAGCGCCATCTTTAGGGCGCGGCACTTCGCAGCTCTCTACACTTCTTGGTTCCTAAACAACTCAAAATTTAACTATGAGACTCTAGCTATCTATTCTTCAACCACCTCAGAGACCTGAGAGGGATAAATATATCTGATTATATAGGAAGTGCAGGGCCCGCATCTTCCAAAACTAAGAAATGACATACCAGTGGCTGCCTGGACAGTTCCCATTTTCTCTCCATACATTACAGCATCAATCTTCATCCATTTGGCCCCGTTTCTCTGACAGACATTGATTGTAGAGCAGGAATTATGAAGGACTTACCTACCCTGTCTTGGCAGAGGTAGGCTGTCGACTTACCTGCTTCCAAGTTTTGTCCTTTTTGGACAACAGTCTGTCTACAGTTGAAGCAAGGGGTTTTTCTTGCCAAGAGATAGGCTTGCCACTAATTCAACCATCTCCCACTGGAGATTCTTCGATGCTCATCTTCTACTTGGAGTATAATAGGGGGTGCTGTCAGGAGGTGACATGTTTTGATATCAAAAAGTCTTAAGTTAAGAAAACATCTTTGAATGCCATATTTTGCAGATCTCTTGAGGTTTTTTAAGACGTCCTATCTATCTCTTATATTTAGATAAGCAACTGCTGCTTGTCTCTTAGCAACTTGATTTCTGAGTAGCTTAGAAAGTACTGTGATAGACTGTCATAGTACCAAACAAAATGACAAGCTTGCCTGACTATTAGTTTGCATTTCTTAATTATCCTAAACAGTTTATGACAGTTGGTAGCAAAAGCCCGAAACTTCACATTGCATTTTTAAGCATTACTAGGTACAATACCTTTAAAAAGCGTTACCCTTAATTTTGTATCAATATACAAAGATCAATACCAATATGGCCAAATATAATCTTAATTTTGTATCAATATACAAAGATCAATACCTATGTAGCCCAATACAATCTTAATTTTGCATCAATATACAAGGGTCAATACCATTGTGGCCAAATATAATCTTAATTTTGTATCAATATATAAAGATCAATAATGATGTAGCCCAATACAATCTTAATTTTGCATTAATATACAAAGCTCAATACCAATTTAGCCAAATATAATATTAATTTTGTATCAATATACAAAGGTATAAGGGCATATTCAATAATCTGTCCTTTTTTCTTGATCTTTCCTATATTATGTCTATGTCCCATTTTTTTTCTCAAGTCTGTTCACTCCTACATAGGAGAGAAAGAAGGATACAGAAAAGAAAAAGAGAGGAGTCCCTGGGTCTAACCTCCAAAACCCATTTAACAAGACCATTTAACAGCTTGTAGTCTCTTCCCCTAAATAACAAAATTTTCTATTATCCATCAAATGACCTTCTGGGGATGGGATGTCACTCTCTTAAAATGACTTCCTGCTGATTTGGGACATAGAAAACCTGTTTGGGGCCAAAATAAGAATGGAAAAAATGGTTAAAAATGTTAATAGAATCATGTGATGTTCAGTCCCTTTGTGCTCAGCTATTTCAATGACCTAAGAAGTTTGTAGACAGAAGCTGATCTTCAGAGCTTTACTGAAGTTCTGCCTGGAGCAGTCGTGGATCTGAACAATCTTAGCGATTTTGAGTTGTGGTTGTAGACTTTTGAGGAAACAGCTATTGAGGAAGTCTGCAAGGCTGGATCGTCTGGGCTACTTCTCTTCTTTGGTGTCTGATCTGTTTTCTTCTGAGGCTTCCGTTGTCCAGTTGCCCCTGGATTCCTTGGATGGATGCTTTAAATCTCCTGGAAAGATAAGAACAGAGCCCTGCCCTAATCCTAACTCTGGGACACTACCTTTTTTTTGGGGGGGGGGGCTCAGGTAATATTTTTCCTGGAGCAAATTTGGTTTTTTGACAATATATAATGTATTATCTTTCAATTCGGATTAAAGAAGAGGTTATTTTGATATTTTGGAGCTAAAAAAACCTTTAGTGTATATATTTTGAGATCTCAAAGGACAATTTGTTTGAATTTCAGCATGCCTTTTGTAAGTAGCTTTTAAACTTAAATCTTTCCAAATCCTATGTGCTTTTCTCTGCCTTCTAAGTATTGGGATCAAAGACATGTGGTTCCCAACTGATGGGATTAAAGATGTGCTCCACCACCCCTGGATCGAAGTTTTTCTCTATTTAGAACTTGTTTTGTGACAGTCTGACCTTGAGCTCTGAGATTTGCCTGTTTCTGTCTCTAGTGTGTTGGGATTAAGAGTGTATTCTTCTCAAATGATGGGATTAAGGGTGTGCTTCATCTCCACCCTGTTCCTTGTACCTCTAGAATTTATAAGACAACTAACTCTATAGTGATCCTCCTGTCTCTGCTGGAGTTAAAGGCATGGGCTAACACCATGCATTTCATGTATTTTACCTTAGCTCCAAGTTTTTTCAACTCTTGGAGGTTCAGAAAACCAGCTCAACCACACTTCTTGTGCTAGCCCGAGCTTCTTGGCCGTCTTGGACTGGCTCATAGCAGGAGCCCCTTTCTGCACCCTTTTCTGGGCCTTTACCTCCTGTCTCCTTGGCTGAACTGGGTTCATGTGGCAAGGTGCCTTACTGCCTGACACTTTTTTGTTTTGTTTTTCAAGACAGGGTTTCTTTTTCTGTAAATTCCTGGCTGTCCTGGAACTCTCTATGTAGACCAGGCTGGCCTTAAATTCCCAGAGATCCTCCTGCCTCTGCCTCCTGAATACTGCAAATAAAAGGTTGCACTACCACTCCCAAATTCAAGTTGTCTAATTCTTTCTCACCACACTATGCTACTAATAAAAGAGTATAACATGGGGCTGGAGAGATGGCTCAGCGGTTAAGAGCACTGGCTGCTCTTCCAGAGGTCATGAGTTCAATTCCCAGCAACCACATGGTGGCTCACAACCATCCACAATGAAATCTGGTGCCCTCCTCCGGCCTGCAGATATACCTGCAGACAGAACACTGTATACATAATAAATAAATCTTAAAAAAAAAAAGAGTATAACATGTCAATCTTCCTACAAGTGAGAATGGCTGCTAAGCTAAAAATTATGTATGGTTTTTAATTATAAGGAAGCTAGAAAGAAAAATCTACATTTTTCAAAGTTGAAGAATGGCCAGTGAAATTCCTTCCTTCCCTCCCTCCCTTGACTAACCACAAAGAATTACACATGTCAGGCAACTTCTCTGCCATTAAACTAAGCCTCTAACTTCTAAAATATTTTTGTTTTGTTTTTGAGACACAGTTTCTCTATGTAGCTCTGGCTGTCCTGGACCTCACTCTGTAGACCAGGCTGACCTTGAAGTCACAGAGATCCACCTGCCTCTGTCTCCTGAGTGCTTGGATTAAAGGCATGTGTCACCACTGCTTGGCTAATATTTTTTCTTTTTAAAAGCTTTTACATTTATTATTTATGTGTGTGCATGTCTGCCTGTGTCTGTGTGTGCAGAGCACATGTGTGCAAGTACCTACAGAGACAAGAATAGGGCATCAATCTCCTGGAGCTAGAGTTACAGGCAGTTGTGGGCCACTCAATGTGGGTGACAGGATCCAAATTCAGGCCCTCTGGAAGAGCAGCAAGTGTTCTTATCAACTATTTTTCTAACCTCCAATTTTTATTTATTCTTTGATAACTTCATACACAAATATTTAGATAATGTTCATACCCAGTTCCTCCACTCCAATTCCTCCAGGACACCCCAACCCTACCCCTAATACATCACTTTCCTAACTTCATGTCTTTTTAATGACCCACTGAGTCCAATTAGTGATGCTTCTATATTCATGGGTATAGAACACTATCCGCTGGAACACAGGCAACCCACCATGGGCAATACTACTGAAGAAAAATAGCTCTTTCTCTGTCAGTCATCAACTAACTGTTCATAGCTTCTCAGCTAGGTGTTGGGCTTTGTGAGCCCTTCCCTTTTCACCCTGGAGTGTTAATTGGCTTGATGTTGTGCAGGTCTCATGCCAGCAAACTTAGCTGCTGTGAGTTTGTTGAGTGCAAGGCCAAGCATCCTTAATTTTATTTCTCCATACCCCTATTCATCTTAATCCTCCTCTCCACTTACATTCTGCCTTGTTGGGGTGATTTGAAAGCTGCTTGTATTTTGTTGCTAATTACTGGCTCCAGGATCTGGTTGCTCCTCAGATGAGGACACTGTCACATATATCTGTCTTTGTTTCGTGAACCTTGCTTTACCTAATTTGGAGTTGATTGGTTGAATAAAATGCTGGAGACTGGACTGAGTGGAAGAGAGAGAGGTAGGCAGGAAAAGGATTGGTGGGATTTTGGAGCAAAGAGTACCATGGAAAAAGGAAAGGAGGAGGAGAGAAGGAGAGAACACACCATGGGTTAAACAGAAGAACATTATTCCACATGTCCTGGAACATCAGCGTATTGTGGAAAATAACAGCCCAAGGGGACATATGTATATAATGGGGTTTTATTTGGGGAATAGCATTAAAACCTAGCTTAGATGGGTTAAGATTGCACTATCCAGTCTAAGACTTGATAAAATCCATCAAGTGCCTGTGTGATTATTCATAAGTGGGCTAAGGAATAACTGTCACTCTAATAATCAAAAGTATCAATTATAAATGTTAATATTTTTACAACACTTCATTCTTCCTCTTTCTGTAGTCATATATCCTGTGTTCCAGTAACTTATCCCTCTCCCTTAAGCTCTTTCTTCCCTTACCTATGTCTACTTTTGAGTTTTCTGGTTTCTAGAGGTACTCTAGATGTCCAACACACAAATTGAAAAGATTCAAAGTTAGGACCCAGATATTATAGAGAACATGCAGATTTTGTTCTCTCTGGGTCTGAGTTACCTTGCTCAGTATATTTTTTCCAGTTCCATTCATTTACTTGAATTTTCATAATTTAATTTTTCTTTACAGATGAATAAAATTCCATTGTGAATTTATTACATATTTTTGTCATCCATTTATCAGTTGGACATCTAGAGACTGATTTAATTTCCAAGCTAGTGTGAACAAAGCAATAAACATAGGATGTACAAACATTTCTTTTAAAAATTATTTATTTATTAATTTTATTTCTTCAAGTTACATCTCAATCACAGTCCCCTCCCTACTCCCCACTCCGGTCCCACCCTCCCACCCTTTTTCCCCTCACCCACCCATCCCCTTCCTTTTTTTCCCGTTTAAGATATATCTTTTCCCCCCAACAGCTCCCCCCTTCAGTCCAACAAATGGCTCTTTCTATTATAACAACAAATACAACACAAAACAACAAAAATAACTAGGCCACAATTATGAAAATTATAAGGCTTAGCATACATTCCCAATGTCCGGTCCATAAGTATTTGGCAACTGACTTTAACTATTTTTATCATCATTTATCAGTTGGACATCTAGATACTGATTCAATTTCCAAGCTAGTGTGAACAAAGCAATAAACATGGATGCACAAGCATTTCTGTGGTAGCATGATATTGAGTCCTTTTGGGTATAAGCTAGAATGGTATAGCTGGGTCGTATAGTGAAATTATTTCTAGATTTTATTTATTTATTCATTTGTTCATTATTTATTTATTTATGTTTGTTTGTTTTGAGATGAAAGTCTCACTATGTAACCCTGGCTGGTCTGGAACTTGCTATGTAGTCCAGGGTGGCCTCCAAGAGTCATGCACCAGCATGCATGGCTATTTCCAGCTTTTTGAGGAACTGCCAAACTGATTTCCACAATGGCTGCATCAATTTGCATTCCTATCAACAGTGAATGAGGAGTGCCCTTTCAACTGAATCTTGTCAGCATTTTTTGTGTTTTGTTTTCCTAATCTTAGCCATTTTGGTGGGTAAGATGAAATCTTTAAGTATCTTTTTGTTTTTTGAAGACAGGGTTTCTCTGTGTAACAGTACTGGCTGTCCTGGAACTCTAAGTAGTTTTAATTTGCATTTTCCTGATTTCTAAGAATGTTGAAGATAAAATATCTCTAAGCCTTTTGTATTTCTTTTGCAAACTGTGTGTTCAGATCTAAAGCCCATATATTGATTGGGCCATGTCTTTTTTTTCCTTTAGAAAAAAAGTTCTTTAGGAGTCCCACAAAAACACCAAGCTAACAACCATAACAGTTAAGGGTGTCTCTGACTCTTTTGCCTGCTCTTGGGACCCTTTCTCTCCTACTGGGTTGCTTCACTCAGCCTTGATATGATGGTTTGTGCCTAGTTTTATTATTATGCCATGTCTGGCTGATAGCCCTGGGAGGCCTGCTCTTTTCTGAAGGGAAAATAGAGAAGGAATGGATCTGGGGTAGAGGTAGAGGGAGGCTGGGAGGAGAGGACAGAGGGGAAACTGCAGTTGGGATGTATTGAAAACAAAAAATAAAAATAGTTCTTTATGTATTTTAGATATTAATTATCTATTACGATTGGTGGAATTAACATGGTGAAATGTTAATGACCATTCTACAAAATAATTTACAGATTCAATGCAATCCCAATCAAAATTCTCATGTTGCTCTTCACAGAAACAGAAAAAAAATCTTAAAATTTACATGGGAATACAAAAGACCTTGTATAGTCAAAACAATTTTGAGCAAAACTTTTAATACTGGATTTCCATAGGCTTCCTCACGTAGCCTTAATTTTGGTTAACCCATTCTTCATGCCCTGCTCTCCTCTATCTTCCTACCCCTATTCCCACTTATAATTTTAATCCAGAAGATTAACTCCCTGTTCTTTCTTGTCACTTGTGTATTAGTATTTCCCTTTGACTGTATTTTTAAACTTGGGTTGCAACATCATGGGTTTCCATATAGTTTTTTTCGTACACCTTCCCCAGACCCTCTTATTCCCCATCACACATCTCATTCCTTGTTAGGATCTTTTTATCTCAAGTATTCTCCCTAGTTCTTTTCATTTTACCATCTTTCCTCCTTGCATCTCCCCGACAAAGTCCAATTTCTGTTTGTTTGGTTTTTTAAAAAAATTTAATGTTATAATTTTTAAAAAACATTTATTTTTTCAACTTACATCTCAATCACAGCCCCTTCCCATTTTGTTTTTTTTTTTTTTTTTTTGGTTTTTTGAGACAGGGATTCTCTGTGTAACAGCTCTGGCTGTCCTGGACGCACTTTGTAGACCAAGCTGGCCTCAAACTCGCAGTGATCCGCCTGCCTCTGCCTCCCCAGTGCTGGGATTAAAGGCGTGTGCCACCACGCCCAGCTTGCTTTTTGTTTTTGAGACAGAGTTTCTCAGTGTATCCCTGGCTTGTCCTGGACTCACTTTGTAGACCAGTCTGGCCTTGAACTCACAGAGATCCGCCTGCCTCTGTCTCCCCAGTGCTGGGATTAAAGGTGTGTGCCACCATTCCCAGCCATTACAGACAGCTGTGAACTGCCATGTGGGTGCTAGGATTTGAACCCGGGTCCTTTGGAAGAGCAGCCAGTGCTCTTCACCGCTGAGCCATCTCTCCAGCCCTCAATGTCCCATTTCTAATTACCTGGGTTCCACATGTATTCCAAATTAAACATTGTGAGGGGTTACAAAAGTAACCCCCATATAAGCACTAATAAGGAGCAGGAATGACTCAGACAGCTGCATCACCAAAACCCACTCTTAGGATGGATGACAGCTCATGAAAGCTGGGAACCTGCAGCCTACTTTACAGATTACTGGTAGCATAACAGGTTGTAGAGTGTCCTTTCCAGGTGGCTCAGTTGGTCGAAACCTCTTCCATGCAGCTCCACTGGATTCGGCTTCTTTTTTGCTACTTGGATATCCAGTCTATGTTTCTTTACCACTTGGCTTGTCTGAGAGCAACTGTTGGCACCTTTTATTGTTTACTCGTGGGAGGGCAGGACCTAGGGAATGTGGTAAGTTTCAGGGATTTCAATGAAGCTATTTTGAATTGTTTAGCTTCTGGCTTAAGGAGCTTCCCTGCACAAAGGAATTCTTCAAAGAAGAAACTGCTACACAACAAATATTGCATTTACTATTGTAAAGAGACCAGCAATGAGCACAGATGTGCAAGGCTCTCTTAATACCATATATAGTCCTTTGGGAATATGCCTAGGAGTGATATAACTGAGTCACATGGTAGTTCTATTTCTAGTTGCTTTTATTTATTGTTTTTGAGACAGAGTTTCACTATATAGACCAGGCTGGCCTCAAACTCAGAGTTTTGCCTGCCTCTGCCTCCTGAGTACTGGGATTAAAGGCATGTGCTACCACACCCATGTTGTAGTGCATGCTCTTCCTCCCAGCCTCAGGCTCTCAGAAATAAGACTCTGAGACTCAAAATATATTTTCAAATACCAAGGCCATACAACTAGGCTCATTCCCTGATTAGCTCATAATTTAATAGTCTACTTATTCTAATCTAAGTTCTGCCACATGGCTGGTTACCTCTGCTCAGGTACCATGCCTCTGTCCTCTTCACTTCTTCCTGGTGTCTCTTCCCACGTCTGGAACTCTCCCAGAATTCTCTATGCCTGTGGGACACTCCACCTCCCATTCTACCTTTTCCTATAGGACATAGGTTTTTTTATTGACAGGTAATGTATACATACAGAACACAAGATATTCCTTCTACACATCCAGCCATCTACTAGATTTTAGAGAAAAATTCAGTAAGGGTTGCCTCCTTATAAGTCATTGGTCAAAAGCCTGGGACTCGGGGATGGAGAGATGGCTCAACCATTAAGAGCACTGGCTGTTCTCCCAAAGGACCCAGGTTCAAATCCCAGCAACCACATGGCAGTTCACAGCTGTCTCTAATTGCCAGTTGTGAATCCTAGGACTTGGGAGGCAGAGACAGGCGGATGTCTGTGAGTTCAAGGGCCAGCCTGGTCTACAGAGTGAGTCCAGGACAGCCAGGGCTACACAGAAAAACCCTGTCTCAAAAAAAAAAAAAAAGACTGGGACTGGGGAGCTTATAGGCTTCTGGTGGGGGTGGACACTACTACTATTTTTATGTTAAATGGTCATACTGTCCAACTGTCTTCCAAATATTTATGTTTATACCTATGGACTTATGTTGTTTCAACTTTGGTCAGAGAAGCCTCTTTTTTTTTTTGTTTTTTGTTTTTTGTTTTGAGACAGGGTTTCTCTGTGTAACAGAGCCCTTGGCTGTCCTGGACTCTCTTTATAGACCATGCTGATCTTGAACTCACAGAAATGCAGAATTGTTGTATTAAAGGCATGCACCACCACATCCATGCAGTGGGTGTTGGTTAATGCAGGGACTCAACTGGTAATACTGCCAAGTATAAGTAACTGTGAGTGATTGGCTGTTGATGGATCATCTATATTAATGTCCTCTTGGAAGGTCAGGGAACATCACCTAACTGTTGGTAGATGGAGAGAAGAGTTATGAAATGCTGATTTCTGGACACTGTACTTATCAGTTCACAACAGCTGTGGTTAGGTGAACACGACCTGTTCAAGATCAACCCAATCAAAGTTCCACACAAATGGGGAGTCCCACCATAGGTGGAAGAACTATTGAGAGTGGATAGTTTCTGAGGGAGAGGGAGGCTCTCTATTTTAGGAACATGGCTGCTAGCAAGTTGTCCAAGCTTTAGTGGATAGCCTCACACATTTTAGCCTTCAGATAGCACTTAACTGAACTCAAGGAGTTATTGATAACAAATTAAGAAATGAATCTTAAAGGATCTTAAAGACATGGTCATGACTGAGAACATGAACTTGGGAAAAGAGACAGGTAAGAGGCACTTAGGGAAGTTGGAGGGAGGTAATGACGGAGGAATATGGTCAAAATACATTCTATAAATCAGGCATGATGGCACACATCTCCCAGCACTCAGGAGGCATAAGCAGGCAGATTTTGAGTTTAAAGCCAGCCTTGTCTACACAGTGAAAAATCAGTCGGAGCTATGTAGGGAGAACCTGTCTCAAAAACAACAATAATTACATTTGTATAAGTGTATGAGATTTTAAAATAATAAATAAAAATATTTTTAAAAACAGTGCTGAGATAAGAGAAAGAGCCATTTGTTGGACTGAAAGGAGGAGCTGTTGGGGGAAGGGAGA
>CAJQZJ010009840.1:6717-59172 GCA_907164525.1 Lophiomys imhausi
AATCCAGCAGCAGTTTTTTATGGGGAGGGCTCTGCTCTCCTCTGGTTCCCAATCCAGCAGCAGTTTTTTATGGGGGGGGGCTCTGATCTCCTCTGGTTTGCAATCCAGCAGCAGTTTTGACCTCTTGCAGAGACAACCCTCAGAACAGCTAAAGCTGTACAAACTCCAGTCAGTCTGCATGAGGACACAAAGATGCAGACTAGGGAATATACAGATTCATTTGACAGGAACAGCAAGGTGCTGCACACTGCTGGCAGCCCAAGTTATGTCTCATTCCTCCTCAAGTCCTCAAGTCGTCAGAATGATGTTCAGCGTCAGCCTCTGCCTTCCAGGCTTTGGCAAGTCTCCCACTAGAACCACAGCTGACCCTCCACTGTCTGGATGCTGTCATCTGCTCAGCTCTGGACCTCCTGGGGAAGGAGAGCGGAAACTATTCTGAGGGAAGCAATTCTAGTACCATCTCTTTTGAATTCTTTGGTTTTAGCCACTAGTAGCACAGCATATGCTGAAGGATGAGGGCTGCGAAGGGTCCTGATCCCTCTTGATATTGGAACTCTAGTGAAAACTCCAAGTGTCAGATCAGCAGATGAGGAGAAGACAGCCCTGCCAACTGCCCTGGTGCTTGTGCAGTGTGGCTATCTCTGGTGAAACAGCTCCAGAAGGCTGCTAAGAGGCGCTCGAAGGTATGTTTGCATTACAATTCACTCAGAGTTGAGAAAACCCAAGTTATCCATATGGGACAATGTGGAGTTCATATGTGTGAACCAGTAACCTACCAATCTCCCTGGCTATTGTTCCAAATAACTATGGGGTGGGGTGGGGGGGTTGAAATAACATCCAGTATGAATCTGAGATCCTACATTGTAGCAGTGTTTGGAGAGGTCTTGAGTTTCCTCCAGTTCCCATTATCATTGTCACTGTAGATCAGGTGAAAATTCCAAAACTCAAAATAAGTTGTGACTGCCAACAGGAAGAGCAGCCTGTGGAGAGGTGAGAAAAGGACAGGATGAAAGGAGGGCCCAATAATGAGATGGGCTTTGGAGATCTCTCGCTCTGCTCTTCAGATCAGGAGTTATGAGGTGGTTTATGTGGAAATCCAGGCCAGCACCCAGCAACTAGCTTCCAAACCAGCCCAGAAATTTCAGAGTTGCCTTAGGGACCAAAACAGTGGGACAAAAGAGAGTTTGGGGCTCTCATCGTTGACAAAGCCCTTACTTCTTCTTTGACAGGTTTCACATCACCAAGCTATGAAGGACTGGGCAAATTATCCACCGGAGTGGGATAATTTGTGTTTCTCCCACAGCTGCTTCAGGCAGATGCTAAACTCAGTTAGACACCATGGGGTGAGCAGGGGAGAGGAACGCATGAAGTGGGCCCTGGGGCCACTGCCTTTGCTCAGATTACCAAAGATCTCCACACCCAGACTGTAAGAGGCTGGGGTAGGGAAAGTGGAAAACTAAGGGGAATTAATCTCTGTCTCAGCCCTCTAGATCACTCACTGAACCTCACACCCATTTCCTCCATGGCTTTGGGGCAACTTTATCAGAAGTGAAAAAAACGAAGAGATGAATATTTTACCCAAAGATCTGAAAAAACATACTAGAACTTCCGTGTAAAAATTTCCATGGCCATGTGAGAGACAGTGGGTGGGACAAGGCAGCTGTCGTAGTTAGGAGGTAGCAAAACCCACACCCTCCACTCTCAACCCCTGTAAAGGCCAGGAAAGGTGATTTGTTGCTTGCAAGGACTAATGAATTACAATTGTGACAGTCCTGCTACTGATTAGAAAAAAGATTAAAAGCTAATGTATCATTTTTACTTAATATCTGTTATTTCCATCCATTTGTTCCTGTTCATGTGTCTTGTGCTTTGCTTTGGTTTTTGAAACTTAAAAAAATGTATGTGGCCGGGCAGTGGTGGCGCAAGCCTGTAATCCCAGCACTTGGAAGGCAGAGGCAGGCGGATCTTTGCGAGTTCGAGGCCAGCCTGGTCTACAAAGTGAGTCCAGGACAGCCAGGACTACACAGAGAAACCCTGTCTCGAAAAAAAAAAAATGTATGTGGGGGATGGGGAGGGAGTGCAAAGATGCAAATATAGAGGTCAAAGGCCAACTTCTGGGAGCCGCCTTTCTTTTCTCACTATGTAGGACCCAGGGGCTAACCTGAGGTTGTCAAGCTTGGTGGCCATCTCCTTTACCCACTGAGCCTTTTTATCTGCCTGAATTTACAGAAATCCACCTGCCTCTCCCTCCCAAATGCTGGGATTAAAGGCGTGCAGCACCACAACCCCAGCCACCACGCCCTTGAAAAATAAAATCGAATGCCCAGTGTGAGAAGCTGAGGCAGGGGATCTATAAATCTGAGGCCAACCTGGGTTATCCTCCCAGATCATGCCTCATATAAACAAACACAAAAATATTTAAAAGAGACTAATACAATGTAGCTAAGCAACCACAGGATTAACAGGTGCTAGTACTAATGTACCTACCACACCCCCAATTTGTGTCCAGTTTGTCCCTAGAGTGAGGCTACTTACTTAGCTCACCGAGATGTCAGTGAGAGCAGTAGGAGCACAGCACAGCTGCCCTGTCCCTGCTTTGTTCCTTGTGATTATACTGTCAGCTATTATGGTGTTGTGAACTGTAAATGTAATCCGAAGGAGAATTCTGCAGAGAAGTCATCTCATTATGACTTGACTCAACCGTAAAATAGTAAAAGTGGAACTGTGTGACACAAATTTGCCTAGACCCAGATCTGATGAGCTGCCCACATTCTCCCACACCTTAACCTTCAGACAGGTGCAGAGTGGCACACCTGGATACCCATGCTTAGTTGTTTCTGGATCTGGGTAAGTGTATGCAGCTGGTGAAACTAAAGCAAGATGTGCACTTTTATGCACTTATCTGTCATATTTCAGTAAAATCTTTGAAGTAAGGGGACTGTCTCAGGATGTAGTTATAGTATATTAACATAGCTGGGTATGGTGGCACATGAAACTGTAGTGCCAGTACTTGGGAAGCAAAGGCAGGATGATCACTGTAAGCCTGAGGCCGGCCCTACGGAGCTCCAGGCCAGCCATAGCTACACAGCAAGACCCTTCTGTGATGGCGATTTGGTTGACTTGACTGAATCTAGAATTAACTAAAATCCCCAAAATGGGTGGGTACACCTGAGGGATTTTTGCTTAATTAAATCACTCGAAATGAGAAGATCCACTTCTAATCTGAATCTTTGAGGTGGGAAGATGAGCCATGCCTTCTGCTGGCAGCCCATAAAAGGACATGGAAGAAGGGAGTGTCTCTCTTTGCTCCTTTGCTAGCAAGTCTATTCCTTCACTGGCATTAGAGCCTACATCTTCAGGATTCTGATGTGTACTGAAGACCAGCTGAGACATTCAGCCTTGAGGACTGAACAACTGAATTCTTGGACCTTCCATTCATAGGCAACCACTGCTGGATTAGCTAGACCACAGCCTGTAAGTCATTCTAATAAATCCCCTTTTTCTATAAGTTTTATTACTCTAGAGAAGCCTGACTAATACACTGTCTCAGATTTTAAAAAGCCAAAAATAAACAGTAAAAGTAATATATAATCTCTGAAGTTTCACTTCTTGTCCAAATAGGGGGTGGGGAGAAGATCTAGATTTCAAACTGCAGAATAATTGTCAATAAGCTGGAAAAAGGACTCAGTGGTTAAAAGTGCTTGCTGCAGGGGCTGGAGAGATGGCTCAGAGGTTAAGAGCACTGGCTGCTCTTCCAGAGGTCCTGAGTTCAATCCCCAGCAACCACATGGTGGCTTGTAACCAACTATAATGAGATCTGGTGCCTTCTTCTGGCCTGCAGGCATACATGCAGGCAGAACACTGTATACATAATAAATAAATACATCTAAAAAAAAAAAAGTGCTTGCTGCTCTTCCAAGTTTTCCACATTTCCTCATGGGACAGCTCACAACCACCTGTAACTCCAGTGTCAGAGGATCTGGCACTCTCTTACATTCTCTTCAAGTATCAGCATACACATGGCAGGCTTGCACATGTGCATGCACACTCACACACACAAATCCTTAAACAGGCTGGAGAGATGGCTCAGCAATTAAAAGCACTGGCTACCAGGGATCTGGGTTTGAGTCCCAGCACTCACATGGATGGCTCAGAAATGTCCATAACTATAGCTCAGGGACAGTCTCTTCTGGCCTCCATGGGCACTGCACACACGTGGTGCACAGACAGACATGCAGAAGAAACATTTACACACATAAATTAAAACTAAATAAATATTTAAAATAGATACCTGGTTTCCAGCTGGCCTTTGACTCCATGTGACATTTCAAAAATATTAGTTATGTCACTGGGATGTTGGTTGATTTCTACAAATATTGTCAGCTGTATAATTTATACAGGTAAACACTGAGAGGATACTGAAGTTATAATTATCTTACCAAAGGACAGTATAAGGAACCAAATCCATTTTCTAAGCCAAAGTTTTGGGCTCCACTGCCTCTTGAATTTGTATATATCACTATGAAGTGAGCCAACTAAAAAAGATTTATAGAGTTAGTATCACACACTCAGCTGGATCCTAAAAAGTTTGTAATCTCAGGACAGGTATAAACATAAAAAAAGTAAAGAAATAGCAGTAACAGATTTCTTCTATAATAAAACTCTAAGGTGTCTATTGTTGGTACATGCTTATAATCCTAGCCTATTGGAAATGAAGTCGTGAGGCTCAGAAGTTGAAGATCATCCTTGGCTACATATAGAGTTTAAGACCAGCATGTGCTACATGAGAAACTTAATGTCTGCTGGGAAACTATTACAGCTATGTTCTTCTGGCGGGCAGCTCCTGCACCTTCCTGGATAGATTCAAATGTCAGTAGACACCTAGTAGAAGTTTATAGTTTTCCCTAACATCTAGCACAGTGATGGTACACAGCATTCAATGACCGTTTACCAAATAAGCAAAGGGACCGAACCCGTGACAGATCTAACAATCTACTTGGTTTCATAGCCTACCACCATCACTGCTAAGAACTTCCTCATAGTCTAAATTAATGGATTCCATTGCTATCTCACTCCTTAGCCAAATGTGTCATGCCAAATCTTGAGTGGCAGGCAGCTAGGCTGGCCTGGACTTACACAGTTCAGACTGGCCTCAAACTTGTTATCTTCCTACCTCTGCCTCCCAAGTGCTAGGTTTATAAGCATGGAGCCATAGTGATACCTGGCTTGGGTGACAAAAATGATGCAGGGTTCGCAAATAGCAGTGGTAAGAATCTAGCCCAATGATATGTTCCTTATTTATTTAATTGTTTGTTTGGTTTTGGTTTTTCAAGCAAGGTTTCTCTCTGTAACCCTGGCTGTCCTGGAATTTGTTCTATAAACTAGGATGGTCTTGATCTCAGCGACATCTGCCTGCCTCTGCCTTCTGAGTGCTAGGACTAAAGGTGTGCACCACTATGCCCAGCCAAGTTCAAGTTTTGGTTTGGTTTTGGTTTTTTGAGACAGAGTTTCTCTGTGGAATAGCCCTGGCTGTCCTGGACTCGCTTTGTTTTTTTTTTTGGTTTTGTTTTTTATTTTTTGTTTCTTTGTGACAGGGTTTCTCTGTGTAGCTTTGGCTATCTTGGGTTCATTTTTTTAGATCAGGCTGGCCTTGAACTCACAGAGATCCGCCTGCCTGTGCCTCCTGAGTGCTGGGATTAAAGGCGTGTGCCACCACATGCACTTACAATTATAGACAGCTGTGAACTGCCATGTGGGTGCTGGGATTTGAACCCAGGTCCTTTGGAAGAGCAGTCAGTGCTCTTAACCACTGAGCCATCTCTCCAGCTTCCTGGACCTGCTTTGTAGACCAGGCTGGCCTCGAACTTAGAGAGATTCATCTGCCTCTGCCTCCTAAGTGCTGTGATAAAAGGCCTGTACCACTATCCCTGGCCAAGTTCAAGTTTTTAGCACACATTAAAAGATAAGACTCAGTTAGGCAGTGGTGGCAAACGCCTTTAATCCCAGCACTCCAGAAGCAGAGGCAGGCAGATCTTTAGAGGCCAGACTGGTCTACAGAGTGAATTCCAGGACAGCCAGGGCTACAAAGAAACCTTGTCTGGAGAAACAAACAAACAAAAAAGATAAGCCTCAGGAACTGGCCATAGAATGGAAATCCAGGCATGTAATCCCAGCACTCAAGAGTCTGTGGCAGGAGATTTATAAATTTTAGGCTAGGATGAACTAGACAGCCCAACCTATTTGCTTTTTTCTTTAAGGCAGAGTCAGGAAAAGAACGGGACTCTATTTGGCAATATTCACCTTCCTTTTTGTTTGTTTGTTTGTTTGTTTCTCTGTGCAGCCTGACTCACTTTGCAGACCAGGCTGGCCTGGAACTCACAGTGATCAACCTGCCTCTGCCTCCCGAATGCTGGGATTAAAGGCGTGCGTCACCACATCTGGCTTCACCTTATATTTTTAAAATGCCCCTTCCAAACATAAGCCTCCTACGTAGGAGGTGATGGCTTCACATTTCTCAAGATATTTAACCTTCCCTTTTTCCTCATAACAACTCCCTTCTCCAATTAGCATTCATGTCTTCACGTTTCACAGTTTGGGATACTGTGATAAGATAAAGCCTTGGTTGGTAGAAACTAAGATTAAGTGTGAATCTGCAGGACAAACTCCTAATTCAAGACCAAACCTCACCAGATCATCTCCATCCTTCCTTTCTTTTTTCAAAGATTTATTTTTATTTTTTATATATGGGTGTTTTGCCTGCACTGTATGTATGTACATTATGTGCACGTAGTACCCATGGAGGTAGAAAAGGGCAAAATTGACACTTCCTTAAAAAGAATGTCCTTGGTATACAAAACCTGTGGGACAGTATTCTAGACACACATATATAAAATTAAAAATATGGGGCTGGAGAGATAGTTCAGCTGTTAAGTACATGTGAAAATATGAGGATCTCAGTTTAATCCCCAGCACTCACACTAAACACCACGTGTGGTGGCACCTAGAATGATGCTTGCAACCCTAGAACTGGGAAGGCAATTCTGGGAGCTGTCTAGCCAGGAGCTTAGCCTAAGCTGAGAATCCCAGATCCCAGTGAGAGACTCTGTCTCAAAAAAACAAGGTAGACAGTGCCTTAGGAATGACACTGGAAGTTAATCACTGGCTTCCACAAGTACCTGTACAAGCATCAATATACACTTACACACACACACACACACACACACAGATAAAATGAAAGATGTAAGGGGATGAGACTGTAAGTCAGTACTATGATGGCCTGCCATGCATGAAGGTTTGAATTCGATCCCTAACACTGCACACACTGGGCATGGTGGCATATACAGGTAATCCCAGCACACAGGAGGTGGAAGCAGGAGGAACAGAAGTTCAATGTCATCCTCAAATATATCATATGTTTGAGGCCAGCATGAGCTATATGTGATCCTATTTCCATAAACTGTGTGTGTATGTGTGTGTGTGTGTGTGTGTGTGTGTGTGTGTGTAAAATGTGGACAGAGAGCAAACAAGAACCCACAGTGATTTAGAAACGTGTGCACAGTGTACAGCACATAGGACTGTTTCTCCTTTGATGGGACAGAAGTTAGCAGCTGTCAGACAGCCGAGGTCAGAGACATCAAGCTCCAAACACAAAACTGTATGTGTCCAACCGTGTTCCCCACACAGCCGACTTAATATAGCACTGCATGCAAAAACAAAAGCAGACACACAAATCTAAGCTGACACCTTTCCCTGGCAGTCACTGTCCCTCTTACCAACGGAAGAGACACTGGGACATCAGCTCCAGGCCATACTTCCCCAGACTGTGTTCTTGGAGCTTTCTGAAACTAGAAAAGGGCTCGGCCTTTGTATAGATTCAGAACTGGAGAAGATCTATCATCACAAATGGAAAAATATTTCCCCATTTCAAGAGAACAGAAGCACAGAGGAATGTAAAGAGGATGGGCCAATCAAATCATGGCCCGATTTCCAACCTTCCACTCCTACACTCCATTCTTTTTTTTTTTTTTTTTTTTTTTTTGGTTTTTCGAGACAGGGTTTCTCTGTGTAGCCTTGGCTGTCCTGGACTCAATTTGTAGACCAGGCCTGCCTCTGCCTCCCAAGTGCTGGGATTAAAGGCGTGCGCCACCACTGCCCGGCTTACACTCCATTCTTGAACTGCATCGGACTCTAATAAGTGTCCTAGAAATGAGGACAAACAGGCGTGGTTCTGGAAAAAACTCAAGAGTATTTAGGAACAAAATGGTTTTTTTACAGGGGGCACTGCTGGAATTCTCCCTTTAGAGTCAGCTCCAATGCTTCCCTTCCCTTCCCTTTACTGCCACTTCAGAACAGTTTCTCTTTCAGGTGAGTCCTCTGGTGTGTGATAAAGTTGGAGCTGTTGCTGAAGCCTTTGCCGCATTCAGGGCATTTGTAGGGCTTCTCTCCTGTGTGAATTCGCTGGTGTATAATGAGCACTGAATTCCAGCTGAAGCCTTTCCCACACTCAGGACACCTGTAAGGCTTATCTCCCAAGTGCGCTCTTTGGTGCATCACCAGAATGGAGCCCCGGCTGAAGCTCTTGCCACACATGAGGCATTTGTAGGGCTTCTCCCCGGTGTGGGTCCGCTGGTGCACCACCAGCTGCGAGCGCTGGCTGAAGCATTTCCCACACTCACCGCATTTGTATGGCTTCTCCCCTGTGTGGATCCTCTGGTGCTTGATGAGGTTGGAGCTCCAGCTGAAGCTCTCGCCGCACGTAAGGCACTCATAGGGCTTCTCCCCTGTGTGCATGCCCTGGTGAGCGATCAGGCTGGAGCTCTGACTGAAGCTCTTCCCGCACACCCCACACTTGTAGGGCTTCTCCACCAGGTGGGTTCGCCGGTGAGTGGCCAGATTGGAGCTGCGGCTGAAGCTTCTGCCGCACTCGCTGCACTGATAGGGCTTTTCTCCCGTGTGTGTCCTCCGGTGGGTAATGAGCGCTGAGCTCTGGCTGAACTTCTGTCCGCAGTCGGTGCATCGGTATGGTTTCTCGCCCGTGTGGATTCTCTGGTGTCTGATTAGGTTGGAGTTGTAACTGAAGCTTTCCCCACATTCCTTACACGAGTAGGGTTTTTCTCCAGTGTGAATTCCCTGGTGAGTATTAAGGCTGGACCGGTTGCCAAAGCTCTTCCCACACTCAGGGCATGAGTACGGCTTTTCACCTGTGTGCGTGCGCTGATGGGCGATGAGGTTGGGGCTCCTGCTGAAGCTCTTGCCACACTCGGCACACTGGAACGGCTTTTCGCCCGTGTGGATCCTCTGATGGGTGATAAGGTTCGCACTCCGGCTAAAGCTCTTCCCGCAGTCCCGACATTTGTAAGGTTTCTCTCCGGTGTGAGTCGTTTGATGTCTACTGAAGTTTGAACCATCACTGAAGCTCTTCCCACATTCATCACATTTGTAGTATTTCTCGCCTGTGTGGGTCCGTTCGTGGGTGACCAGGTGGGATTTCCGGCTGAACGTTTTCCCACACTGGGGACATTCATAAGGCTTCTCACCCAGGTAGGTGCCCTGAAGGCCTATTAGCTGGCCGACTTCCCTTCCTGCGGACCGCACACCCCTGTGGTCCTCACCCAGGACATTTCCCTGGGCACCCCCTGAGCCACAGTCTCTGTCGAAGTCACTCTCCCCATCGGACTGCCGACCTCCTTCCCTTCCAGGTATTTTCAAGAACACCTCATGCGATTCCACTTCCTCAAACATGTCTTGATTTGAGTTCTCCCCATTCTCACTCTGTATCTCAAAATCTGAAATAAAAACATACAATGTCAGCTCAATTCCCCATTGTGAAGAGAACAGGAAACCAAAAAATCAAGTTAAAGGAGATGCAAGGGTGCTGCCACCTAGTCTGATGACCTGAGTTTCATCTTGGGACCTATACCGTAGAAGAAAATCAGTGTCAACAAGTTGTCCTCTGGGGTCCACATATATGTTAACACACACACACACACACACACACACACACACACACACACACATGAATATTTTTAAATGAAAATAAAGAGGACTGGAAGATGGCTTAGTTGGCAATGTGCTTGCCTGGCAAACACCAGGACTTGACTTCCAGAACCCACATAAAAACATAGCTGTGGTGCTGTGTGCTTGTAAACATAGTGCTGGCCAAGCAGAGACAGGCAGATCCTAAGATTTGTTGACTAGCCAGATGTCCTGTTGGGAGTCATGTGAGAGGAACAGCAGAACAGCTTTAGAATTCATGGAATGCAACCCACTGGTTAACACAACCACGATGGGTGAGCCTCAGAGAGGCAGAGCCCTGAGGACTATATGTCCTGAGGACTACATGCTGCGGTGGAGTTTTGCTCTGCTTGCTGCCCTCACATCACATCCCTTACAATCTAGGAGTGGTGTGAAAACTCTCAGGGGGCTTCCAACTCCTCACGAGGCACTATCACTGACACATTAATAAAGGTTGATCTTTTTCAGGCATTGTTCCTGGAGCAGATTCCTAGAGATATAGATTGTTAGCAATGACCACTACCTTTAGAAAGAATTTGGAAAAATAGATTGTTAATGAAGGTAGGTTAAAATGCTTTTGTTAGGGGTTCTGACGTAGGGGGGTTTTTTTTTTTTTTTTTTTTTTTTTTTTTTTTTGAGACAGCGTTTCTCTGTGTAGCCCTGGCTATCCTGGAACTCATTCAGTAGACCAAGCTGGCCTTGAACTCACAGAGATTCACTTGCCTCTGCCTCCCCAGTGCTGGGATTAAAGGTGTGCACCACCACGCTTAGCCATTGACGTAGATCTTAAGGAACAATTTAAAGTTCAGAATGGTACATTTTTGTTTTGTTTTGTTTTTGGAGACAGGGTTTCTCTGTGTAGCCCTGGCTGTCCTGGACTCCCTTTCTAGACCAGGCTGGCCTCAAACTTACAGATATCCACCTGCCTCTGCCTCCCAAGTGCTGGGATTAAAGGCGGGCGCCACCAAGCTGACCCAGAATGGCACACTCATAATAGTTGAGCTAAGGACTTTATGGTCAGAAAACAAAAAACAACAGCAGCCCGAATGACACTGGATGAAGTGCCTCTATCTTGCTAAAGCTGAGTTTGTAGGACTAAAGTTTTGGGGTCTGGTTGTTGTATTTGCAGGGTTTGCTTGGCCAACTTTAGTCAGGCTTCAGAAGCCTGGGAACTTGGATAAGGCCCTAAATCTAGAGCAATTGTCCTGGGAACTGTCACATATTAACCCCCCCCCCCGTTTTTGTTTGTTTGTTTGTTTTTCAAGACAGGGTTTCTCTGTGTAACAGCTCTGGCTGTCCTGGACTCACTTTGTAGACCAGGCTGGCCTCGAACTCACAGTGATCCGTCTGCCTCTGCCTCCCAAGTGCTGGGATTAAAGGCGTGCGCCACCATGCCCGGCTTCCCCCCTGGTAACAGTTTTGTTACCAGGGGGCCAAATTCCCTGATTAGGCACAGCCGGTTCCCAAAGCAACAGCAGAAACACAGAAAGCACAGGTTGCCAACAGTCATGAGTTTGGAAATGCCCCTGCTGACCCCCCACCACCACCTCAGGCAATGTGGTGGACCTATCTACTTAAAGGTCACCTATGTTAACCAATAAGAGATATGCCTAAGGTTGCTATGATATAAGCTTGCTCAAAAATAAAAAGGTGAAGGGAAATTTGATTCAGGGTCTCCTCCTTCTCCCTGCATGGAGACTCTTTGAAGGTAGACCCCAGCATACTGGTAAATAAACCTCTCACTTTTGCATAGTTCTCAAGGGTCCAGGTGATTTCTTGGTTGCCCCAAATTCAGGGATCCATATCTTGGACCTACCAAGTTGATGGGTCAGAGTGACTAATCACTTGTACCCATTTTTTTCTCTCAGTTTCCTGATACGATTTAACAAAATTGTTAATGAGTAGATGAACACCTTGAGGATTTAAAGTAGAATGGCTAGTTTTTTTGTTTTTGTTTTTTAAGGTTTTTTGAAACAGGGTTTCTCTGTGTATCCTTGACTGTCCGGAACTCACTCTGTAGACCAGGCTGGCCTTGAACTCACAGAGATCTGCCTGCCTCTACCTCCCGAGTGCTGGGATTAAAGGCCTGTGCCACCAAGTCCAGCTGATTTCTTTTTATAAATAAAAGTTTAGAATTGTGATTCTTTTAAGATTTTATAAGACTCCCTTTTAAGATAAATAGTAAGATAATCTTTTCTTTGTAACCATAAACTGCAGCCTACAATCAAGAGGAACTGGCTGAGAATATTACCTTGCTTGCTCACACTTTGAAAATATATAACAGGTTGTTCAGTTACAAATGTATGTAGGTTCTTGGGGAATAATTTGTTTTTCACCCATAATTAATATAAAATTATTGAACATATGAAGGTGTTAGGGAACCTGTGCTTTTCTTCTATAATCATTCTCTTAAAAATAGATTGTAACTATGTTGTGATTTTTGTACTGCCTGTAAGATTTTGCTGGACTATATAAGCTGTGGAAGAAAAAAATGAAGTGTGGTGTGAGAATTGGAGTTTTCCTCCATTCACCAAACGTGTGTATATATGTGTATATGTGTTATATATATATGTACATATATGTGTATGTGTAAATTGGTTGGAGTTTTGCTTTATCCATGTGAATGGGTATGTATATATGTCTATCTGCATGTATGTATATATGTGTATGTATGAAATAACTGAAACTTGTTGGAACTGGAGCATGTCTTAATTCATCATTTAATGTAAGTGTGTGTGTCTGCCTATGTGTGAGTGCATATAATCTCTTTTATTCTTCCTTCTCTTTTGATGCTTCAAGCCCACACTATAAGCTATCAGCTACAGCCCCCACTAGGGAACTACTTGACCTAGCCCCTGCTTTCATCATTAGTGAACGCCCCCTACCTGAAACCAGAGGCTCTGGCTCATGTTTTCCACTATCAGTGGGAAGCCCCCATCAGTAGCTATTAGCGCTAGTTTGAAGAATTAAGCCTCTACCATCAGAGGAGGTCTGCTGGGTGGTCAATCAGCTCTTTATCTATACCCCACTGCCTCAGTCTACTCTGATCTGTTGAAGCTGGTCTCCAACACTATCCCACATGGCAAGCTCCAAGCCTGTGAGATCCTGTCTCAAAAAAGAAAGGAAGAGAAGGGGGGGGAGGAAGGAAGGAAGGAAGGAAGGAAGGAAGGAAGGAAGGAAGGAAGGAAGGATGAAGATGAGGCTGGAGAGATGGCTGTAGTTAAGAAAGAGCACTGGTTGCTCTTCCAAAGGACCAGTGTTCTCAGGAGACTGAGACAGGTGGATCTTTGAGTTCGAGGCTAGCCTGGTCTTCAGAGCGAATTCAGGACAGCCAGAGCTACACATAGAAACCCTGTATTGAGGGAAAAAATGTTTTATTCTTATTTATTTGTCTATATGTATATATGCCACATATATGTAGATGCCCTCAGTAGATTGAAGAGGTCATCAGATCCCCTGGAGTTGAATTTACAGGCTGTGAACTACCAAACATGAGTGCTGGAAATGGGTACTAAACTTGGGGCCTCTGGAAGAAATGGACATGCTCTAACCACCTAGTCATTTCTCTGGCCCTTTTTGCCTTCCCTGATTAGGGTTTCAGAGCCAAAGGTTCAGAACAAGAATATTATACGAATGTGGAATAAAGAGGATAAAATCTGGTGTAGTTCTTCCTTGGGCACCATTTGAGATCTGATTTCTCACTGGCCTGGGGTTTGTCCAATTAGGCCAGGTTGGCTGGGCAGCCTGCATAAGGGATCTGTCTGTCTCTGCCCTCCTCAGTGTTGGGATTAAAAGTATGTACCACCATGCCTGGGCCCCTTTAAAAAAATAAACTTTATTATTTGTGTGTGTGTGTAGGCCTGTGCATAACATGGTCCATATATAAAGGTTGGAAGACAACTTTTAGGATTCAGTTCTCACCTTCCACCTTGTTGAGGCATTGTTTCTTGTATCTGCTGTACTGACTACTCCAGGCTAGCTGGCCTGTGAACATCTGGGTGAGTCCCTGTCTCTGCCTCCCATTTTGCCACAGGTGTGCTAGAGTGATAGACACAGGCCACTGCATCTGGCCTTTTCACATGGGTTGCAGGATCAGATGCAAGTCATCAAGCTTGCTTTTACCTGATGAGCCATCTTACTTACCTAGGCCTAACTTAAAAAAATAAGAGTCTCATTATGTGGCTCTTGCTGTCCTGGAACTCACTATGTAGATCAGAATGGCTTCAAATGCACAGAGATCTGACTGTATCTGCCTCCCAAGTGCTGGGTTTAAAAGTGTGCACATAGCATGTAGCTTCAAGACTTTTTTTTTTTTTTTTTTTTTTTTTTTTGGTCTGAGACAGGGTTTCTCTGTGTAACCTTGACTGTCCTGGGACTCACTCTGTAGACCAGACTGGCCTCCAACTTACAGAGATCCATCTGCCTCTGCCTAGGTGCTGAGATTAAGGCTGTGCACCACAACTGCCCAGTTTTCATGCCTAGCTTTTTAAGTTGGATGCTGGTCCTCATGCGTGTTCAGCAAACACACTTTACTGATTGACCTATCATCTCCCTGGTCTTAGATTTTTTTTTGGGGGGGGGGCGGTTTCGAGACAGGGTTTCTCTGTGTAACAGCTCTGGCTGTCCTGGACTCTCTTTGTAGACCAGGTTGCCCTCAAACTAACAGAGATCCGCCTGCCTCTGCCTCCCGAGTGCTGGGATTAAAGGTGTGTGCCACCACGCCCCACTTTCTTAGATGTTGTGATAGGCATGCATTTTGCATTCTTTCAAGTTTCTTTTCCCATTGTTTCTTTTTAATTATATTTTCTTTAAGATCTATTTCTATTAAGTATCTCTATTCTTTTGTAGAAATCTATATACAAAAATAAATCAATAATTTTTGTGAGTTTGAGGCCATCCTGGTCTACAGAGTGAGTTTCAGGCTACACAGAGAAACACTGTCTTGAAAAACAAAACAACACAAAAAAATGATTGATTGATTGATAAAGATGATAGTCTGATTATTTTTGAGACCCAACACCATACCTCAGGGAGGAAAAGCAAATGAGAACGTGAGGAAGAAATGGTGACAAGATAAAGGGCAAGAAGAATTTGGGAAAGGGAAGAAGTGAAGATAAAACAGGAAGAAAAATACAGGAGTGGAAAAGCAAAAGGAGAAAAGCAATTGATAAGCTGGAAATAAAGGAAGTTTTAAAAGGATCCAAGAGCATGATAGAAGCCGGTGAAAGAAGAATCAGTAAATAGGTTACTTCAGTTCTTTTTTTTTTTTTTTTTGGTTTTTCGAGACAAGGTTTCTCTGTGTAGCCCTGGCTGTCCTGGACTCACTTTATAGACCAGGCTGGCCTCGAACTCACAAAGATCCACCTGCCTCTGCCTCCCAAGTGCTGGGATTAAAGGCGTGCGCCACCACCGCCCGGCGTTACTTCAGTTCTTAAAGAAGAAAAGTAGAACAAAGGAACACAACCAAGTCCCTTCTTTTGGTCAGGGTTTGCTGGAGATGGCATCCAGGGCTCGGTTCTCGACACTGTACTGCAGCCTCTGCCCCTAAAGCGAGTTCTGAGACATGTCATCAAGAAGGAGTAGGATGAGTGCTTAGCACTGTGAGGCCTGGACTCCATACCCAGCCTCGAAAAGAAGGAAAAGAGGAATGGAGTCACGGAGAGGACGGGAGAGGAAAAGACGGGAAATACCTGAGACTGAGGTTGGATTTTGAAGAAGGTGGATGGTGGATACACTGGTTGTTTCACCTGTAACACTTGGGGTTCAAAAGATAATATTAAACCTGGAAGATCACAGCAAAAGATAGTTCAAACCCCTCACTTAAATAAACAAGACTGCTCTGAGACCAGGGTCTTCTCAACACTCATGCCCCCTCAGAAGCCAGGGTCCCTGCACCCAGTCACATCCACAGTCACTCTCATCTTAGCATCTTAGAGAAGCAAACACTATTTCTAACAGTAAGGTTCCATTTGAAAACATTTTAATTCATTTTCTTTTTCAAGACAAGGTCTCATGTAGTCCAGACTGGCCTGGAATTCACTGTATAGCCAAGGATGACCTTGAACTTTTGACACCCCCCCCACACACCTCATGGTACTGAGATTGCAGGCACAGCCATCATGCGTACCTTTATGCAGACTTTTATGCAGACCTTGAGGGTCCTAGGGAAAGCCGTGCAGACTGCTCTTCTTACTTGTCTGCACAGTATTGACCCTTGTTTTAGTCATATGCATCCTTGTTCTTGACTATTCTTGTTCAGCCAACTCAATTACAGAGAGGATATATCATTCTGACAAAATTCACATTTGTTGTTCTTGTTGGTTGGTCGGTTTTTGTTTTGTTTTTCCAGACAGGGTTTCTCTGTATAGCCCTGGCTGTTCTGGAATTTACTCTGTAGACCAGGCTGGCCTCAAACTCATAGAGATCCACCTGCCTCTGCCTCCCAAGTGCTGAGATTATAGGCGTGTGTCACCACATGAGGCTAAATAACTTTGTAGTATTAACATATTGTTATCGAGGCGTGGTGCCTCATGCCTGTAATCCTAGCACTAGGAGGCAGAGGGAGGCAGACCTCTATGAGTTCGAGGCCAGCCTGGTCTACAAAGGGAGTCCAGGACAGCCAGGGCTGTTGACAGACAGAGAAACCCTGTCTTGAAAAACAAAAACAAACATATTGTTATAACTTTTCTACTGTAGTTACTAATATCAATCTCTTATGTATAATTTATAAATTAAACTTTACCATGGTTATAAATGTATGTGGGAAGAGCTATAGAGTTTGGTATTATTTGAAGTTTTAGGAATGCAGAGTGGGGTGTGTCTTAGACTGAATCACCTGTAGCTAATGGACAATTACTATAACTTACTTATGATGATGAAATTGGTCACAAACTTAGTTATTTCAAAGTCCTTCCAATTGATTGTGACCTACTACTGTGTCTCAACACTATGGTTGCAACCACTGAGCTAAAATAAAATAGAGTGACTCAGACACTGATTTGATGCCCGCACTATGTTCTCTCCATTCTCATTGGAGTCCCCCCTCCACAACTCAAAGCCATGCAGACAAGCTGGAAGAAACCTAAATGGACTACAGTGACTGGGAGCAATGTTCTGCCTCAACCCTAACTGCTTGAAATCAGCAATGAAGCTGGGCATGGTGGTGCATGCCTTTAGTCCCAGCATTCAGAGGCAGAGGTGGGCGGATCTCTGTGAGTTCGAGGCCAGCCTGGTCTACAGAGTACAGGACAGCCAGAGCTATACACAATGAATTCAGTTATCAGTTTCAGTGACTACCATGCATTTCACAGTGTAGGGTTAGCTCTGCTTAAGAGTTCTATATGGTATATATTTCAAAGATTTAAGTGAATCAAAGTACTTTTGGTTTCAAGCTAAGAACTGAAGTTTTTATTTTGTTATAATTTTATAGTTTTTAATTATGTATATTGTGTGGGAATGTGCATGTGGCCAAAGGTGCCCAGGGAGCCTGGAGGCATAGGATTCTCTTGGAATTAGAGTTACAGACATTTGGGAGCCACCTGGTATTGGTGCTGAACCAAACTCAGGTCCTCTGGTCGAGCAAGCAGTATGCCTTCTTAACTGCTGATTCATCTCTTCAACCCTAAGAAGTAGAGTTTTAACTCGTCCACCTCTCCATCAGTTTGTCTTGCTAACAGAAATGAATATGAGCTGGTCAGGTAGCATTGCAGGCAGAGTGCTTACCTAGTGTGCACAAAGTCCTGGGTTTGATCTCCAGCACCCCATCAACCTGGCATGGCGGCACACACCTGAAAAAACAGCACTGAAGAGGGAGGCAAAGAATCGGGACTTTAAAGGAGGAGGAGGGCAGCAAGATGGTCCAGCAGGTGGAGGCACTTGCTGCTAAGCCTAATGACCAGAACCCACCCACATGGCAGGAGAGAAACAGTTCCCAAAAGCTTTCCACATGTGCACAATGGAATATGTGCCTATACACAGAGACAGACAGAGACACAGAGAGAATGTGTACATATGTGTTTATAGTCGTTGAGGGAAGTTAACTACACAGAAAACTTCAGATAGATAACCTGTTAGCTGTTGCCAATGAACACCTGAAGATGCCAAGGATGACTGGAGAGCAAAGCTGTGATTCTTTGGCTCATCTGTTGGAAAAGAATCGGTATGAATGTGATAACCCTGTTCCTCTCTAATACAGGCTAGGCTTCTCATTCTTCAAGGTGCACAGGAACCATCCAGAGAGCTAGTCAGATGTGTATTTTGCTTCAGTGGGGCTGGGGTAAGATTGACAGTGTACATTTTTACCAAGCTTCCTGGTGATACTACTGCTCATCATTGCAAGGACCATCCTTGGAGTAAAACAGTATATTGCCATACAGGGTTTAGATTTTGCTACATTACAGAACCACCTGTGGAGCCTCCAGAAACCTTTACCTGGGAACTAGGGTGCCACTCAGAAGCAGAGCACATGCTTAACATACAGAAGACTCTGGGTTCAGTTTGAGCACCCTTGGCATGGACTCCAAGTCCCCAGGTGACTGTCACATCTGACAGGTTTAAAAACCTAGAGACCTGGCACGGTGGTTAGAACTTAAGAACTAGAACTTAAGCCAAGATCACTTGTCAGACACCGAAGGGCTGGTCCCACCCTTAAAGTCTTCATTCATTGGCTCTGGAGTGGGATTTACATTTTTAACAGGTCTGATGATGATGGTCCAGGGGACAAACACTGCACTGATGGTCTGAAGACCTTGCCTGGAACTCACTATGTAGCCCACTGTGCCTTTGAATTCATGATCCTATTGCCTCAATTTCCCCAGCTCAGGGACTATAGGTATGTGCTACCAAGTGTAACCATTACCAGGAATTTATCAATTTTGAGACTAATAATTCCCCTTTCCTTCCCTGTAGTATCTATCAGCACTATGATTTGGGGTAATGGAATTCCATGTGAGGTGCTGGGCTTTACCCCAGGGCCTCACATATGCTAGGCAAATGCACAACTATTGAGCTTCCTCCCACAAAGGATCTCAACTTCTTATGTAGTTCAAGCTGATCTCTAACTTACAACTGTCCTGCTATACCTCCTGAAAGCCAAGATTTCAAATGTGTGCCACCACACCCAGATCCCTTGAATTGGAATTACAAGTGGTTGTGAACCACCTGATGTGGGTGCTGGGAACCACATTTAGGTCTTCAGTAAGAACAATTAAATGCTTTTAACCACTGAGCCATCTCTCTAACCAAAAGACAAATACTTCATTTTTTTTTAATTTTTAAAATTTCATCTGTATTGGTGTTTTATATGTATGCGTGAGTACATGTGAGGTGCATGTATGTCTGTGGAGGGTGTCAGATCCCCTGGAACTGGATTTATGTACAGTTGTGAACTGCCATGTGGATGCTGGGAACTGAACCCAGGTTCTCTGGAAGAACATCCAGTGTTCTTAACTGCTAAGCCATCTCTCCAACTCCCAAAAGATAAGTTTCTATTTATTATTATTTTTTATTTTTTTTAGGTTTTTCAAGACAGGGTTTCTCTGTGTATCCTTGACTGTCCTGGACTCACTTTGTAGACCAGGCTGGCCTTGAACTCACAGAGATCCATCTGCCTCCCAAGTGCTGGGATTAAAGGCGTGCACCACAATGTCCAGCAAAGATAAATATTTTAAACTCAGGATTTTTCTGGAAAACCTGAGTGTCACTCCCCAAAGCATTCAAGCAGCGGGAAATCCCACAAGTGTTCTGCTTTTTACATCAATAATCTGTGACCAGTTATAGAAGTTAACTACTGCTTTGGAGAAGTGGTCTTTTAGCAGGTCTGCAGTGGACTGAATAGGACAATGTGTCAATCTCATATAAACCCCAAGCCACTTGAGAGATAGTCTCCCCCAGAAACAGTGATGTCATCCTGAGATGTTTACTTTATAAGCATTTGCCTGCATGTGAGTATGTGTACCATGTGCATGCCTATTTCCCAGACAGGCCAAAAGAGGCTACCAGATCCCCTGGAACTGGAGTTACAGATGGTTGTAAGCTGTCATTTGGGTGCTGGTAGCCAAACCTGGGTCCTCTGCAAGAGCAATGAGAGCTCTTAACTGCAGAGCCAGTTCTTCAGCCTTTTATTCTGAGATTTGATTCTTTAGCCTCCCAATCCCATTTTCTATCACAAGACACCGTCGCCTACAACCAGAGTCAGTTCATCAGCTTGAGAGGTTTTCACTGTCCTCCCCCACCCAAGTGAATCCTCTGTAACTCCGATTTCCAATTCTGACCTTGTCTGTTCAGGTAAATGTTGCTGTGTCACACCTACGGCTGGTCTAGACCATATCAGGTGAAAGGGCTGCCCAACACGCTTATACTTCGACCACATAGGGACCATCTCCTTGAATCTCTGTAATTTGAGAAGTGGGAAAAACACTTTCAAATGCAGAAATATGCTGCTTTAAAATATCTTTATTGACACATATTACATACTCACTGGGTTTGTAGAATATAAATGAGGGAGGGAGCTTCTGAGAATGAAAACACTACAGGCCAAGAGGATTCTTTGATGGAACTAAGCTGTCTGGCTTGCCCACTGGCCTGAGTATTTCCCTAGGTCTAAGATGATGTCCCATCAATCTTCCTTTGAAGATTCAGAAGTATCTCTAGCTATGTTTCTCCAGGTTTGAACCTGACCCCATTTTGTTTTACAAAATCAAAGCTTAGGAGTTGGAAAGATGGCTCAGTGGTTAAAGGCTCATACTGTTCTTGCCATAGACCTGAGGGGTTCTAGCACCGATGTCAGGAGGCTCACAACCACCTGTAACTCCTCTAGAGCAGCTGACCCCCCTCTTCTGGGCTCTATGGGCATTTGTGCTCATATATACATACCCCTGAACAAACTCACATGCATATATATAACTGAAAATAAAAACACATCTTTAGGGCTGGAGAGGGCTCTTCCAAAGGTTCTGAGTTCAATTACCAGCAACCACATGATGGCTCACAACTATCCACAATGTGATCTGATGCCCTCTTCTGGCTGTGGGTGTACATGCAGACAGAGCACTCATAAACCTAAAATAAATAAATAAATCTTTAAAAAAACAAAAAACAAAAAACCACATCTTTAAAATCAAAGGCAGGTAGATCTCTGAGTTCCAGGGCAGCCTGGCATACACACAGAAATCCTGTCTCAAAAAAATAAAAATAGTAGCCGGGCGGTGGTGGCGCACGCCTTTAATCCCAGCACTTGGGAGGCAGAGGCAGGTGGATCTCTGTGAGTTCGAGGCCAGCCTGGTCTACAAAGCGAGTCCAGAACAGCCAGAGATACACAGAGAAACCCTGCCACGAAAAAACAAAAAAAAAATAAAAAATAAAAATAGGGGCTGGAGAGATGGCTCAGCGGTTAAGAGCACTGCCTAGTGCTCTTCCAAAGGTCCTGAGTTCAATTCCCAGCAACCACATGGTGGCTCACAACCATCCACAATGTGATCTGGTGCCCTCTTCTGGAATGAAGGTGTACATGCAGATAGAGCACACATATGCATAAAATAAAATAAATGTTTAAAAAAAATAAAATAAAATCTTAGCTTGTCATTCCTTTTTTTTGTTTGTTTGTTTTTGTTTTTTTAAGACAGGGTTTCTTTGTGCTGCCCTGGCTGTCCTGGACTCACTCTGTAGACCAGGCTGGCCTTGAACTCACAGAGATGCACCTCCCTCTGCCTCCTGAGTGCTGGGATTCAAGGCGTGTGCCACCACACCTTGGCCCATAGCCTGGCATTTTTAAGAAAAAGCAGACATGAGCCTGGAGAAATAGCTTATCAGTTAAGAGTGTACACTGTTCTTCCAGAGGACTTCAGACCCCAGGGCCCACAACTGTCTATAACTCTAGCTCCAGGAGATCTCCTTCCCAAGTGTGGGAGCACACAGTGGCACATATACACATGATTAAAAGTAAAAGTAAATCTTTAATTGTTCTTAAATGCAGATGTTAAGGCAAAAGATGCGGCTCAGAGTCCTTGCCTAGGATGGATCAAGCCCTGGGTTGGTGTCTAGCATTCTATAAACAGCATGGTGGTACACACCTATAATCTCAGCTCTAAGGAGAAATAAAGGGATGAAGATCAGAAGGACAAGGTCATCTTCAGCAACACACTGTCCTGGGCTATGAGAGACCTTGACTAGGGAAAGGAAAAAAAAAAAAAGGCTGGGGGTGCAGAAGTAAGGTACCTTGTTTCTGGAATGGAAAGAGCTAGCCATCTGTCTGTCTCCTTGACTAAGCAGAGATCTCTGAAGGGCAAAACTTTCCTTTATTCATCCCAACAATACTCACTGAGTTCTCACTGTGAGAGGGAACCCAGAAAGAGGATGAAGAGCGTAAGGTCCCTGGTCTTTGGGACTTAAGTTCCTAAAAGAAACAAGAAGAGTATTTATATAAATTAAAAAAACAAGACTGATAAAAATTCAAAAGACTGAGGCACTATGATGAGTTTAAGGTCAGCCTAGGCTTCACAGTGAGCTCAAGACCAGCCTAGGCTAGAAACAATGTACAGTGAGGCTTCATCTCAAAAACAAATAGCCAACAAATAACAAAAATGCAAAGAGAAAGAGACTGCAAAGGTCCCATACAAGGAGGTCACTTGGTTTGGTAGACAAGGGAAAAGCCTGAATGAACTCAGAAGGTATCTGAGGTGATTACTGATTACAGGGGAAGAGGCTAGAAGTAGGTTTAGTTTTGAGGCTACTACAAAAGTTCAGTCAAGAAATCCCAAAGCCTGATTTAGGGCTTGGAATGGAACTAAAACACCCAGGAAACATGAGCAAACAGAGATAAACTTCACATGTAAACTATTACTAGAGATATGGTTTTATTTGGAATTACAAGACACTTTAAATGAGAACAGACAGAGGTGCCTCTTAGTCAAATATTAAACAATGACTAACCAGGCCTTGAAGTGCCTTTTCCTGGGTAAATACACCCTAAGACCTTTATTTTAACAAACAGAATAGAGGCCGACCGGTATCAGGTAAAGTAAATGTTTGAGAAGGAATGAAAAAGTGTAGAGATTCCTGTGAGCCACTATGAGGGAAAAGGGCACAACATTTTATCAAATGAAGACCAACAGAAATAATCTTATTTTTTTTTTATTTTTTTTATTTTTTATTTTTTTGGTTTTTTCAAGACAGGGTTTCTCTGAATATCTCTGGCTGTCCTGGACTCGCTTTGTAGACCAGGCGGGCCTCGAACTCACAAAGATCCGCCTGCCTCTGCCTCCCAAGTGCTGGGATTAAAGGCGTGCGCCACCACCGCCCGGCCAACAGAAATAATCTTAAAGGCAGAAGTCAGGGGTTAACAACCTGATTCCTCTAGGAAGAATCCCCCATCTTAGATGACCATTGAAAAAAGTAAGACCCCACAAAGCTGATGGATGGCGTGAAGATTGTAATCACCTCAGATACCTGCTGAGAAATGGCATCCACCTGAGACTTCCCCAAGTTAACAATCACCAAACAGACCTCCCCTCACCCAAACCTCTGTGATATCTTGGAAATCCTAAAGTTCATTCTAAACTTTCTACCACCATCAGAAGGCAAATGAAGTCTAAAATAGGATGAGAGAGTTTCTTTTCTTTCTTCTTCTTTGTACAAAGTATAAAATTAACCTGAATGTGGCAGCATATCCTGTAATCCCAGAATTCAAGAGACTGAGACAGGAGGATTACCATGTGGCCAATTTGGCTACAATCTGAGGCCTTGTCTCAAAAAACACACTAAAGGGGCTGGAGAGATGGCTCACAGGTTAAGAACACTGACTGCTCTTCCAGAGGTCCTGAGTTCAATTCCCATCAGCCACATGGTGGCTCACAGCCATCTATAATGAGATCTGATGCCCTCTTCTGGCCTGCAGGTGTGTATGCAGATAGAAATAAATCTTTTAGAAATTATATTTTTAAAAACAGCCGGACGTGGTGGCACACGCCTTTAATCCCAGTACTCGGGAGGCAGAGATAGGTGGATCTCTGTGAGTTCAAGTCTATCCTGGTCTACAGAGTGAGTCCAGGACAGCCAAGGATACACAGAGAAACCCTGTCTTGAAAAACCAAAAAAAAAAAAAAAAAACCAGACTAAAAATGTATCAGTTGGTAGAGTGCTTGCCAAAGAGGCAGGAAATCCTGGGTTTGATTTCCCAGCATCACAAAAGCTAGGAATGGCAGCACACATCTGTAATCCCATCAGGTGGAAGTAGGCAGATCAAAAGGTGGGGCTGGAGATGGCGTAACCACTAAGATCCATTGGCTGCTCTTCCAGAGGACCAGGGTTCAATTCTCAGGACCCACTAGTCAGCTCACAATGGCCTGTAAATGCAGTTCCAGGAGATCTGATGACCTCTGAGGGCACCAGGCACACATGGTGAATAGATATGCATCCAGGTACAACAGCCACACACATAAAAACAAGTAAAAAAATTAAGCTTAAGGTCATCCTCAACTACATACCTGCTTTAGACCAGCTTGGAATAGATAAGATCCTGTTTCAAAGACTAATTAAATAAGTTAGTAGACTATAGATGTAGCTCAGTTAATCCAGTCCTAGGCTTGATCACACTCCTAAAGGAGTTCTCCACCAAAGCCAAAGAAATTAAAATGCTTCACTTCAAATTAAATTTAGGGTCTGTGAAACTCATACAGAAGCAAACAGACCTGAGTATGAATCCTGGCTCTACCAAATGACAACTGTGTGAACCTGCTGAGCTTCCTATCTGCCAAGTGACAATCCCACTCACCTCACAAGGTGCCCAGGGCTGGGCTAGGTGACAGTCAATCCTCTAAGTCAGTACCTTTCTTCTGAGGACAGACTTATCCATATCTCTCAGTCCTTGGCTACTGTCACATCTGTGCCCTCAACTACCTTCTCCTCTTCCTCTCCCTTCCCAGTCTGCTAAATACTCTAGACAGATGGCACTGAGTCACTCTGCCTCAAAGCCTGTTGGGATCTCCTCCTTCCAACACCTCACTAGGAATCGTCAGGACCATTCATGCGATCAAATGCTTAAGAACATGAGTTTTGCCTCATACCAGCTGCATGATCTTAAAGTGGGTCACCCTCCTCCTCTAGTGACAATAATCCACTTATCTTTCGAGATGGTATGCATGAAATGCTAAGCAGACTGTGGGCTTGAAGAAAGAACTCCAGAGATGCTGTTATACTACGAGCTCTTTCTCACACATCCTGTCCAATCTCATC
This sequence comes from Lophiomys imhausi, assembly GCA_907164525.1. Taxonomy (NCBI): domain Eukaryota; kingdom Metazoa; phylum Chordata; class Mammalia; order Rodentia; family Muridae; genus Lophiomys; species Lophiomys imhausi. Next base: position 31,960 of record CAJQZJ010009840.1, read on the forward strand.
CTCACCCACTGTGGTCTCCGCTTCCTCCTGACTCTCATCACTGCACATCCCACGACCAGGCTGCTTCCTGACTGCTCTCCAGCATCTAGCCTCTGCACAGTCTAATCAAACCTACATCCTGTTGCCAAACTCAGCTTCCTCTCACGCCCCACAGACCCTAGTTCAAGAACCTGCTGAGCCCAATGGCATCTCATTCAAACCTCCATCCTCCCTTCCCCCAAACTCCCACCACTTCCTGAAAACACACTTTCCATTCCAATCAGCAACCCTGCCTCACTGTCATCTGAAGAAACCTGTTTCCTTGGCTCTCCCACTTCAGAGCCTGGGCTGAGTACAGCTCCTCTCAACTGTCAAAGCTTCCTCCTCACCCTGTGACTTTCCAAATTCTACTCCATTCTGCAACCTCCTACCCATGGTCCATGTCTTCCATGAAGCCTTCTCTGACTGGCCTATCCTCTCCACATGCCCTTCTGAACTCCTGAAGTACTTCATCAGCACAAAGCAGCCACATCCTATGGGTCCTGAAATTGTCCTAGGGAAAAGGTAGAACTGAAGTAAATACTTGATAATCAAATGAGCACAGTTTATTTAGCCCAAGGCCAAATGCAAACAGAATAGCTAACTGGACAAGGATCCAGACTTATTACTAATGAATCAGACAAATATAGTAACCATTGTAAAGAGCCTGTCTGGAGTTACCTTTTTTCCCCTTTTCTTTCTCCAGATGGGATCTATCCTATATACAGAGACCCCAGCTTGCAAGCCTTCTGCCTTAATTCTGAGTACTAAGGTAAAAGGCATGCCCCTCCAAGCCTGGCCAACTACCCTTTAAAAGGTCTAAGATGACATCATACCACAGAAAGTCCAGACAATTTACTTGTTATTTATTGTGGTTTCATAAAATGACAACTTTGAAAAAAAATCTGCATTTTTTTCTCTAATTGCCAGAACTATTTGAATGATTGTAACCAAGGGGTGGATTACAGAAGTCATTTGTGTGTGTGTGTGCTTATATCTTCAGACCAACAGAAATTTTCTGTTCCTCTTATTCTTGAGGCAGAGGCAGGCAGATCTCTGAGAGTCTGAAGCCAGCCTGGTCTACACAGTGAGTTCAGGCCAGCCAGGGCTACATAATGAGACTCTATCTCAAAAATAAAACAAAACAAGCAAACAAAAACACTTCCAGAGAGGGAAATTAAAAATCACAAGTACAAAAATAGCTTTAGGATAACCTCTTGTGCACGCTAGGCAGGCATTTTATTTACCATAGAACTGTAACCCAGACTACTCCATGATCTCAGTCCCCGAAATAAACAAGTAAGTCAAAGCTGTGTTTAGTATGCAGACAGAGTTCCAGCAATAGCCCTCCAAACCCCTCATACTGAAATTCTGAGCCTACCACTGCACACAGTGAGGGCACTGAAAGAGCTTGTTGAGTGCCACAGAGACAGTAGGGAGAGACAAGCATCTCTTACTGTGTGTGAAAACCACTCACTTCTGCACAAACACTACACTCCTCCACCTCGGAAGGCTCCCACCCTCTCCTTCGGTGGTTCTGCATCTTACCACTGTTCCGAAAAGTCTGGGTCAAATCTTCCACCAGGGCCACCGCCTCCTCGCTGCTCTCGGGCCGATGCTCCTGCAGCCAGGCCTGAATTTCCCTTGGTAGCACAGTCAGCATCTGCTCCTTAGTGTGCACCTCTGGCCTTAGCCAGCGCCGACAGAGCTCCCGAAATCGGACAAGTGCACCCCGAGGTCCCCCAGCTGCACCCTCCTCCTCGGGGCTGCCCTTTCCAGCACACTGGGGAAAGGGCTCAGACTCGGGGCCATCCTCCTGCAGCACAGCTTCCTGCACCCATGAATCATCCTCTAGGATCATAGTGGTAACCTCTGCCTGTTCGTCTTCTTCTTGAGGTGCCTGAACCAAAGGACTGAGGGGAGTGGTCACTGATGGCACTTCAGCTGCCATTTTCCAACTTCCTGGATGATCACTCAGTCAAGCCTCACATCCGTCTCCAGGCAGGCTCTCTGAGACGCCACCTCCTTCCTCCAATCTCAGAGAGAAACACTGCTGAGAAACAAGACAGGGAACCAGAGTCACTGTTTTCAGGAATAAGGCAGCAAGCCTCTGTTGGTTTTGGATGTGAGGAGGCTGCTGTAAGATAGTTTATTTAGTGACTCTCCATGGCAAAAGAAATATCACACACACACACACACACACACACACACACACACACACGCACAAATACAGCGTTGTTCCTTTCAGAAGACCAAAGAATGAGTGGCAGAAATGTAATGTTGTGGGGTGAGGGAAAAAGAACCGACATATTCTGTCCTAAGTCAGTTCAGACTTCCTGCAAAGCAAAGCACCTTGACATATGATCCATTACTAATCATTAGGATGTTCTATATGATAAGGATGAGTGTTATTATCTGTTTATTAAGTGGTTACTGAGATTGAATGACTGACTAACCTCTTTATTAGGTCAAGGTGCTTCCAGCTTCACTAAAAGAAGGCACTACTGTTATATGTCAAAGGAGGTTATCCTCAGGGATATCACAGAATCTGGAATCTAAATGCTCAAGTCTCCTATTTAAATGGTGCAATATATACCTTCAATAATCTCTAGACAACATACACCTAAGTGTAAATACTATGTAAGCAGTTATTATATTGCACTGTTTGGAAATAATAACAAGAAAAAGTCCCTACATGTTCAGTATGGACACTGTTTATTTTTGTTTCTGAAGCAAGATCTCACTATGTAGCACAGGCTGGCCTTGAACTCCTGATCTTCCTGCCTTGCCTCCTGAGAACTGAGATTATAGCCATGCCCTACCACCTAGAATTCCCCAGTTCCCTTTTTAATGAACATACATGGGGATCATGTTGGGGGCGGGGAAGGGGGAGAGGTGGAGGAGACCAAGACCTGTGCAGCAACTCTACAAAATATTCAAAGCAGTGGAATTAAAAACTATTTAAATGTTATGTAAGCAGTGAATATTTATTTTTTTAATCATTACCATAGATTCAGATAACATGTCTTCCCACCTTCACGAAAACAGCAAAAGAAAAAGCAGAATAGCAACAAACCAAAAGAAAACTGAAGCTCCCAAGTGTCAGTTTGTCCAAATGACTACGCGAAACACAAATAGTCGGAACTCTTTCTTGGCAGCCCTGGAACGCTGAACCTAAGACAGCTCATTCGCTAAACTGGGACATGACACGCCCCCTCAGAACCTCAGTTTCCCTGTCTGGATTAGGAGGAGGCTCGTCGGGAGGTCGTCGAGCACTCCTTCCCAGGGTAAAGCCTGCGCTCCTGTGCTGCGTGCGTAGGAGCTTCGCCGTGAGCGGAACCCCGCGACCCCGAGGAGTCGGGGCGCAGAGTTGAGCGCCAGCCCCGGGGCGCCGACACTGACACCCCTCCCCCAAGCTGCCCTCAACTGGCCCCAGGCCCGTTACTCGCCCGTCTCTCAAGCTGTTCCCCGCGAGGCTCCCGGCTCCAGACCTGCCTCTCTCGCTCGCCTCTCCAGGCACGAGGACCTGTTCCCACGATCGCTCCGCGCGCAAAATCACCCCTCGGCCCAACCCGGCGGCCCGGCCCCTCTAAATTCACCTCAGCTCAAGCCCATGGGGCACGGAGAACAATGGACGGGAGAGGCCCGCCCACGGCCACTCTCATTGGCTGCTCAGGACAGTTCCTGGAAATTCTGCCCCGCTATTGGTAGTATCAGCGTCCAGCCGGGCGGTGGGAGGGAAGTTCTGCCCCAGGCATTATGGGAAATGTGGTCTACCCAGAGACAAGGCGAACAGTGAACCCAAGCGAGCGGAGGGTTTGATAGCCCTAGGTAATGCCTCAGGATCAGAGGACTAGCCGTCTGTCTTCTGGTTCAGCCCAAGGCTTTTTACCTGAGACAGATAGTTTCAATTCTGTAAAGCCTGCGTGTATTTGTCTATAAAAAATGAAGGCTGGGTGAATTTATCAGTCTTTTTCAGCTGCGTATTGTGTGGCAAATGGAATTGTTGGGCCCTAGACAGCCAAAAGCTGACTGAGAATGGAAGAAGCCCCTTATGGCCCAAGCCCACACCTCTCCCTGCAATTTGCAGCTACGCACATGCACTCGGGTGTTGCACACCCCATTGTTTTCACACGTGGTATTCCTGCGGCTCCAGGAAAGCCCCGCCCCGCTGTCTCTGCTTTGGAACTCCAATTCTTCTATAGCCGCCTCCTCGGAGCCTGTCTTACTTAGTGTTAGGCAGGTGGTTAGCTCTGGGAGAGAATGGTCAGCCAGGGCCCCCTAAAACAGGACATAAAGAACTATAGATCTTTATGGTCTCCAGATGGGTCAGCTCAGTGTCCCCAGGACAAGACGGAAGGAACAATAGATGACAGTGGTCTTTTTTTTTTTTTTTTTTTTTGGTTTTTCGAGACAGGGTTTCTCTGTGTAGCCCTGGCTCTCCTGGACTCACTTTGTAGACCAGGCTGGCCTCGAACTCGCAAAGATCCGCCTGCCTCTGCCTCCCAAGTGCTGGGATTAAAGGCGTGCGCCACCACTTCCCGGCTGACAGTGGTCTTCTAATTGGCTCAGCTTAAACTGGCTTCGGGATCTTTCTGGATAAGGGATCCTGGGCGGAGTAACTTTTCCCCTAGTGAATTTTTCAACTTTGAGGGTACTTAAATCCCCAGACATATTCTCAAATCGTAAATGTTCATTTGGACTGGGTAAAATGAGCTTCCCTGAGACCAGAAGACAGTGTGGGCCTCTCCATAACACTAGTATCATCTGCCTAGGCCATCTCTACCCCTAAAACAACTGTACAAAGGAAGGTTCCACGTGGTTCTTAAGCTACACTAGGCTAGTTTGTTCTTGCTCTCATTGGGTGGGTGGGGGTAGGAATGTGACTACCTTGGTATTTCGACGGTTCCCTTGGTGTCGCAGAAACACATCTTGTTGTGTTGCCAAGGTTGGTGCTACAAAAGAAATGGCTGCCAGTATACTGAGTAAAAACAGCACCCAATGTGGGTGCTGGGAATCAAACTCGGGTCCTCTGCGAGAGCAGCTGTGTACTCCTCCTAATCACTGAGCCACCTCTCCAGCCCCAAATCTGATTTTTAAAAAATATATTTATTTATTTTTATTTTATGTACATTGGTGTTTTGACTGCATGTATGTCTGTGTGAGGGTATCAGATCCCCTGAAACGGGAGTTACCGACAGTTGTGAGCTGCCATGTGGGTGCTGGGAATTGAACCCAGATTGGTCCTCTGGAAGAGCAGTCAGTGCTCTTAACCACTGAGCCATCTCTCCAGCCCCTCAAATCGGAATTTTTACCTACCATTTTTGTTCATCCTGATTTTTTATAGATTCTGATTGTTTGTGTTAGACCTCCACACCATCCCAAAGATCATTTGAATTCATCATTTTTCACTATTAGCCTCATTAATCCAAACACAAAAAAGGGCTGGAGAGTTGACTCAGTGGATAAGAGCACTTGTCTGTAATCCCAGTCCCAGGGGATCCAATGACCTTTTGACCTCAGTAGGTACCAGGCACAGGTACCCTTACATGCACGCAAGCAAAACATTCATATACATGAAAAAATAAAATTAATCTTAATTTTAAAAAAGACTTAATAAAAGAGATACCCAAGTAACATTCAGATTGTTACTGGGCATGAGATTGAATCTTATAGCTGCTCCCTGATAGCATGTTAATTTGGTAGTCCTAAACTGACCGCATGCAAACAGCACCACCTCCAGGCCAGCCTGAGAAGTCTACACAAAATTCCTGGATGAATTTGCTGGTCACCACTCTTCCTGCTGTCAGCTTGCCTGGAGAGGAGCGCTAAAAGAATATTGCCAGTGATGGTCTTGGGAGAAGACTTTATATCAACAAAGACTTGTCTCTTTGTGTGTCCATCGTCACCACCAGTGGAAATTTCCACAAGGGAAAGATGTGATGAGTCAGTGGGGTGCTCTGCTGGAACTTTCCAGAAGTTCAAGAGTCCATTTATATTTGCTCCCATCCCAAACCACCCGCTGACCATGAGAACTGGAACTAGGCCAGGTGTGGTGGCGCACACCTTTAATCCCAGCACTCGGGAGGCAGAGGCAGGCGGATCTCTGTGAGTTCAAGGGTAGCCTGGTCTACAAAGTGAGTTCCAGGACACCCAGGGCTGTTACACAGAGAAACCCTGTCTCAGAAAAACCTAAAAAAAAAAAAAAAAAAAAAAAATTTCAACACAATTACATTTGCTTAGGGCGTCTTCTCCTTTCCAAGCTATAAACCTATAATTTTCTAGGAATATTTTCTTCATTGCATTTTTATTCACTTGTCTTCTTGCATGTTTGTGCATGTGTGTACACTCATGCACATGCATGCAAGCCACAATGGGACTGTAGAAGCCAGACGACATCTTACAGAAGTTGGCGCTCTCTTTCTGCCATGCAGATCCCAGGGATGAGACTCAAGTCAGGAGACTTGGCAGCAGGAACCTTTACTGGCTGAGACATCCAATTCACTGGTCCCCAGTTTTCTAGAAATCTGACAAGAAACCCCTTTTGCAGTCAAAGAGATGACTGAAACCATATGTGCAACCCTAACAGATGAACTTTCTCCGATTACAATCCCATTCAAGACACTTCTGGGTTCATCCTATAATTTACTTATCGAAAACAGGGGGGTCCGGGAGTGGGGCATGGTGACACACCTATAATCCCAGCCCTTTGGAGGCAGAGGCAGGTGGGTCTCTGTGAGTTCAAGGCCAGCCTGGTCTACAGTGTGAGTCCCAGGCCAGCCAGGGCTACACACAGTGAGATCTTGTCTAAAACAAAACTGACAACCAGATAATATATACGTTTATAGAGAGAAGGATTGGAGAAATGACTCAATGATTAAGAGCACTTGCTGCTCTTGAAGAGGACTCAGGTTCAGTTACCAGCACTCACCTGGGGGCTCACAAGCATCTAATTCTAGTTTCAGGGGGATCTGGTGCCCTCCTCTGGACTCCAAAGGCACCAGGCATGCATGTTGTAGTACACATATACACATGCAAGCAAACAGTTATTCACATTAAATTTAAAAATAAGTTGGGTGGTGGTAGTGTTCTGCCCAGTTCTCGAGACCACAAAGACCACCCAGGAACCAACTCTGATATAAAAGCATGAGGGTTGTTTATTCAAATACAAGCAGGGACCCCCCCCCCCCAATGCTCACCTATGCAGTGGTTTGAGTTGAGATCCCCGAACTCTGAAAATACAGGGTTTTTATAGGGGTTTAAACAAAGAAAGAGGTTGGATAACATTTGGACAGACAAACCTGTCTATCCCTAATGGGCTCGTTGTTGCTGCCATACCATTATTGGCCAGCTTGACCAGCAGAAAGTTTGTTTAGACTTTTTGGGTGCTTTCTCAGAGTGAGCTGTCTGGTTATGACAAGGGAACACCCCTGGAATGCAAGGTCGGGTACATTTTGTTGTTGTTCCTGGAACTGGAGGTCAGCTTTGAGTCAAACCTAATACAAAATGGAATCTTTTTTCAAGATGGAGTTAGTCAGGCTCCACAGTGGAGCACACCTTTAATCCCAGCACTCAGGAGGCAGAGGTGGGCAGGTCTCTATGAGTTCGAGGCCAGCCTGGTCTACAGAGCAAGTTCCAAGACAGCCAGGGCCACACACAAAGAAACCCTGTTTTGAAAAACTAATAATAAAATAAATAAAAAGTCAAGCATGGTGTTGCATGCTTTTAGTTTAAGCATTCAAAGGCAGAGACTTTGAGGCAAGCCAGGTCTACATAGTTCCACAACACCCAGAGCTGCACAGTGAGACCCTGCCTCAATGAACAAAGCAAGAAATGGGAAAACAGCAAAGATAACACACAGTAAGTTCTTATCCTCCAAGAGCAACATTTGTAAATGGAGGTATTAGGCCAGTGAAAATTTCTGCAGAGAAGCAGGCAGGAAAGCTGTGAGCTAGAGCTGAGCCTTTTGCCAGCCCCCAAATATCTCCTAATAAGTCTCTACTTCATACTGCTCATACTGGCTTATCCTCAAACTATTTTCTGCATCAAAACGAATAATTTGGTTTTACCTGAGTCGAGGCCACTAAAACATGTATTACCAGATGGGAACTGTGCTTCCCTGCTTGCTGACAAGGGCATCTTAGAAACACAGACAAGTTCGTGGGAGCTCCTCCAAGAGATTCCTTTCACCACTGGCCAACCACAGGGAAAGAGAGTGGCTCTGCTCCACCAAGAAGGATTCATGATTAAAACCTTCACAGAATTGGAGTTGGAGGGACAGCTCAGCGGTTAAGAGCACGGCACCGGCTGCTCTTCCAGAAGCCCTGGGTTTGACTCCCAGCACCCACATGGTGACTCACTACCATCTGTAACTCCAGCTCAATGGGATTCAACATCCTCTTCTGATCTTCAAAGGCACCAGGCACATATGAGATACACAGATAGACGTACATGCAAGCAAAAACACCAAAATACATAAAGCAAAAATAAAAACCTAAAAAATAAAATAAAAGCCTTCACAAAATTATTTCTAGCTACTTTAAACAAATCAGAAAATTGTCGTCGAGGAACTCTCAGAGTTGGTGGGAGCTGAATAGCCAGAGAACATCTGAGAACCAAGGAACAAAGTGTAACCAAGAACCACAACAGTCATCTGTTACCCAAAGTTCAGCTTCCCGCTCCCCGGTGCTGGCTATACTACAGCCACAGCTGTGCTTCTCTGCTTCCTCCGTGGGCCTTCGTAGCGGAAGGAAGGAGCATTTGGTAGGCTGAATCTAAGTCCTGTGGCCACTCCGTACCAGGTCCAGAGTGGATGGGTCTGTCCCTCGGCCTTTCCTCACCACCCTACACAAAGGCAGGTTCTCCACCAGAGACTCATGGTCTGTTAGGAACTAGACTGGCAGAAACTATGCACGCACTGCTTGTCTTTAGATGGAAGCTCACCTCAGGGAATGCCCAGCCTAGGTTCCCTGAGGCCCTTAGCTCTTCTAGAGGCGATGGAGACAATTAAGGTAAGGATAAGGAGGCCTGATTCCCAGGGCACCTGGTCACAGTCTAGGTCAGTGAGCCCTGAGGATGAGGCCCAGTCACTGGGGCCGAGAGGTGTTGGGCTCTGGGGATGAGGTACCATTTCCCATCTAACACCCTATCATTGCTTAATCCATGCTCCTTCCTCAGTGTCAGGGCATAAGGGGCCTCTTCCTGTTCTATACAGGCGCTATTTCATTTTTATAGTTATGCTGTAGGCCCAGGGTTGCTAAATGTGACTTGCAAAAGACCATTTAAATGCATACTGTATAGGAAGTGGTAAGACCAGGCTAAGGAGAAAGAAAAGACTAAAGGAAACAAAACAAAACACTTAAGACAGAAAGACACTGGAGAATGGGGTGAGGGAAACAGTCATCTCAAGAAAGAAAGAATGGGCCGGGTATGGTGGCATACGCCTTTAATCCCAGCACTCAGGAGGTAGAGGCAGACGGATCTCTGTGAGTTCAAGACTAGCCTGGTCTACAGAGTGAGTCCAGGACAGCCAGGGCTACAAGAGAAACCCTGTCTTAAAAAACAAAACAAAACAAAAAAAACACAAAAAAAAGAAAAAGAAAGAAAGAAAATAAAAAAGCCAGGCATGGTGGCGCACGTCTTTAATCCCAGCACTTGGGAGGCAGAGGCAGGCAGATCACTGCGAGTTCGAGGCCAGCCTGGTCTACAAAGCAAGTCCAGGACAGAGAAACCCTGTCTCGAAAAAACCAAAAAAAAAAGAAAGAAAGAAAGAAAGAAAGAAAAGAAAAGAAAAAGAAAGAAAGAATGGAATTCAGTCCAAGGAAGCATACTGAACAGCTGTGAAATCATTAACATATGACATGACATGGCGCGACATGACGTATGAAGAGAAAACTAGAGCAGGCCATTTTGGTTTTTGTTTGGGACAGAGTCCTGCTAGCCTGGTTTTACCTGGAACTCACTATGTAAACCAGGAGGGCTTGAGGCTTGTGCCAGACCTCCGGCCTCTGCTCCTGACTACTAGGGCTACACATGTATGGCTCTGCTGACTCTTCCAAAAATGAACTTTCCACCCTCTATGGTCATATGTTTTCCTTGCTTTTTACTTGTGTTTTGTATTGAGCATGACAGAGAGGAAGTTTGGTCCCTTAGGACCTTGTGTTATTTCTCAGGAGAAGCTGCTTTTCTCTTGGTTGTCCTGGGCTGGCCAGGGTTTCTCTGGGACTGAGGACTAGGCTCTATTCCAGCCATTTCCTGCCAAGATGAGGGAAGAAAATGAATTTGCAACCTCTGGCTGGTTCTCATGCCCTACTCTGAATTTCTCTGCTCAAAGATATCTGTGGGAAGGCCTAAGGCTTCTCTAGGCTGAATGAAATGACTCAGAGGCAGCCCCAGTGTGGGGTGGTCTTTGCCAAGAAATAGAGACATGAATGGCACCAGAGACAGCTTGGGACAGGGTGTGTCTCTGAAGGGATTTATCTCCATAATCTATCATGTTCCCTACGGTATTACAAAACTAATTATAAAGATAGATTTGAAATAAAAAGAAGGAAAAATGTAACATGCATGGGGGGGGCTGTTTAATTAATAAGAAAAAAAAGTATCCCTAAAATAGTTAGCTGGCTATTGGAAAGGAAAAATAATCCTGTGACATTCAGCAAAAATAATTAACTTGTCACAAGCAAAAGCAGTTTCCATGCAAGTTTCCTAACAATAAGCTGTTCTTATAAATCTTACTGCCAACTATGAAATTTACTGAGCCACACAGCTTGGAAAGTTGAGACCTCCACAGGGAATTGTCTGGTGTCAAAGATGGCTGTTAATGGGTTTCTCCTATTATTTATGTGATTTCATGCACACACACACACACACACACACACACACACACACAACTTGAATTTTTCTTGAAAAAACAATATTAATGAAGACTGGCATAGTGGTACACATCTTTAAAAAAAAGATTTATTGCCGGGCGGTGGTGGCGCACGCCTTTAATCCCAGCACTTGGGAGGCAAAGGCAGGCGGATCTTTGTGAGTTCGAGGCCATCCTGGTCTACAAAGTGAGTCCAGGACAGCCAGGGCTACACAGAGAAACCCTGTCTCGAAAAACCAAAAAAAAAAAAAAGATTTATTTATTTATTATGTATACAGTATTTGGCCTGCATGTATGCCTGCAGGACAGAAGAGGATATCATATCTCATTATAGATGGTTATGAGCCACCATGTGGTTACTGGGAACTGAACTCAGAACCTCTGAAGAGCAGCCAGTGCTCTTGACCTCTGAGCCATCTCTTCAGCCCCAGTGGTGCACATCTTTAATCCCAGTACTTGAGAGGCAGAGGCAGGCAGATCTTTATGAGTTGGAGGCCAGCCTGAACTACATAGTGAGTTCCAGAGCAGACAGTGTTACAGAATGAGACTCTATGTCAAATAAATACATTAAATGGATAAAAAAATAAAAGTAATCCATTCATAAATCAGGACAAACATAAAGGTAAATTTGCATGGTGTACATAAGTGTGACAGGGTGGCACAGGGTGGCACAAGTCAGTGATTCTAGCGCTCAAGAGGTAGAGGCAGGAGGATCAAGTGTTCAAGGCCAGTGTGAGTTACATAGCAAGACATGTCTCAAAAAAATTAAAAGCAGGGTTGCAGGGGTGGCTCAGGCTAAACATTTGCTTTGCATACTTGATGACTAGAGTTTGGGTCCTCACAAACTCACATAAATGCTAGGTAAGTATGATGGCCTGCCTGTAATTTCAACCTTGGAAAGTGGAGGTAGGCGATCCCCAGAGTAAGCTACCTAGCAAGATTAGTCATATCAGTGAGCTCTGGGTTTGATTGAGAGACCCTGAATAACATGGAACAGCCATCGAAGATAATTCCCAACATCAGCCTTGGACCTCCACATGCTCTGGTGCACACACACACGCACACCCACACACAAATGCACTCACACCCAGGAAAAATTGTGTATACACACATGTATTCCACATCACATACATGAAAAATGGAAGTGGGGAAGAGACAGAACATGAGCGGATATGATAGCATATCCACTAAGCCAAACAAGAAAAACAAAAATATGTGAAATTAGAATATTTGTGCAGCATGAAAGGTTGTAAGTGGGTCGGAGTGTTTGCCTAGGATGGGGGAGGCCTTGGTTTGTTTCACTCATGGCACTGCCATTCAAAGTAAAGTAGGGGACTACAGAGATGGCTCAGTGGTTAAGAGCACCTGCTGCTCTTCCAAAGGACCTGGGTTTAATTCCTAGCACCCATTCAGTGGCTCATGACCATTCATAGCTCCAGTTCCAGAGGATATGATGCACTATTCTGGCCTCTGTGGGCACCACACACCTGTGGTGTACAGACATATATTTAGGCAAAACACCTATACACAAGAAAATTTTTTTTTCTTTTTTGGCTTTTCAAGACAGGATTTCTCTGTGTGCTTCCCTGGCTGTCCTGGAGTCACTCTGTAGACCAGGCTGGCCTCCAACTCACAAAGATCCGCCTGCCTCTGCCTCCTGAGTCCTGGGATTAAAGGAGTGTGCCACCACCGCCCAGCTAAGAATATTTTTTAAAAAGAAAAGAAAAGTGAGGTGGCTATGGAGATGGCTCAGGGTGTAAGAGCATTTTCTGTGCAAGCCTGAGGACCCAAGTTCAAATCCCCAGCACCCAGTAAAAAGCCTGGTGTGGCCATGTGTGCCTGTAAGTGCCACATTACAGGGGTGGGAGGCAGGTGGAGGCAGAATGATTAGGCTTGTTGACTGACAACATAATTTGAGGTTCAGTGAGAGAGCTTGTCTCAAGGGAGTAAACCAAAGAGTTTTTCTGTTTTTCGAAACATGGAGAGGGACACTCAATGTCCTTCTCTGGCAAGGACCACACATGTGTGCACCTAACACCCCCCCACACACAATCATCAACTCCATTTCCCACCAAAGAAGGCCATAAATGAAGTCAAGGAACAAGGGAGTGGTAAGCATTTGTAGTACATATGACAAAGTGCTAACATCTAATTACTATGACTTTGTACAAATGAGCACACATACATACACACAAAAGAAAACAAAAACAGAAACAAAACAGGTAACACAATAAACAGATCACAGAAGATAAATAAGGGAAAAATAAGCTCAATCCCATTGGTAATTTGTTTGGATTTTTTCCCCTGCTGTTTTGGGGTGTGTTCGTTTTTTTGTTTGTTTGGTTGGTTTTTTAGGTTTTTCGAGACAGGGTTTCTCTGTGTATCCCTGACTATCCTGTAACTCACTCTGTAGACCAGGCTGGCCTTGAACTCACAGAGATCACTGCCTCTGCCTCCTGAGTGCTGGGATTAAAGGTGTGTGCCACCATGCCTGGTCATTACAAACAGTTTCAAACTGCCATTTGGGTGCTGGGATTTGAACCCTGGTCCTTTGGAAGAGCAGTCAGCGCTCTTAACTGCTGAGCCATCTCTCCAGTCCCAGTGGGTTGGTTTTTGTTTTGGTAGGTTGTTGGGGAATGTGAGTAACAATTTACTTGTAACTTAAAAATAATCTACTTATTTATTTATTTATTTACTTACTTACTTACTTATTGTGTATGTGCATTTGCTTGTGTGAGTTTATGTACACCACATGTGTGCAGGAGCTCAAGGAAGTCAGACAAGGGCATCAGAGACTTTAGAACCGCACTTGCAGGTGGCTTGTGAGCAGCCCTGTGGATGCTGGGAACTGCAGGAGAAGTAAGCACTCCTAACCCAGGAGCCATCTCCAGTCCCGCTTCTTTATTTGTTTAGATAGGGTCCTACTATGTAGCCCGGGCTGAGTCTGAAATAATCCTGTTGCCTCCACATCCCAAGTGCTAGATCTAGGTGCGTCCCGAGAGAAAAGAATACAAAGTGATGATCATACATAGTAGGGTCGGCAGGAAGTGATCCTCTATCACACTGTTGGTGGTGGCGGTGATTTGCAGAGGGCAATCTGGCCCTTCTCCTGTTAGGAGTATATCTCACACACGGAATGATAAAAATGCAGAGAGGCACAGGGATGTTTACCGTAGCAGTACTTGCAACAAAAAAATAGAAATAGTTTAAGAGCTTAGATGGAGATCTGTTTAAAAAATAGAGCTGGACTCTCTGTACCTATTCAGCCATTCCTTCAACCTTTAATTTATTAATATTAGTGTGTATATGTGTGAGTGTGAGAGGATACGTGCATGCCACACTTGTGGAGGTCAGAGGACAGCTTGCAGAAGTTGCTTCTCTCCTTCTCCCAGGATCAAACCCAGTCATCAGACTTGGTAGCCGTGACCTTTCCCAGCTGAGCCATCTCCTCCATTTCCTTCAGCAGAGCTAGGAGTATGGTCTAATAGTAAAGCAACCTCAAGGCCTCAAGTTCAGTGACTAGTCCAAGAGAGAAGGAGGAGAAAAGGGGTTGATTTCTCTATGCTAACACATGAAGGCCTCCAAGTAGGAAAAAGAAAAAGGCATAAGACAGTGTGCACACATATGACACACCTTGTGAGAACAATTCACATCAAATATTTAGTCTTAGTGATCCTGAATACATTTTTCTTGTTCTATCCACGAGAAAATGTTAATGGTACAACTGAAGAGGTGTTTCATCTGACAAAGTGCTTGCTGAGCAAGCATGAAGACCCGAATTTGATCCGCAGCACCCATGTACAAAGCCAGGAGTGAAGCCAAGAGGAAGTGGTGCACACTGTTAATCCCAGCACTTAGGAGGCAGAGGCAGTTAGATCTTTGTGAGTTCAAGGCCAGCCTGGTCTACAGTGTGAGTTCCAGGACAGCCAGGGCTGTTACACAGAGAAACCCTGTCTTGGGGAAAAAGGGCTAGGAGTAGTGGCACACACCTGTAATCCCAGCTCCAGGAAAGCAGAGACAGGCCGATCTCTGAAGTTCACAGGCCAATCGGCCTGACCTAGTCAATAAGCTACAGGTCTCAAGGAGAGACTCTGCCTCAAAAATCAAATGAAACCAAGATAGATAGCTCCTGAGGAGTGATAACCGAGGCTGAACTCTGACCTCCTCCACACTCACACATGTTCACTGCACACACACCAAAAGAAAGTGCTGATAATGCCTTGCATTAGTGAGAGAGACTAGAAAACACAGGGGTTTGATTTTTTGTTTTCTTTTTCTTTTCTTTTCTTCTTTTTCTTTCTTTCTGTTTTTTTTTTTGTTGTTTGTTTGTTTATTTCTGTTTTTCGAAACATGGTTTCTCTGTGTATCTATGGCTGTCCTGGAACTCACCCTGTAGTCCAGGTTGGCCTTGAATCTCAGAGATCCACCCGCCTCTGCATCTGCCTCCAGAGTGCTGGGATTAAAGGCATGTTCCACCATGTCCAGTTGTTTGTTTTCCTTTAATTTCATTTTATCATGGGAGTGAATTTTTAAAAAAATCAGATTCTTTTAAAATGTTTAACAATGCATTTTTATTTTGTGTGATGAGTGTTATGCCTGCTTGTATGCTGATGCACTCCTTGTATGCCTGATGCCCCAGGAGGCCAAAACAGTGCTTCAGGTCTCCTGAAACTGGAGTTATAGATGGTTGTGAGTGGGTGCTGGGAATTGAAC
Organism: Lophiomys imhausi; assembly: GCA_907164525.1. Lineage (NCBI taxonomy): Eukaryota > Metazoa > Chordata > Mammalia > Rodentia > Muridae > Lophiomys > Lophiomys imhausi. The sequence continues at coordinate 47,564 of CAJQZJ010009840.1, forward strand.
CCCAGTCCTCTGGAAGACCAGTCAGTGCTTTTAGCTGCTGAGACAGCCCCCCAGCTCCTGTCGTTGGGTTTTGCTTTGTCTTGTTTGGGTCTGGCAAGGCATGAGGTTGAATTTTTTGTTTGGGATTTTTGAGACGACAGGATCTTACTTTGTAGCCTAGCTGGGGCAACTTCAGACTTCTGCAGCCTTCCTGCCCTGCATTGGGATTACAGATATGGGCCATCCTGTCCAGCTCAACAGTCACAAGTTTTTAATAGATAGGCCCCTCCCCACAACACAATCCCTGCTCTGGGACTGGAAGACCAGCTGGAGCTACATAGTAAGACCCTGTTTCAAAATAAAAAATCCAAAATATAAGAGAAACTAAAAACTAACTTTATCCTTCAACGACTGAATTACCCAATTAGCCTTATTGAGGCTGCTTCCTTCGGCTTCAGGGTTCCACAGGGACCCGCCTTTCACACCTCCTGAACGAAAGCCTGCCCCCCGCCACGCACCGGACTGTTTCTGTCGTTACTCTTCACCACCACAAGGTGTCACTCTCTCCTGCCCCTGCAAATTCTCCCCAGGGTGACATTGCCAGTCCTTCAGACATTGATTGGCCAGTGAGATCCCATGTCATACCAGCTACCAGAGTGCCTTTCCTGGTCCAGACAACAAGCAGCTTTCCTTTCCAGAGGTTTTCAATCCACGATTTGGGTTTCATTAATTTAGCCTTTTTACTGGACCAAAGCGATACAAAGTTCACCAACTCTCAAAGCTGACTCATCCTTTTCGTTTCTGAGACAGGGTCTCACGTAACCCAGGTTGGTCTGGAACCTGGATATGTAGCCAAGGATGACCTTAAACTTTTGATCTTCCCTTGTACTAGGATCGCAGGCCACCATACCTGTAAGCCCCAAAGCAACTTCTTGTTTTATTTCTTTTTGAGTTGAGGCAGTCTTACTCTGTAGTCCAGGATAGCTTCCAGTTTATAGTGATCCTCTTGTCAATCAAGTGCTACAATTACAAGTACCTGCCACCACATTCAGCCGGAAGGGGATTTCTTGTACTGTGTTGGGTATCCCTATCTTCTTTGTCTGCACCCTCACACAAAAAGTTGGTTTCTGGGCCCCAATTTCCCTGACAGTGAACTTGACAGCCTTCAGGGGAAGCAGCCCACCCCAACAGCTAATTCTGCTTATTTCCCCAGGAGGACTAGAACCTTGTGGGAGTCAGTCTCAGGAGATTTTTTTTTTTTTTGGCATTCCAGTAGAACAGCAAACGTACAACTTACCAGTTTTACATCTTCAGCTATAAATAGCTAAATGGGACCTTTTTTTTTTTTTTTTTGATTTTTCAAGACAGGATTTCTCTGTGTAACAAGACCCAACTGTCCTGGACTTGATTTGTAGACCAGGCTGGTCTTGAACTCACAGAGATCCTGCCTCTGCCTCCTGAGTGCTGGGATTAAAGGCGTGCGCCACCACTGCCTGGCTGGACATATATTTTTATATGACTATAAATATCATATATAAAAGTCCATGTCCTGATTTGATTTATTCAGTTCTGTTTTTAACATTCAGGCAAATGGGCTTAGGCTATTGTAAATGCTAGGCCTACATTTAACCATTGAACAACACCCAAGTCCTGATTCTGTGTATGTGTATATATGTGTTTGGGTATATGTGTATGTGTATATGTGTGTGTGTAAGTGTGTGCTTATGTGTGTATGTGTTTGTGTGCTTGCGTGGGTGCATATGTGTAGGCCTGGGGTAGAAGTCTTCCTCAATTGCTCTCCTTTTGGAATTTTTGATCAGGGTCTCTCAGTGAACCTGGAGCTTGGCAATTTGGCTAAATTAACTTGCCAGCAAACCCTCAGAATCCTTCTCTGCCTGCCTCCCCAGTACTGGAATTAAGTGTCTGCTGTACCCAGATTGATTGGTCGATTTATCTATTTATTTTAGTTTTGGGGACAAGGTTTCTCTGTGTAGCCCTGGCTGTCCTGGAACTCACTCTAAGGGCCAGGCTGGTCACACAGTCAGAGATCCACCTGCCTTTGCCTCCTGAGTGCTGGGATTAAAGGTGTGGGCCACCACGCTCAGCTACAACCCTGATTCTTATATTACGTTCATTCATGCCTGCGTGCGTGTGCACTATGGAGTGCTCGCAGAAGTCAGAGAAGGACAATTTCTGAAGTCAGTGCCCTGCTTCAACAATGTGAGTCCTAGGCTTCCAACTCAGGTTGTTGGACTTGGCGCAGGTACTTGGCCTGCTGGGCCGTCACAGCAGCCTGTCTTTGCTCATTTCTATTAGACTGCTCTATTGACCTTTTATTTGGTTTGGTTTTGCTTTTGAGATAAGGTGTCATTCTGTATTTCAAGCTGGATTTAAACTCATTATGAAGCCCAAACTGACTTCAACTTCCGTCCTCCTGCCTCAGCCCTCCTAAGTGAGGGGTTTATAAGACATGTGCCACCATGTCTGGCTTGTACAGGTTATTCATATCTTTATTTTTTTCCTGAATATTTCTTTATGGAAGACATAGTATTGATTACTGAGTCAAAAACATCTGTAACTCCTTTTTGTGCATGTTGCAAGACTCCTAGAAAGCCTGCCCTACCGTATACAAAGAGCATACAGGACAGCGCTTAGCTTCCTGGAGTAGGGGCACAGCCTAATCCCAGTGCCTAGGAGCCTGAGGCAGGAGGATCAAGAATGCCAGCTAGGGCTACATAATGAGATTCCCAACTCAAAAGAAAACAAACACACCAAGAAACCAGCAACTACGGTATTAGGGGCATAGCTTAGTGGTAGGATGCTTGCTTAGCATGCAACAAGGTCTGGGGTCATTCCAGTATAACACACACACACACACACACACACACACACACACACACACACACCTTTTATAAAACTCTAATTATTAAATTATTAGACAAATGAAAATATTTTAAAGTCTACAATAGACTGCTAAGATCAGAAGTCTCTTGGGAGACTTAATTAAAAAAATATTTATGTGTGTCTGTGTGGTTGTCCACAGAGTCCAGAAGAGGGCACTGGATTCCCTGTAGCTGGAGTCATGTGGTTATGAGCTGCCTGATGTGGGTGCTTGGATCTGAAATCTTGTCTTCTGCAAGAGCAATGAGCCATCTCTCCATCCCAAGAAGCTTCATTCTTTTCTTTTCTTTTTTCTTTTTTTTTTTAGGTTTTTCGAGACAGGGTTTCTTTGTATAACAGTCCTGTCCTGGAACTCACTCTGTAGACCAGGTTGGTCTTGAACTCACAGAGATCCATCTGCTTCTGCCTCTTGAGTGCTGGGATTAAAGACATGCACAATAACTCCCAGCTTCTGCCTTAGCCTCTTAGGTGTTAGGATTGCAGGCATGTGCCACCATGCCCAACTTAACAACATTTTTAAAAAGATTTATTTGGCTGGGCGTGGTGGTGCACGCCTTTAATCCCAGCACTCGGGAGGCAGAGGCAGGCAGATCTCTGTGAGTTCAAGGCAGGTCAGCCTGGTCTACAGTGAGTCCAGGATAGCTAGAACTGTTACACAGAGAAACCCTGTCTCAAAAAAAAAAGATTTATTTATTTTATTCTTTTTGTATGAATGTTTTTCCTATATGTATGTCACCATGTTCGTCAGAGGACAGCATTAGATTCATTGGAACTGGAGTTACAGATGGTTGTAAATCACCAAGTGGATTCTGGAAAGCAAACCCAGGTCCTCTGCAAGAGCAACAAGTGCTCTTATCTGTTGAGCCATCTCTCTAGCCCCCCCTAAAATATTTTTAGTGCTCATATTTATGTATAACTTCTAAAAACATAATTGTTAAATTTTTCTCATTAACGTTCATAGACAACAAAATACATACAGCTTACATGTAGAGTTGAAGAGTTTTAATAAATAATGTGATTTTTAAAATTACTATTGGGGCTGGAGAGATGGTTAAGAGCACTGGCTGCCCTTCCAAAGGGCCTGGGTTCAAACCCCAACACCCACATGGCAGTTCACAGTTGTCTGTAATTGGCAGGTATGTTGTATTGGTAACCAATTGGCACACACCTTTTTTTTTTTTTCTGGTCTAATCTGTTCGGTGTTCTGTAAGCCTCTTGGATTTTTATTGGCATCTCTTTTTTCAGGTTTGGGAAGTTTTCCTCTATGATTTTGTTGAAGATATTTCCTGGACCTTGGAGTCGGGAGTCTTCTCTTTCCTCTATACCTATAATTCTTAGGTTCCGTCTTTTCAATGAGTCCTTGATTTCTTGGATGTTGTGGGTGAGAGATTTTTTAGCCTTCTCATTTTCTTTGGATTTTGTACTGATTTCTTCCACTGAATCTTCCATGCCTGAGATCCTGTCTTCCATCTCTTGCATCCTATTGTTGATACTCACATCCGTAGTTCCTGTTCTCTTCCCTTGGTTCTCCACTTCCTCTTTTAACTCTGACTGTGTTTTCTTTATTGTTTCTATTTCTATTTTCATGTCTTGTATGGTTTTGTTTGTTTTGTACATTTCCTTCTCCAGCTTGCTTGTTTTTGTATGAAAATCTTTCATGGCTTTTTCCTTTTCCTGTTCAAGCTCTGTCACCTTGGCTTGGAGCTCTTTAATGGTGTTGTTCCTTGTTTTGATTTGTAGAATTGTGGTTTCTTTGAATTCCTTCATAGATTTAAGTTCTTCTTGCAGGGACTCTATCACTTTCCATACTGCAGAATTGTCAATGTTTTCATGTGTTTCTGTTGGTGTGTGGTCATCCGAATTGGATGAGCTAGGGTGGTTCTGCTTTGTTGGAGTCATAATTCCTTGATTTCTATTTTTTTTTTTTGACCTTTCACCATTGGATGCATTTAGCTGTCTGTTTTCTGTGCTTGGAACCACAGTGGATGATTTGGTGCAGGGGACGAGTTACTTGGCTATCTGTCGTTGCTTACAGGGGGATTTCAAGGTCACTGTGATTTTAATGGCCAGAGGCACTGTGATCTGGTGCAGCCTATTCCCAGGTTGTGAGTAATGGACCAGGATTGTTTCACTGCTCCCAATTCAGACTTCTCTATGTTTCACTCTGAGTTATCAGCCTGTAATGGTTCTGATGATATGGGCCTGTTTGCCCAGGCACAGATTCTGTGGGTTTTGTTTGTCGTCCCGGAGGCTGACAGGGTCTGGCTCCACACCTGATATGTCTGGATTTTCCAGGATACAGCTATGGTCCCGATTTCTGGTTTCTCTCTAGTCTTCTCGCCACAGGGCTGGACCCTGTGCCTGATTTCCTTCCTGTCTGGGCCGCCACGGGTCCCGTGGGTACCCCAAGCCCCGGATCCTCCGGCTGCCTGAGTGCACCTCTCGTCCCAGCAGCTCCGCCGTGGGTGCACGGACCCCTGGTCCCACCCACGCCTGTCTCTCTCCCCAGATGACCTGCTGTGGACTGGCGGGGATTTGGCCCTGCCAGCCGTACTCCCTCCCCAGCTGCGCTATCGTGAGTGTGCGAGATTTCGCCCCTCCCGCCTGCTTTTGTGTTCCCTGCTTCCTGCGCTCTCTCGGAACCTCCCGCCCTCCGCTTCACGAGCGGCTGCGGACCACCCGCTGAGCCCCCTGTTTGTTCCTTGCTAAGGCTTCCACTATCTCGCAACCTTTTCTAAGTGGGTATAAGTTCAACCTGATGTGTGGGGAGCCCAATAGGACAGCGATCTATGGCCAAGTGGACCCTGATTCTGCCTGCTGTAAGTTGGGAACGATCTTACCAGGCGCCTCACCAAATGGGAGTTCCCGAATCCCCGGTTTAGTGGCCTCCGTGTCTGTGAGAGATGGGGAGAGCCTTGCCCTGGGACTTTTAACAGTCCCTTGGGAGCTGTGAGTGTTCCCGGGGGGGGGGGGGTCTAGCCCCTCCAGTTTTTGCACAGTGCCCAGTAACTCTGTGTTTTTTATGGCTCTTTTTTCCCCCGCATTCAGAATGCGTCAGTGTAGGTCGCCGCCATCTTCGCTCCCCCTCCACACCTTTTTTTTTAAAAGATTTATTTATTTATTGTGTATACAGTGTTCTGCCTGCATGTATACATTCACTCCAGAAGAGGGCACCAGATCTCATTGTAGATGGTTGTGAGCCACCATGTGGTTGCTGGGAATTGAACTCAGGACCAGTGTTCTTAACCTCTGAGCCATCTCTCCAACCCTGGCACACACCTTTAATCCCAGCACTTAGGAGACAGAGGCAGGAGGATCACTGTGAGTTCATGGCCAGCCTGGTCTACAGAGTGAGCTCCACTATAGCCAGGGCTACACAGAGAAATCCTGTGGAAACAAACAAAAATTATTGTTATGCCCTTAGAGGAATTGCAGATGTGACTGCTGTGTCACATGTGCATCAGTAGATGGCAGAGAGGAGAGAGGCTATGTCTACATTCAGTGTTCTGACCTATGAACATCTGAATGAATAGTAGCCTAACATTCCTGAGGAGGGGAAAGCAAGCTGGATACCAACACCACTTCCATGACATGGGGCCCAAAAGGGGAGCTAACCTGTGTTGACCACCACTCCAGCATCAGGCAAGCATTAGATGGGCTCCCAGGACAGGAAACAAGCCAGAGACTAGGGGAGCCCTGCCTGGCCCTGGTTGAGGGGGTTGTGCATTAGCCAGCCCTGAGGGTGTGAGTGTGAGAGAGCCAGCCCTGCCTTTTGTCTACTTTGTAGTGGTATTGGTGAGGGAGAGATCTCCTCCCCTCCGTTTGGCCCTCACCACCCATGATGAACAGGAAATCTGGCCCCAGTGGGGTCACAAGAGCAGGAGAGCTGTACCTGTCCCTCACAATGCTGCAGCACTCAGGAGAGCAGGTCTTGCACCTTGCCTGGGCAGCACACTATAGCTGGCCCAGGATGTGGAGATTGTGGGTGAGTCAGCCCCAAGGGAGTGAGTGTGGGAGAGCCAGCCCTGCCTTCTGTCTGCTTTGTGGTGTTAGTAAGGGAGAGATCCCCTTTACTCTCTTGCCCTTGCCACAGGTAGCAGGCAGGAAAATTGGCTCTGATGGGGTCATGAAACCAGGAGAGCTGATCCAACCACTTACCTGCTGCTGCACTTGAGAGAGCAGGCCCTGCAAGTGGGGGTTGCAGGCCCAGAACCAGGCTTTGAGTTGGCCCACCCCATGGATGAACTGCTGGAGTAAATGAGGTGGCCTGTTCCACAGACCCCAAACTACAGAATCTGCATGACACAGGACAATAACAGCATATCTGATGGGAGTCCCAGCGAGGTTCCAGTATTGACAAAGTAGCAGAAGCCAGAGGCCTCATACCAGACTAAGGAATCATTATAGTGAGCATTTGCAAGCAAAAAGATGTGGACAAAAGGGAATATTGTGGGTCACAGAGACACTACAGCTTCCACAATGAGATTTTTTTTTTTATGTGGGGGGAGGTTACAAGGGTGGAGGGAGGGTCTGAGGGGAAGTGGGAGAGGAGAGGGAACAGGGTGAATGATGTGAAATTCACAAAATTAAAAAAAAAAGAGCTGGTCGTGGTGGCACACGCCTTTAATCCCAGCATTTGGGAGCCAGAGGCAGGTGGATCTCTGTGAGTTCAAGATCAGCCTGGTCTACAGAGTGAGTTCCAGGACAGCCAGGGCTACACAGAGAAACTCTGTCTCGAAAACAAAACAACAAAAAACAAAAAGAAAAAATTATTGTTATTTGGAGAAAGAGTCTCACTATGCAGCCCAGGCTAGCTCTAGACTCTATGTAACTCAGGCTAGTCTCATACCTGCAATCAGTACTCCTGCCTCAGCTTCTCAAGTGCTGAAATTAGAGGTAAGTACCACTATACCCAGCTAATCGATGGATTTACTGAGACTCTCCACCCATCCCAATCAAAGTAGCAGAAGTTACTTATTTATTTAATTGACTTATTTATTTTCTATTAGTAGGGTTCTGTGCCCAATGGCCTGTACAGGAAAGTTGCTTCAGAACTTGGCACAAAGCTTATCACTGATTCTATGAGCCCAAGTTATTTTGGTTTTGTTCAGTTTGCTTCCCAAAGTGACTGTTTTTATTTATTTATATTTTATTTTTGGATTGTTGTTGCTTTTTTGAGTTAGGGTCTCGCTGGGTGTGGTGGGCCTTTAATCCTAGCACTGGGGAGGAAGAGGTAGGCGGATCTCTGTGAGTTCAAGGCCAGCCTGGTCTAGAAAGTGAGTCCAGGACAGCCAGAATACAGAGAAACCCTGTCTTGGAGGGGAAAAAAAAAGAAAAAAGACAAGGTCTCACTAGGTAGTCCTAGCTGGCCTGTCATTCAATATGGAGGCCAGATTCAAATTCAGAGATCCACCTGCCTCTGCCTACTGAGTGCTGGAATAGAAAGAAGCCTCAGTTGCTAAAGGCTGAGGCGCTCAACCCAAATCACTGTGCTGTTTTTGTTTTCTACATATAAGCACATGTCTCACCCACATACAATTCAGTTCCATCTTGAGCATAAGCACCATCAGAAACTGAGACAGCAGGAGTCTGCGTTTCAGGCCAGCCTCGGGTGCGTTGTCTCACAACGGAATAAAATGAACAGCTAGAATCATGATTTGGGAACGAACAAAGGAAGGAAATAAGGGACTTGGCAGATGGCTTGGTCAATACAAGTTCTTGCCACCAAGCCTGAGGACCTGAGTTGGGATCCAGCAGCCATGTAAGAAGCTTGGTATAGTCATAATCCTGCAGTCCCAGAATGGAGACAGGACAGGAAGACCCCAGGGGCCTGCTTGCCCGTCAGTCTCGTCAGCTGGTGAGGTCCAGGTTCAGTAAGAGGCCCTGTCTGAAAAAGTAAGGTGGACAGCCATGGAAGAAGACACCTGGCGTTGATCTCTGGCCTCTGCATGTGCATGCATAGGTATGTGTGTATGGATACACACAAGAGAGAGAGAGAAAGTCATACACGTTTCCAATTAAACAAGGTACAGCCTTTCTGTTTCTATGACTCCCCCACACTGCCCCCTTCACTCTTCGCCTCTTTTGGAGGAGCCAGGGTGTAGTTTGAGGAATTCCTGTGATCTGGCACTCAGTTCCAAACCGATGATCAGCTATCAGAATATTTGTGAAAGTGAGTTTGTAATGACATGGAAACTCTTAGGCACATATTAGAAAGTCAGCAGGTCTCAAAGAGGAAGAGGCAAGAAAAGGATCTGCCTTGGGCTGGGCCAAGGTGCTGATCCCTGTTGTTAACATCCCTTGCAAGCTCCTCCATCTCCTCCTTGCTCCCCGGGCCAGCCAGCTGAGAGGAAAGAGACCAATGGAGGCTGGAACTAGATGGAGCAGTTTTTGCTGGTCACACCTCTCTGTCTGAGCACCCAGAGCATGTCAACTAGCCTGAAAGCTGCAGAAGTAGATGGTGGGGAATCCCCAGCTTGGAGAATGAAGCTGATGGATTAGAAAGTGAAATCCAGCCCTACTAAGTATGAGTAAGTTTGATGAACAGACCTTGGAGTCCAGATTGGTGGGGAGGAATAGAAAGAACACAAAAGAGGTGGTGAAAAGCGAAAGGGGTGTTCCCGGGTACTGTGAGGGAAGGAGAGAGCAAGAACAAGAGTGGAGCAGGGCAGAAATAGAAGCATTTCCTGATGTGGTTGTACCCTGGACCCTGGAGGCATATGTCATGGAGCTGAGGAGGTGAAGGGGCATGAACTTAGGTGACTAAGTGAACCATCAATCAGAAAGCAGGATTGTAGAGCACTCAGTGTCATTCTGAACACAAGGGTCAGGCCTTGTCGATAAGATGTTCAGTGGGAGAGAGATGAGGAATCAAACCTTGGAAGGAAGAACATTTCAGCAGAAAGCTATAAATGCAAGGCCCACAATGCACTGGGAAAACTGAGAAGGTCTAGCCTAACTGGTTCTCAACCTGTGGGTCACTACCCCTTTAGAGGTCAAAGATCTTTTCACAGGGGTCATATATTAGGTATCCTACATAACAGATATTTACATTACTATTTGTAGCAGTAGCAAAATTACAGTTATGAAGTAGAGATGAAATAATTTTATGGTTAAGGTCACCACAACATGAGGATCTGTATGAAAGGGTCATGGCATTAGGAAGATTGAGAACAACTTCTAGATTTTAGAGCTGAGTTTTGCGGTACCTGACTTAGTCACTGCAGCTGTGTGACCCAGGATAAGTCGCCTGCTCTCTCACATCTCTGATTTCTTCTGGCAGAATAAGATTTTTAAAATAGTTCCCTTCTTGGGGCTGGAGAGATGGTTCAGCAGTTAAGAGCACTGGCTGCTCTTCCAGAGGACCAAGGTTCAATTCCCATCACCCACGTGGCACCTCACAACTGTCTGTAACTCAAGGTCCAGTGGATCAAACTCCCTCACATATACATACATGTACGCCAAACGCCAAATGTACATAAGAATAAATGAATTAATTAATTTAAAAAATACTTCCCTTCTCTCTCTCTCTGCCTCTTTGCCTTTTGTGTATATTGGGGGTGGAGGGAGGTTTGAGGCAGGGTTTCTCTTTGTAGCCTTGGTTGTCCTGGACTTGCTCTGTAGACCAGGCTGTTCTCAAACTCTCAGAGATCTGCCTGTCTCTTCCTCTTGAGTGCTGGGGGAACTTTTTTTTTTTTTTTTTGGACAGGGTTTCACTATGCAACTCTATGCAGGCTAGCCTCAAACTCACAGAGATCCACCTGCCTCTCCCTTTAAAATACTGTGTTGTTTTAAAACAAAATCCCAAAAATTTGATTTTGCCAATAAAGACTCAGAAGCCAGATGCTGGGGTGAGAGCCTGCTTGCTCAGAGAGGCAGAGAAAGCTCCCAGCTGACCTTCCTACTCAGCTGACATCCCAGAAGGAAAAAGTCCTTTCTCCTTCTCCACGCTGTCTTAAATACCCTTCAAATTCAATGTCCCTCTTTTCTACTTCCTGTATACCTCACTATCCCTCCTCCTGATTTCCTCTCATTCTCTATGTTTTTTTCTTATGTTCACTCCCTGTCAACTGGTTGCTTGCTCCACCTCTTGACCTATGGGTGATTTTATTTAGTTCTGTTTATGATAAACATAAAGCTCTTGGATTAAAGGTGTGTGCTAGGGCTGAACCACACCACAACTAGAAAAAGATTTTGCCAGTATATAATCTCGGGGTTCACAGTGTGATCAAATATCCTGCAACAATACTGGGATTAATGGCGTGCGCCACCACATTGGGCTCTCTTTGCCTCTTCGCTGTTTATGCAATGTGACCAGCTGCCTCTCATCCATGCCACCTTGCATCCTAGTCATGGTGGTCTGTGTACCTTCCTAAAGCATAAGACAAAATAAATTCTTCCTTAAGTCGCTTCTTGTCTGATGTTTGGTCATAGCAACAAGAAAAGCAACTATTACACCAAGTATCCACCAGAGGGAGGGCAGGCCAGTCACGTGCCTGCATGGTCTCTGTGAGAGTCTATAGGCCTCATGGGGAACCCACTCGGCAAGAGGATAGAAACATGCATACTGGTGTGAGGTCAGGCAGTGTTATTTAAGACCCTCATGTGACATGAGGATCATTGATAATTCTTTTTTTTTTTTTTTTTGGTTTATCGAGACAGGGTTTCTCTGTGTAACAGCTTTGGCTGTCCTGGACTCACTTTGTAGACCAGGCTGGCCTCGAACTCAC
>CAJQZJ010009840.1:59572-80528 GCA_907164525.1 Lophiomys imhausi
ATATATACTGTTTAGTAAGTGATGTCTACATAGAATATATATATGGCAATGATCATTCAAAAAGTAAAAGCTCTTTGTCCAATGGGGAAACATACTTAATCCCAGGCTGGACTTGAACTCAGAAATTTGCCTGCCACTACCTCCAGAGAGTTGGGATTAAAGGCTTGAGCCACTACCACTCAGCTACTTTTTTTTTTCAAGACAGTTTCTCTGTGTAACAGAGCCCCGGGTGTCCTGGACTTACTTTATAGACCAGGCTGGTCTTGAATTTACAGAGATCTGCCTGCCTCTGCCTCCCAAGTGCTGGGATTAAAGGCCTGCACCACCACACTCAGCCTCAACTACTTTTTGTTAGTGTTTATGAGGTATCAAAAGTAGCATAAGGCTCTCAGCACTCAGGAGGCAGAAACAGGAGGACAGGAGGATCTCTGTGAGTTCAAGGTTATCCTGGTCTACAAAGTGAGTCCAGGACAGTCAAGGATACACAGAGAAACCCTGTCTGGAAAAACAAAAACAAACAAACAAAAAAAAGGAACGAAAGAAAGAAAAAAGAAAAGATACAGTTACATTCACACCCACCAGTGACTCATTGTCATCTGGGTTTTAGTCTCATTCTGTAAGGTAATTGACAAGTTGCCAGAAAGACAAGTTTCTCTGGCTAGCACCCTTTCCTTTTCCTGACATGAGATTCTTGAGAAATGCCATTGTCCTTAGGGCTCATTCTTTCAAAAGTCTCATAGTCAGATGGAGAGACAAGCATGTCTTTAGAATCTTTATATCTGCGAGAATGCTTACAGGAGTAGGGGAATCAGGTTTTACAAGAATGTCCCCCAGAAATGCTATGTATTACTACATATGATTCAGGAGCAGAGAATGGCTGGGTTAGGGGTAAGCTGCTAGGGAGACTAGCAGTATTGGGAAGCTCAGGGTCTTATCAAGAAATCATACATCGAAAGAAGTAAGGGAAAGAGATGGAGGAAAATTCCTGACACCAACCTGAGATCTCCTCATGCATGTACAGACATACTGAACAAGCATGTGCACACATGAGAGGAAAAGGCTGTGCTATTAAGATTGCTCTGCAGGTAAGGGCACATGCCACCAATCCTGGCCCCACAGAATGGGAGGAAAAGAACACATCTGTCTCTCTCAGACAAAACAAGGCAAAAAAACAAAAAAAAAAATCCTCTCCTTCCCTCTGCTATTTAGAAAGAGAGAGTTAGAGTCCCTCTGCTATTTAGAAAGAGAGAGTTAGAGAGAGAGGGATTACCTTAAGTCTACTGAACAAACTTCACCCTTTGCTCTCTTGTGTTACTAAGCCTTACATCTTAAGGAAATAGAGATAAACTTTCTAACTTTTTTTCTAAACTATGTGCCCTACTTTCATGTAATTGTGTCATGTGCCTATGATAATTTTTTTATATCTTTGGTTGTTTTCATATATTTGTTTTGGTTTCATTTCGTTTTTCAAGATAGGGTCTCACTGTATAGTCCTGGCTGTCCTGGACTCATTTTCTAGACCAGGCTGGCCTTGAACTCACAGAGATCCGCCTACCTCTGCCTCCCAAGTGCTGGGATTAAAGGTGTGCGCCACCAGGCCTGATTGTTTTCATATTTTTTTGTTTGTTTGGTTGGTTTTTCAAGACAGGGTTTCTCTGTGTATCTTTGGCTGTCCTGGACTCACTTTGTAGACCAGGCTGGCCTTGAACTCACAGAGATCCACCTGCCTCTGCCTCCGTAGTGCTGGGATTAAGGGCGTTCAACACCATGCCCAGCAATTACAGACAGCTGTGAACTGCCATGTGGTTGCTGGGATTTGAACCCGGGTCCTTTGGAAGAACAGCCAGTGCTCTTAACCGCTGAGCCATCTCTCCAGCCCCTGGCTTCATATATTTATGTCAAAGCTTTTAACACATCGTGCCTATTTCAGTTCTCTTTTTAAATTCATTTACATACTAAAATTTTTTTGATCTGTCCAATTAAAATGCATTCAACTCACACAAGTACACACGAGCACACACAAAATAACAATAACGTGTAAAAAAAAAAAAAAAAAAAAAAAAAAAAAAAAAGGTGAGGGATCCATAATACGGAAAAGCAGAAAATTCAACTCCCATTTTGATTATAGGGACTTCTTATAATTAACTGGACAGTGTATTGTTTCTTATGGGAGTCAGTGTTTTAAATGTTTGCTAAGGTCAAGTTCAGGCTGTGAAACAAAAGTTCTTTAATGTGCTCACAGTGAATAATAGCTTAGAGGAAGGCAGAACTGCAGGTTAAGGATTAACAACTCATCAGCCCTGACAAAAGAAATGGAGCCCAGCACCTGTACAGAACCTAGGCTCTGTCTGTTCCAGTTTAGACCTGTCTAGTCAGGGTCCTCCTGGGCATTTATTTGCTAAGTCATTATTGCTCTTAAGTAAGTTGTAGATGCAAATTACCAAGTAATAGTCATAGCTTGATTCTACTCTCATTAAAAAATGTGTATATTTAATCAATGCAATACGTTAAATTCCCACACTCTAAAATAGGGCCTAAGTCTCTCACCCAGGTTACACTGTCTGGTTTTTATTGTTCTAAGTTCCCTACTCAAAAGTCCTGGAGATTTATTTTGAACCATTTCCTATGGGTGTAATGTAAAAGATTCTTTGTTAATATACCATTGTTGGCCAGGCATGGCAGCACATGTCTTTAATTCCAGTACTCTGGAGGAGGAGGCAAGAGGACTTCTGTGAGTTCAAGTCCAGCCTGGTCCACATAACAAGTTCCAGGCTAGCAGGGGCTACATAGTGACACTCTGTCTCAAACAACAAAACCCAGGACATTCCTTCCTTAGAGTCCTCGGCTGTCAGGAGTATTTTCTCACTTTCCCCTAATGACTGTATTCACACGCAGGAAACCAAATCCAGACAGACAGACAGGCTGGGCGATGGCTCAGTGGATAAAGCACTTACCGTGCAAAGATGTGGATGAAGTTTCAATCCATGGAATCTACATTAGAGCCTCGAAGGCATGGTGGCCTCCTGGAATCTCAGCCCTTGTCAGGTAGAGCTAAGTGGTCCCTGAGGGTAAGCTTTCTAGCTAGAGTAGCTGGAATTGAGGAGATGCAGGTTCAGCTCAGTGTTAGGCCTGGACCTGATCTCCAGGTTCTCCCAGAATGCCTCGGTCTCTACCTGTTACAGGCCATGTCCTGCCTCAGAAGCCTTTTCCTATACAACCTGGACATTTTGGGGGCTCGCTCTCTTTGCCTTTCTGCCTCCTCTTTCCTTGTCTCTCCCTGTCTCTCTGTCTCTTGTTTCCTGTCCCTCTCCTTTCTGCATGTCCACACTGTTTCTCTTTCCCTCTCATATCCAATAAACCTGCCTTTATATAACTTAATTTGGTCTGGATTGGATCGTTTCAACAGCACAGAATGCACCTTTATTCTTTAGAAACACTGGAGACCCTGTCTCAACAGAGAACAATCGAGGAGAGTACCAGATGTAAACCAGGCCTTCATGGCCAAACAGGTTTGTCCACATAAATTCAAACATGTATACACACATACACATGCAAAAAAAGAAAGAATTTATCAAAAGTAAAAGTGGCCAACCAAGACTGGAGGTAATAGAGCACTTGGCCAAGCACACGAAGCCTTGGGTTTGATCCTGAACTTTGAGGGGAAAATAATGATAATAAATAAACACAGAAAGAAGAAAGAAAGAAAGATTGCTTGAGGGACAGGCAGTGGTGGGGCACGCCTTCAATTCCAGCACTTTCGAGGCAGAGTCTGGAGGATCCAACCTAGTCTACAGAGCCAGTTCCAGAGCAGCCAGGGCTACACACAAAGCAATCCTGTCTTGAAACAAGAAAAGAAAAAAAGAAGAAGGAAAGAAAAGAAAATGCTTGAAGTTTTGTTGATTTTGAGGAAGCTTACCTGCCAAATTGTGTAGCATTAAATTTCAGAAACAGCATTTCCTTGGCTATGAGACTTCAGGGTCTTTCTCTCCCTCACAGGAAAACTTGCCCCTTTCTTCTGGAGGTACCCAGTTCTGCCACTATTTCTCTAAGATAGACCCACATCCCCCATGCCCATCTCCAGCAATTTCCTCCTCCTAGCCTTCCCCCAGGGCGTGGTCCCCTTGGCAATGCCACCCTCTGTGACTGGTTGTAAAAGGAATGCTCTTCCTCAGGTTCTGGCTTGCATAGTGTCGCCTGCCAAAGCCACCTGTGGCCTCTGTTCTCATTCGCTGTCAATGGGATGGTAGAAGGATGCAGCCAGACAACAGACTGTCCTGAAATTAGGATCTCTCTCTGCTCCCCAAGCTTCCCAGCCACCAAACTCCCCTCGTTGCTCCCCCACTCCCTTTTTTTTTTCCCAAACTGGATGTGAACTTTACTACTGACCATGATCTGGTGTGGTGTAGGACTCGTCACAGTGGAAGCTCTTGACTGTAGGACCCACCACTTCTCCAGGGGCTGATGAGGAACATTTCTGACCCCATAGCCAGCCCGCAAGGATGAGCCACTTCTCAGTTTCCAATTCATCTGAATTCAACTTGGTGAAGCCTCAATTCTTTGAGATGTGGATCATCTGTGGCCAGGGACCTTGAACCTGGCAGGGCCTCAGTCACGTGTGTCTCTGCAGCTTGGTGAGGACAGACATGACTTGGCCAATATGCAGTCTGGCCACTGTGCCCAGGGGCTTCCCAAAGCACTCCACTCTTAACACCGGTCTGGAGCCTGTCAGCCCCACACAGGACGTCTTGTTGATGCAGATGGTGTGAAAAGGGGATGATGGCCTCTGGAAAATGAAAGCCATTTTCCCCACAACTCTTCACAAGGTATTTGTGGGTACAGATACTAGTGGGGAGCCTCCAGGGCTTTGAGGGAGATCTGCTCACATTAATCTTACTATGATGCCATGTGGCCACATAGTAAGAATTCATCAGCTTTTTTTTTTTTTTTTTTTTTTTGGTTTTTTTGAGACAGGGTTTCTTTGTTTAACAGCTCTGGCTGTCCTGGACTAGCTTTGTAGACCAGGCTGGCCTCGAACTCGCAAAGATCCGCCTGCCTCTGCCTCCCAAGTGCTGGGATTAAAGGCGTGCGCCACCACCGCCCGGCTAGCTTTTTTTTTTTTAAGAAAGGTTTCTCTGTGTAGCCCTTGCTGTCCTGGACTCACTTTGTAGACCATGCTGGCCTTGAACTCTCAAAGATCTGCCTGCCTCTACCTCCCAAGTGCTGGGATTAAAGACCTGCACCAAAACGCCCTGCAATTCATTAGCTTTTGCCTTCAGTCCCAAGTCAAAGACCTGAAGTTTGCCACTGGAAACTCCTCGGCAGAAGGTAGATTTATATCCTGCGTGTCCTTGTGATACCTGTAAACCAAATCTCTCAAACAGAATCTCTCAAAAGGGTCGTAGCAGCTTCGTCCCAGGGCTCAAAACACAGAGATGTCTTTTTAAGAGATGCGGAATTCAAGGACAGGAATGGAAGTTGGTTCTCAGCTCTTGGCAGGAGTGGTAGGAAGCACTATAGAAATACCCCCCCACCCCGTAGAGGGTCCCTAACCCTGTTATCTGTAAATTAGTCCCCCTCTCCCCTCTCCCCTCTCCTACTCCCTAACCCGCCCCCCCCACCCCGTCCCCCGCCAGGATCTTATGTTCAAAATGGCCTTAGACTTCTGAGCCCAAGGAAAATCCTTCAGTGTGTGGAGTGCCTGAGTCTTATATCACCCAGGCTCAGAGGAACATTACGCTCGTTGACATTTGGATGTCTTTCTCAGTCACTCATCACCTGTTTTTTAAAAATAAATTTAAGCCTGGCATGGTGGTATACACCTTTAATCCCATCAGAGGCCGAGGCAGGCAGATATCTGTGAATTCAAGGCCAGTCTGGTCTACAGAGTGAGTTCCAGGATAGCCAGGGAAATCCTGTCTCGAAAAACCTAAAAAAAATTTTTTTTTACTTTATTTTTACTTTTTTTTTTTCGAGACAGGGTTTCTCTGTGTAACAGCCCTGGCTGTCCTGGACTCACTTTGTAGATCAGGCTGGCCTCGAACTCACAAAGACCCCAGGCTGGCCTTGAACTCACAAAGATCCGCCTGCCTCTGCCTCCCAAGTGCTGGGATTAAAGGCGTGGGCCACCATCGTCCGGCCTACATTTACTTTTACTTTTACTTTGTGTGTGTGTGTGTATGCCACATGTGTACATAAGCCTTTGGAAGCTAGAAGAGGCTGT
This sequence comes from Lophiomys imhausi, assembly GCA_907164525.1. Lineage (NCBI taxonomy): Eukaryota > Metazoa > Chordata > Mammalia > Rodentia > Muridae > Lophiomys > Lophiomys imhausi. The sequence goes on from CAJQZJ010009840.1 coordinate 65,793, forward strand.
CAAATCCCCTGCAGCTGGAGTTACAGGCAGTATGAGCTGTCTGATACAGGTGCTGGGAATTGAACCAGGTCCTCTGGAGCGCTCTTCACAGAGCCATCTCTCCAGCCCCCATCATCACCATCATCTTATTTATTTATTTAAGGCAGGGTCTCTCACTGAACCTGGAGTTCACTGGCTTGTCTAGGTTGTCTGGCTGGTGAGCCACAGATGATGCCTGTGCCCACCCTCCAGCCCTGGGGAAACAAAGTATACGTTGCACTCCTGGTTTTACACAAGGACTGGAGATCTGAACTAAGGGCGTTACCCTTGCACAGCAAGCACTTTACCCACTGAGCCATCTTTGGAAGAGCGGTCAGTACTCTTAACCTCTGAGCCATCTCTCCAGTCCTTAGGGATAGATTTAAAAAAACTTTTCCACCATTATACTTTTGTGACAATCCCTGTGCAATGTATTTCCACCCTACTTAGGCCTAAATGTTAGATGTTTTGTTTTGAATTTTACCTAGAAGGAGAATTGGGCCTGGCAGATGGCTCAGCAGGGCAACTGCACTTGCCAAACAAGCCTGACTGACTTGAGTTCCAGAGCCAGAACACACATGGTGGGAACAGAGAACTGATTCCTGTAAGTGACTCCTTAACTTACACACACAAACACATAGACACTAAACACATATAATTTTTTATTTAAAAAAGGAGACATTAACTTCCAAGTTGTTCATATTGGAAGTGGCTTGAGTTAAATGGGATTTAAGCTAATTTTGGTTTTGTTTTTTTGGTTTTTCCAGACAGGGTTTCTCTGTGTAATAGCCCTGCCTGTCCTGGACTCATGTCATAGACCAGGCTGTCCTTAAACTCACAGAGATTCACCTACCTCTGCCTCCCAAGTGCTGGGATTAAAGGCGTGAGCCATCACATCTGGCTAATTTTGCTATTTTTATTAGTAAGAATGAAAAAATTATTTTGTTTCTAAATTTGTTCACTTTTATATGAATTACCTGAAGCCTTTCAATGAGTAAAAAAAAAAAGTTTTTTTTCTGAGACAGGGTTTTTCTGTGCAACAGAGCTTTGGCCGTCTTGGACTCACTCGCACCACACAGGCTGAAACTCACAGAGATCTGCCTACCTCTGCCTCCCAAGTGCTTGAATTAAAAGTGTGTACCACCATGCCTGGCCCTCAATGAGTAAAATTTAATAAATAATTCTTAAAATTAACTTAAAAATCAATGTGATTATTCAGAGGGATTTAAAATTTAGGAAAATATTCCTATATTTATGTATATAAATAAGTTTGTGTAATAAACATAAATGGTGTCCTGGCTAGTTTTATGTGAACTTGACACAAGCTAGAGTCATCCGAAAGGCGAGATCCTCAATAGAGAAAATGTCTCTTTAAGATCCAGATGTTGGGGCTGGAGAGATGGCTCAGAGGTTAAGAACACTGACTGCTCTTCCAAAGGACCTGAGTTCAAATCCCAGCACTCACATGGCAGCTCAAAACTGTCTGTAATGGCTGGGTGTGGGGATGCACACCTTTAATCCTAGCACTTGGGAGGCAGAGGCAGGAGGATCTCTGTGACTTTAAGATCAGCCTAGGATCCAGATGTTTCTTAATTAATGATGGGGTGGGGGGGGGACTCAGTCCATTGTGGGTGGTACCATTCTTGGGCTGGTGGTCCTGAGTTCAAGCAGGCTGAGCAAGCCATGATGAGCAAGTCAGTAAGCAGCACCTCTCCATGGTTTCTGCATCAGCTCCTGCCTCTAAGTTCCTTCCCTGTTTGAGTTCCTGTCCTGACTTTTTTTAGTGATGGACTATGGTGTGGAAGTGTAAGGCAAATAATCCTTTTCCTCCTCATCTTGGTCATGGTGTTTCATCACAGCAATAGAAACACTATCTAGGACACATGGATTTTTAAAACTAGGAATAATGTATTAGTAGGATTTTTATTTAATTTTAAAGAGGGGACTGAAAAGATGGCTTGGTGGTTAAGAGCATTTGCTGATCTTGTGGAGAACCCACGTTCAATTCCCAGCACCCACATGGCACTTCACAACCATATGTAACTCCAGTTCCAGGGGATCTGAGGCCCTTTTCTGGTCTTTGAAAGGCATTAGGCAAAGACATGGTGCATAGACAATACACACCATACAGGCAAAATATACATGTATAATAAAATGAAAGAAAAATTTAAAATTTAAGATATTTTAAATTGTTTAATTGTGTGAGGTATTTGTACATGTGTATGTGAGTATGCTTGCCCTGTGTGTGCCAATGCAGGCCAGAGGCTCAGAGATCGATGTCAGATGTCAGGAGTCCTTATTGTTTGACACTTTTTTTTTTGTTTGTTTGTTTGGTTGGTTTTTTTGTTTTGTTTTGTTTTTTTGTTTTTTGAGACAGGATTTCTCTGTGTAGCAGAGTCCTGGCTGTCCTGGACTTGCTTTGTAGACCAGGCTGGCCTCGAACTCACAGAGACCAGCCTGCCTCTGCCTCCCGAGTGCTGGGGACACTTTTTTTTTCTTTAAAGGATACAGAGACAAATAATTGAGACACAAGAAAGCATCAGCTCAACATTAGTGAAACTACAAGAATTAGGATTGGGGGATCTCCACCTGATTTTTTGTTTGTTTGTTTCTTTTTGAAATAGTCTTCTCTTACTAAACCTGAAGCTCATCAGTTAACTAGGTCAGTTGGCCAGTGAGCTCCCAGGATCGTCCTTCTCTGCTTCCCAATATTGGGACTAATGGTGTATGGCACACCTTTTTGTTTGTTTGTTTGCTTGTTTTTTTAGACTGGCTGTCTCTCTACAGAGCCCTGAGTCCTGGCTGTCCTGGAACTCACTATGAAGACCAGGCTGGTCTCAAACTCACAGAAATCTGTCTCCCTCTACCACCTCCTGAGTGCTGGGATCAGAGGTTTACATCACCATACCCATGTCACTTTTTATTTTATTTATTTATTGGTTTTTCGAGACAGGGTTTCTCTGTGTAACAGCTCTGGCTGTCCTGGAATCGCTTTGTAGACCAGGCTGGCCTCAAACTCACAGAGATCCACCTGCCTCTGCCTCCCAAGTGCTGGGATTAAAGGCGTGCGCCACCACTGCCCGGCCATGCCACTTTTCATGCCCAGCTTTTTATTTGAGTGCTAGTGGCCTGAATTCAGGCTCCCATGCTTGTACAAGTTCTTTACCCACTGAGCCATCTCCATAGTCTTTTTTTTTTTTCAAACAAAGTCTCACTAGCTCAAGCTAGACTTGAACTCCTATGAAATTAATTATGCCCTTGAACTCCTGATCTTCCTGTGTCTACCTTCCAAATACTGGAATTACAGATGTGTGCCACTATGCCAAGTTTAGTGGGGAATTTTAAAATCTCAAGTACTTGAATTTAACCATTCAAGATAACTTAAATAAGAAAAGAATATTTGCCGGGCGTGGTAGCACATGCCTTTAATCCCAGCACTTGGGAGGAAGAGGCAGGCGGGGATCTCTATGCGTTCGAGTTCGAGGCCAGCCTGGTCTACAAAAGGAGTACAGGACAGCCAGGGCTATTACACAGAGAAACCCTGTCTCAAAAAAACAAAACAAAACAAAAAAAGAAAAGAAAAGAATATTTAATAACTCATAAAAGAAACTTAAAGAAAGGAGGGTTATTTCTGACCTCAAAGTCCCTGAACTCAGGAGGCCAGCCTGGTCTACAGGGTGAATTACAGGACAGCAGAGGCTACATAGAGAAACCTGTTTTACTCTGTTAATTGATGCATTCTCTGCCAGCAAAATAATCCAATCCAGACCAAATTAAGCTATATAAAGTCAGGTTTATTCCATACGAGAAGGAAAGAGAAACAGCGTGCACACTCAGACAGAGAAAGTGATAGACACAGAGAAGAAAGAGAAAGACAGGAAAGATGGGGAGAGAGAGGGAGGGAAAGAGTGAGGGAGAGAGATCAGAGCCCCAAAAATGTCTGGATTATATAGAAGAGGGCTTCTGCGGGTGGGGCATGTCCTGTAACAGGTAGAAACTGAGGCATGCTGGGAGAACTTGGAGATCAGGTCTAGTCCTAACAAAACCCTGTCTTCAAAAACAAAGAGCTTGCATTCAAATGTTCTCAGAGTCCCTGAGCTTGAATTCTCTGGATCCCTCTTCAGGACCAACTTACTTCCTCAGACTGCAGGAAACATGGCTGCCATGGACAGTAGTGTAACATCTACCCTTTTCACCTCCAGAGGGAAGAGGCCCTTCTCCTTTGGTTCCATCTTATAAGGTCCCAGGGAAAGTTCCTATAGGCTCAGCTTGAGTCACCCACCACAAGTTGGTATAAACAAGGGGGCATAGCGCTATAAATTGGCTCAGTGTTAGTGTCACCTTTAAAGAAAACTACAGAGGGGGGTTTTGAGGTAAGAAAAACAGCTCTCATTTGAATGGCAAGATTGCTGGCTTGTAAAGAGATATCGGGGTTAATAGAAAGATCAGATGCCTGTAAACAAATGACAAATCTTTTCACATTAAAATAGGATCACATTTCACATGTTGTCTTGCTATAGGTTCTTTTCCACCTTCCTTTTATCTGTTTTCTATAACATGATTTCAGTGTTCATGGTATTTAATGATAGAATAACATTCTATTCTGGAGTCCAGCCATGATGATAACTAGATGTGACCACGAAACCAAGAGACATATTGCAATGAGCAGAGCAGGAGGGATATATTCTGAACTGTGCTCCAGTCCTGTGAGGTCTGGCAACCTCTCTTTTCTGGGGGTTCCTTGGTTCCAGTGACATTTCCATTTTCCTTCGTTTTTGTTTTGAGACAAGGTATCAAAGTGCTGGGGTTACAAGCTGTGTCATCACACTCAAATTCATTTTCTTCACTTTAATCAAAAATACACTTGGTGGCTGAAACTAAACCTCTATTTGTTGAGAGTGGACAGAATCCCGACCTCAAATGCTATGTGGTTATCTTGCAGATATCTTCTTTAAAGGAATGGTGAGCCGGGCGTAGTGGCGCACGCCTTTAAGCCCAGCACTCGGGAGGCAGAGGCAGGCAGATCTCTGTGAGTTCGAGGCCAGCCTGGTCTACAAAGCGAGTCCAGGACAGCCAGGGCTACACAGAGAAACCCTGTCTTGAAAAACCAAAAGAAAAAAAAAAAAGAAATCTTAAAGGAATGGTGAACTTTTGTGCCAGGTGTGGTGACGCACACCTTTAATCCCAGATCTTGGAAGGCAAAGGAAAGCAGATCTCTATGAGTTAGAGACCAGCCTGATCTACATAGAGTTCCAGGAAAGCCAAGATCCCACAGAAAGACCCTGTCTTCCTCCTCTCCCAAGAAAAAAAAAACCCAAAATATGTCTTATGTGCAATCCCCTTGGCTAATAATTCTAAGGTTTTTTTAAATAATTTATTTTTTATTTCTTCAAGTTACATCTCAATCACAATCCCCTCCCTACTCCCCCCTCCAGTCCCACCCTTCCACCCTCCTCCCCCTCAACCCCCCATCCTCTTTCCTTTTCTTTTTTTTTTTTTTAGTTCAAGGTATTTCTTTTTCCCCCCAACAGCTCTCCCTTTCAGTCCAACAAATGGTTATTTTTCTTATAACTATAAATACAATACAAAACAACAGAAATAAATAGGCCACAATTATGTGAGTTATATGGCTTAGCATACATTCCCAATGTCCAGTCCATATGTGTTTGGCACCTGACTTTAACATTCTACTATCTAACCATCTCCATGAGTTTAAAGTTCTATATCTAACTCAGCTTTCATACTAACTTGCCTCACAATTTTAAAAACATCTTCTTAGATCCAGAACACCCTCTTGATTCCCAAACAACTGAAAATTTAACTATGAGACTCTAGCTATCTATTCTTCAACCACCTCAGAGACCTGAGAGGGATAAATATATCTGATTATGTAGGAAGTGCAGGGCCTGCAGCTTCCAAAACTAAGAAATGACATACCAGTGGCTGCCTGGACAGTTCCCATTTTCTCTCCATACATTACAGCATCAATCTTCAGCCGTTTGGCCCCGTTTCTCTGACAGACATTTAAGGTTTTTTTTTTTTAATAGACCTTTTCAGAATTTATTTTTCTTTTGTTTTAATTGCACTGAGTTTTTTTAAAAAATGAGAACTAGGTGTACCTTTTTGGTAACTTGTCCAAAGTGCTTACTGGCTCTTACATGAGACCCAGGAGCCTTCCTTTCCCAGTTTTGAACTCAATATCATATTCCCAGGATACTTAGCTTCCTTCTCTGCATCCTCTGGATATTAACACGTGTATTAAGTGACTGGAAGGAGGATTGCCTGTGGCTTTGATGCTCGCGGGAGGAAGCTTTTTGGTTGTTGTTTTGTTTTTCCCTACTATTGACTTCTGGTTTCTGTTGGACATTTCAGAGTTGTCTTGGAACCCAGCTGAGCTCTGAGCTCTCCCCTCACCCACCCTCCTCTCTCTTGTCTCGGCTTTCCTCTCCCCTCACCTCTTACCGCCCTCCTCCCTACTCTTTAGACCTGACTTGAGGAGGAGCTTGGCTGAGGGGCGTGGAACCAGCTCACCCGTCCCCTCTGATTTTGAGACAGGATCTCTTGTAAACCCTCCAAACTAGCCTCTTTCTTTTCTCTGTTGTACTGTGGGGAATGATAGCACCTAAGGCCTCACATACTGAATTATAATTCCAACTCTCTCCTATTTAAAGCAAGGCATTAAAAACTACAAGAGTTCAGACTGTTGGTTAGTTACGGTCACATTTCCTAGGCGCCTCTACGGTGATTGACAGACAAAATATCCAGTAGAAGAAGAAAGCGTCTAGTCCTGGTAACTGAAGAGCCAATGGCAAGAGGCCGGGGGCGGTACTCTCCGGCTGCTGTCTGTCTTACCCAGGGTCCCACCTGTGTACCTCCGGTCCTGTCAGGAACCCCAGCCTTCTGACTGGGACCGGCTGGGTGCGGTTGGCGTTGGGGCACTTTGTACTGCCTGCTGCTGGCTCTATCCGGATTTGCTCCTCTCCGGCGGTGAGTGACCAGAGGAGGCGACCGCAGGGACCACGCCTGTGTGACTGAGGGGCGTGGAGCCGGCTCACTCGCCTCCTCAGCGACGAGACTGCGGAGTCCCAGAGCTGGGAGCCACGGAGTCTCCCCGAGCATTGGGAAGATGCGTCGGGGTAGCTTATCCTGGTAGTCAAAGTTCTTGCTCCTCAGTGGAGGTCCCTGACCGCGGCTCTCTATTACGGCCTGAAGCACGACAGGGAAGAACCCGCTGGTGCGGTGATGTTCCTATTAATAAATCGACTGCAGAGGCGCGTGCTTCTCACTCAGGCAGCACATTGGAGCTATAGGGACTTTAGGGTCACCTGCACAGAGCAAGAGCTTCCCTGGAGAAGGGATTTCTGAAAACAAGGCTAGTGATTCTCCTAATTCTTTCCATCAATCGCACTGTCTCCGGTAGGTGGCCTCTGTGTGTGGAAATGAATGTCAAAACAAAATCTATACTTAAAACTCTCATAACAGTTTTTACCTACTTAATGACATCATTCTTACTAAGGTTTGTTTGAGTTTGGAGTATTTTGGGGGTCGGGCGCTGGAGCGTTAGCGTTTCCACGTTTTCCACCCGCACAGCTGAGAATAACCTTGAATTTCGGATCTTTTTGTCTCCACCTCTCAGTACTGGGATTCCAGGCATCCATCCACTATCACTATCATGCTTTGTGTGGTCCTGGGATCCAACCCAGAGCTTCCTTCATGCTAGACAGCACTAACCAACCAACTGAGCTGCAGCCCCAGACCCTGTTTGCAGAATGTTTTAATCCAAAGTAGTGAAACCTGTTCCTATGGCTTGATTTGCTTGTTTTTGTTTGTTTTGTTCCTTTTGAAACAGATTCTCACTGTATATCTCTGGCTGTCCTGTAACTCACAGAGATCCCCCTGCCCCTGCCCCTGCCTCAATTAAAGACATGCCACCATAGGCTGGCTTGGTTAATTAAATAGGCCCATACTTTATAAATTATCAATAGCAATGCCAGTAAATACATAAAAATGTATGTATGTGTTGAAGCAGTACTAAACAGGAGTTTTTGATTGATGGGACAAAAAATAGGAAAGACTAAATCCTCATCCCATTTGATTTTTGTTTTTTTCTCCACTGAAATGGAGAATTTTTAGTAACAGGTGATTAATCAACTGGTTAACTTATGTTTCTAGTGGAACCATGTATGTGTGTGTGTATGTGTGTATGTGTGTGTGTGTGTGCAGGTCAGAAGTCAATGTCAATCACCCTCCACCTTAATTTTTGAGATTAGGCCTCCCACTGAACCTGGAGCTCATAGGTTTGTGTAGCCTAGCTGGCCAGAAATCTGCCTATTGCTGTACTTCCTATCAAATGCTGAAGTAACTGACGTTCACCAACCACCCTCCAGGTGCTGGGAATCCAAATTCAAGGCCTCATGCCACCTCCCCAGTCCCTCTACTGCAGTCCTTTTGTTTGTTTGTTTGTTTTTTGAGACAAAAAAACAGGGTTTCTCTATGTAATAACCCTGGCTATCCTGGAACTCACACTGTAGATCAAGCTGGCCTGGAACTCGCAGAGATCCTCCTGCCTCTGCCTTCCTAGTGCTGGGATTAAAGGCATGTGCCACCATGCCCAACAACTGTAAACTCTTTAGGGGAAAAACATCATCCTATATTTCTAAGTGACCCCCAATGCTTTATAACATTTAACCACTGAATGAGTCACCAATCCATGTAGTAGCCAACTTTGACCATCCTCCCCCAAAGTTTGTGCTGCTGCTGTCAATTTGTGAATATGATGATAGATTCCAGCTCTCAACGGCTCTGTTTTATGCTTCTCCCTACTGGCTTTTACTTATTTTTACAACTTATCTGTGTCCTTTTGTTTTATTCTTTGAGATAAGATTTCTCTGTATAACAGCCCTTGCTGTCCTGGACTCACTTTGTAGATCAGGCTGGCCTCGAACTCACAGAGATCTGCCTGCCTCTGCCTCCAGAGTGCTGGGATTAAAGGTGGGCGCCACCACATCCAGCCATTACAGACAGCTGTGAATTGCCATGTGGGTGCTGGGATTTGAACCCTGATCCTTTGGAAGAACAGCCAGTGCTCTTAACCACTGAGCTATCTCTCCAGTGCCTTATCTGTGTCTTTTAAAAACTATTTATTTTTTAAAAATTAATTATGTGTGCACAGGTGTACTTGTGAGTACAGGTGTCCATGGAGAACAGAGGCCTTGAATTCTTTTGGAGCTGGAGTTACCACAGCCATGAGCTTGGGATGTGGTTGCTGGGAACTGAATTCAGGTCCTCTAGAAGAACACCTCTAGGAGATAGTCTTACCAGCTGAGCCATCTCTCCAGCCCAAAATTATTTTTTAATTTTTTTTCCAATCCATGTCCCAAGTCTCATTTCTGATTTTATTAAACCTTGAAGTAGAATGGTATCCAGCACAGTTGCCTTTGGGGATCTACATAGTCTCTTCCTTTCCTTTAAAGTCTGCATGCTCACAGCTAAAATGAGCATAGTTATTCACACCTTTCCTACTTGTTGAGGAAAATGGAGTTGGAGAGAGTGGAAACTTTTCTAGAAATTGAATTATTCATGAAATCTTACTCATTTGTGTAAATAATGGAAACTTTCCCCTCAAAAAGCTAATGGAGGGGCCTGGCAGTGGTGGTGGTTCATGACTTTAATCCTAGCACTCAGGAAGCAGAGGCAGGTGGATCTCTGAGTTCAAGGCCAGCCTGGTCTACAAAGTGAATCCAGCACAGCTGGGCTCTTTTACACAGAGAAATCTTGTCTCAAACAACAACAAAAACATAACATAAAGAAAGCAGACAGCAACAGAAAGCTAATGTAGGGGCTAGAGAGTTGGCTCAGCAATGAGGAGCACTGGCTGCTCTTCCAGAGGACCTGAATTTGGTTCCCAGCTCACACCTGTCTGTAACACCAGGGCATTTAATGCCTGCTTCCAGTGTCTATAGGTACCAGACATGGAAATGGTACATAGTTCATATGTAGACAAAATACTCATACACATTAAAATAATAAATTTAGAAATAGATAATTAAAGGAAAGCTAATGTATCCAAAAGACTAAGAGTTCTGTAGATCTTTATGGGAGGCTTAGGGTTCTCTTAGTGAAGGGAAAATTGGCCAAGGGAAGGATCATGAGAAACTACAATAAGAAAGTCACCCCTGGGCTGGAGAGATGGCTCAGCGGTTAAGAGCACTGACTATTCTTCCAAAGGACCTGGGTTCAAATCCCAGCACCCACATGGCAGTTCACAGCTGTCTGTAATTGCCGGGCATGGTGACGTACACCTTTAATCCCAGCACTTGGGAGGCAGAGGCAGGCAGATCTCTGTGAGTTCAAGGCCATTCTGGTCTACAAAGTGAGTCCAGGACAGCCAGGGCTACAAAGAGAAACCCTGTCTTGAAAAACAAAAACAACAACAAAAAAAAAGAAAGTCACCCCTTCTGTGGTTGATATAAATGACCTCAGGACTATTGTAGTCAGGGAAACTTTTTTTTTTTTTTTTGGTTTTTCGAGACAGGGTTTCTCTGTGTAACAGCCCTGGGTGTCCTGGACTCGCTTTGTAGACCAGGCTGGCCTCGAACTCACAGAGATCTGCCTGCCTCTGCCTCCCAAGTGCTGGGACTAAAGGCGTGCACCACCACCGCCCGGCTCAGGGAAACTTTTGTTTGGGGGTGCTGGTGGCCATCTTTTGGTCCTCAGACAATATTAAGAATACTTAGAGAGCTGTTAATCGATGTGGAGGTTTCTTGATGTAGAGACTGATGTGACTGGGGACTTCAAAGAAGAGTGGGTACTTGGACATCTTTTAGAGTCTTCTGCAGGGATGCCATCCAGCACAGTTGGAAGAGTTGGTTCTCAAAGGGTAAGGATACCCTTCTTTAGATTTAACACTACAGTGTTGTAAGGACCCAGGTCTGAGTGGTCTTTGAGGACATTGGTTTCTCGGAGCTGTAGATTGCTGTGAGATATGATAGCCCTCCTGACAGAAGAAGAATGACTCCCGTTTTCTTGGCATTTCATGGTTTGCAGATGTCTTTGATACTTACCGTCTTCTTCCTATCTTACTGTAACCCTTTGACATAACACACTGTCATTCCTTCTTTCCATCTATGGACAAAGTCAGAAGTTAGGTGGCAAAGGTGAAAGATCCACCCAGGTCTCTGTGGAAAAGGGAGAACTGTTCCCATGGGCAGTTACCTGTCACTTAAAAACAAACAAAGCTGGGATGGTAATTTATGTCTGTAATCTCACCACTCAGGCAGCGGTAGCATGAGGATCAGGAGTTCAAGGCCATCATAGCAAGTCAAGGCCAGTAGCTTGTGCTATGTGAAAACCTGTCTCAAAGTGAAAACAAGAGCTAGAGGTTAAGAACAGTTACTGCTGCTGCAGAGAGGATCCTAGTTTATTTCCCAGCATCCACATGGTTCTTCACAACCCTCTATAACTCCAGTTCCAGAGGATCCAACACCCTCTACTGATCTTCTTGGACACCATGCATACACATGGTACACATACATATATGCAAACAAAACACTTATAAAATAAAAACCCCACCAAAAAACCAAACCAAAACAAACAAACAAAAAAAAAAAAAACAGAGTCACTGTAACGCCAGCATTTGGTATACATAGGGATTGTCTGAAGTTTAAAACAATCCTTGATTATATACTGAGTTCCACACCAGCCTGGGTACAGGGTAAGCCCCTGTCTCAAAAGGAGAGAGAGAGAGAGAGAGAGAAGATTAAGAATGTAGCTTACTGAGTTCGAGGCCAGCCTGGTCTACAAAGTGAGTCCAGGACAGCCAGGGCTACACAGAGAAACCCTGTCTCGACCTCCCCCCACAAAAAACAGCTTCATTGGTTAAGTGCTCACCTACATGGAGAAAGCCCTGATCTTGTGGAGTCTGACTGAATCCATCTTGAAAAAAGTTTCCATTTTGTATTAAGTTTGACTCAGAGCTGACCTCTGAGTCAACAAAATGTACCTGACCTTGTATTCCAGGGGTGTTCCCTTGTCATTACCAGACAGCTCACTCTGAGAAAGCACCAAAAAGGTCTAAATAAACTTTCTGATGGTCAAGCTGACCGCAGCTAGTTAGTAACAATGAGCCAATCAGAAATGGACATGACTAGCTACCCAAATCTCATTCAATCATATGGTAAAGAACCTACTTCTTTGTCTGAGTCTCTAAATAAACTCTGTACTTTTGGGTTTGGGGGTTCTCAATTCGAATTGCTGTGTCAGTGAGTGTTGGGGGTCCAAGCTCTGAGCTTCAATAAACAACCCTCATGTATTTACATCGGAGTTGGCTCCTGGGTGGTCTTTGGGGTCTCCAGAACCGGGAAGAACAATCTAATCAGCAGTGTGGCTTGCATGGTGGCTCCTGCCTGCAATCAATCCTAGTACTTGGGAGGTGGATGCAGGTGGATCAGGAAGTCAAGGTCATCCTCAGCTGCATAGAAATTTCAAGGGCCACCTGGGCTTTGTTTCTTTTTGAGACAGTCTCACTATCTAGCTCTGGCTGTCCTGGAACTCACTCTGTAGACCAGGCTGGCCTTGAACTCATAGAGATACGCCTGCCTCTATCTCTCTTGTGCTGGAATTAAAGGCATGGGCCACCATTGCCTGGCTTTTACAATCCTGTTTAAATAACAAAAAACAAAAAACCAACTATTTTCAGTGTTCTTTATAAATACCATGGGTATACTCTGGAAACGGTGATAAGCATACTGAAAGTTTGAAGCTGGCTTGGCCTACATACAAGAGAGACTCTGTCTCAAAAAAATTAATAAAGCAAAAACAACAAAACCACAAAGCAAACAAACACAAAAGCCCGGATGGACTAGGAATATGGCTCAGGAATCTGCCTGTCCTTGTGCCCCAGTGTAGCAAGCCTCAGTAAGATCATTGTCTCAGTCCTCTCTCTCTCTCTCTCTCTCTCACACACACACACACACACACACACACGCACACGCACACGCACACACACGCACACACGTACTCACACTATGGATTATATTGTACAATCTACTTTCATATATTGTACTGTGAATATATTTCAAGAATGTGTTTCTGTACAGTACTTAAAGTAACCACTTAATATTTTGTTATATAAAATACAGTGTTTTGTTTTATGGAATAGAATTTTTATTTTTATTTTTATTTTTTTGTTTCTTGAGGCAGGGTTTCTCTGTGTAGCCCTGGCTGTCCTGGACTCACTTTGTAGACCAGGCTGGCCTTGAACTCACAGAGATCAGCCTGCCTCTGCCTTCTGAGTGCTGGGATTAAAGGTGTGCACTACTGCTGCCTAACCAGACTTTTCTTTCTTTCTTTCTTTCTTTTTTTTTTTGAGATAGGGTTTCTCTGTGTATCCTTGACTGTCCTGGACTCACTTTGTAGACCAGGCTGGCCTTGAACTCACAGAGATCCACCTGCCTCTGCATCCCTAGTGCTAGGATTAAAGGCGTGTGCCACAATGCCTGGCAATTGCAGACAGTTGTGAACTGCCAAGTGGTTGGTGGGATTTGAACCTGGGTCCTTCAGAAGAACAACCAGAGCTCTTAACTGCTGAGCCATCTCTCCAGCCCCCAAACTTTTCTTCTTATGAAAGTCTCTGCTTAGCCTCTTGGAAGAACGGACGGAAGAGGCTTCAATTTGAGCAGCATTTCTTTTCTGTTTAGATTGTTACGTGGCTTAAATGAGTTGCTCAATTTTGACAATCTTGATAGCATACATTGTAGTACTAGAAATCAAACCTAAGGTCTTGCCCTTGGTCTGGCCTTGGTAAGAAAGGCCTCTGTGAATGAGCTACACCCCCAGTTCCCACCAGAATTCTCATAGTGAAGAGAAGAGTGATCAAATGAAGTGTAGTCTTATCAGAAACGTTGTCATTTCTACTGTGTTTATTGTCATTTCTCCTGTGTTACTTCTGTTAATTTTTCAGACTTTGTACATCAGGTGACAAAATTCAGCCAGGATATTTCTGAGACAACAGAACAATATGAAATGTCTTCAAAAAGAATCAGTAATAATATGTCTCATACTTGTAACAGGGAGGAACCTGGGAGAGGGCTCTTGAGGTAGAAGAGCATTATGGAACCCTTCTAAGAGATGAAGAGCTGGAGCCCCGTGCACAGTCTCCTACATGGTTACACAGGAAAGAAACCTGTGTGTGCAGAAGGTGGGAAACGTTTTAACTAGCATTCCTATATCGTCGGACGCCTAAGAACTCACACTGGCGAGAGGCCCTATAAATGTGTGCAGTGTGGGAAAAGCTTCAAACGGAGTCCCGACCTTGCTCCACACTTGTAAATAGATATTAGAGTGTTCTTAGATAGGTATTAGAGTGTTCTTAGATAGGACGCACACAGGAGAGAGACCCAACCAATGCAGTACTTGTGAGAAAAAATTCAGCAACAGCTCCACACTTGTAAATAGATATTAGAGTGTTCTTAGATTAGAGTGTTCTTAGATAGGTATTAGAGTGTTCTTAGATTAGAGTGTTCTTAGATAGGTATTGGAGTGTTCTTAGATAGGTTTTAGAATGTTCTTAGATTAGAGTGTTCTTAGATAGGTATTAGAGTGTTCTTAGATAGGTATTAGAGTGTTCTTAGATAGGTGTTAGAGTGTTCTTAGATAGGTATTAGAGTGTTCTTAGATTAGAGTGTTCTTAGATAGGTATTAGAGTGTTCTTAGATAGAT
>CAJQZJ010009840.1:83044-98723 GCA_907164525.1 Lophiomys imhausi
AAATAAATAAATAAATAAATAAATAAATAAATAAATAAATAAATAAATAAATAAATAACAAAAAAGAAAGAACCCCAAAAAACCAAAAAGGACAGTGTCTGGCCCTTAAAACACCCTCAGTACAAGCTTAAGGTTTTTGTTGTTTTGATGTGGGTTGTGAGCCAAGAGCAGCTTGTAGGGTTGAGAACCTTTATGTAGGTTCTGGGGATTGAACTCGGGTCTCCCACTGTTTCCTCATCATTCCTCGTTCCATTTTCTTCCTTTCCTTTATTTTCTTCCTAAGCTTGGGTTTTGTTTTTTTGTTCCCCAAACTTACTGTGTCTGAGTTCAGAACTTGCAAGAAAGTGCAACAGATTTAATAAAATGGAAACTCTTTCCCAGTGGATTGCTGTTCACGCATTAGTTAGTCACCAGCTGTCTCACCGCCATGACAAAGCAAAATTATCCTAGTAGGTGTCAGTGGTTTTAGATGCTGAAGGAATCTCAGAAGCTCTCTGCACAGAAATTTTGTGGGGAGCTTCTGATGTAGGCTTTGGCCCTCCCTGATTCTCCTCAGCAGCTTCCTCTTCTGCTTTTCCTGTTTCTCCTTCCCTCCCTCCTTGTGTCTGTGTACATGTGTGTGCAAACCTCCTACTGAATGGGAAGCTAATGACTCACACAGCCAGACTGGCTGGCCAGAGAGCCCCAGGGATGTCTTCGACTCCCAGTGCTGAGATTACCAGCGTGTGTCTGGCTGACTTTTAAACACGTGCTGAGGATTGAACTCTGGTTCTCCTGTTTTTGAGACAATTGCACTTCACCCTCACTTACTCTCTCTCTTTATTTTTCTCAGACCTCTCAAGAGGTGTCTCAGTCTGGCCTTGAACTCCTGATCCTCTGACCTCTACCTCCCAAGTGCAGATGTACACCAGCTACTCCACCCCTTCTGAGTTCACCTCCCCTGTCCCTGGTTGTACCTCAGTACACCTGAAGTCTTCCTTCACTGGTCACAATAAGGCTATGTGTATCTTCAGGTCTTGGTGCTGTTCTCTCTGCCCACAGTGTTCCTTACCTGATCTTTGCCTAGGCTATTTTCAGACAGGTTTGGCTTGATTCACCTCTTTAGCAAGACTTCCTGGCAATTGACCAGGATATCTGCATTTAACCCCTCCCCCATCTCTGTCACATCTTTTCTGTTCATTGAAGTTCTTATACTTATTGTACAATTCCTGTTTGTTTTTGATAAATCCCATGAAAGGAAAAAATCCGTTTATCATTTTCATTCTGTCCTAATAAGTGCTAAAAAAATTACTTGTTGGGTGGATGAATGAATGAATGCACGCTTCCACTTTCAGTCAAGGAACTTGCTGTTCTAGAGAAGTGTCTTGTGAGATGAAGCTGGAAAGAAGTGAGGGTCATACTAGGATGTGCTTGGTTGCTAACCTTGAAGTTCAGATGCTCCACTCTGAAGAATGGGGTGTTGCCAACAGCTGCCCAGGAGCAGAGAGGCATGCGTGGTCAGCCCTGGGAAAGGTAGACTTAGTAACCATGTGTAAATCCTATTACATACAAAAAGTTGAAGGCATGAAGACCCGGCCTGGCATGTAAGTCTTCAATAAGTGGTCATGGTGAGTACTAGGGACACCAGTAAAATGGCGTAGTCAGGAAGCAATTCTAGACTATGCCTTCCTTTCCTCTTTTTTTTTTTTGCCTTTTGAGACAGGGTTTCTCTGTGTATCCCTGGCTGTCCTGGACTCGATTTATAGACCAGGGTAGCCTCGAACTCACAGAGATCCACCTGTATCTGCCTCCCAAGTGCTGGAATTAAAGGTGTGTGCCACCACTCCCGGGTTCCCTTTCCCTTTTTCTCAAACATCCAATCAATGTACTTATTCTTGGAGCATTTGTGTCCAGACCCTTTAAGGATGATCTCTACAAAATCATGCTAGGAGTTGGCCTCTCCAAGGTCTTCTTGTTTCATTTCTTTTTTGTAACTCTTATTTTATTTATTTTTAAAAGATAAGTTTTTTGTTTTGTTTTGTTTTTTGAGACAGGGTTTCTGTGTGTAGCCCTGTCTGTTCTGAAACTCAGAGATCCACTTGCTGCCTCTGCCTCCCAAGTGTTGGGATTAAAGGCGTACACCACCACTGGCCAGCTTTAAAATTGTTTTTTGTTGTTTGCTTTTTGTTGGTATCATGTATACCAGGCTAGTCTCAAACTCATTGTGTAGCCCAGGATGACCTTAACTCCTAAGCTTACTGTTTCTTCTTCCCAAGTGATGAGATTTTTGGTTTTTTGGTTGAGACAGGGTCTCAACTCCAGCTCAGGCCAGCTGCAAACTTGTGGTAATCCTCCTGCCTCAGCCTCCTGAATTCTGGGATTACAGGTATGACCCATCAATCACACCAGGCTCAACAAGTCTTTACAATTCAATGTTACTACCCACTGCTTCTGTCAATAGTGAGGCCCTAACCCAGGGCCTTGCCTGTACTGTGCACATTAATCTTTATAAACACACATAGGTATATGTGTTTGTGTGTTTGTATTTCCCTGGCTCCACCAAAATCCTTCAAAACATGGCCTGGGGCACAAAGATGGCTTAGCAGGTATAGGTGCTTGCTGCCAAGCCTGACAACCTAAATTCCACATGGTGAAAGGAGAGAACGGATTCCCAAAGATTGTCCTCTGACTTGCATGTGCACACACACACTAAATAAATAAATATAAGAAAAAATGTAAACATATGGTCTGGGTTGATTTTTCTGGAATTTTGGATCTTTAAGTTGAGATGCTACTTGATCCCAGCTACAGTCAGCCTCCCTCCCAGAGCATTCCTATGGCCTTTCTCTCTTTGGAACTCTTCCTGTCCTGCTCAGCTTGACTCTCTTCCTCTCCCTGTTTCCTTTATATTGTTGGTGCCAAGTCTACCTCTATACTGTGTGTTTAAAGCATAAAAAAAAAAAAACCAAAAACCCAACCTTCTGCTTGTTTAAAATAAAAAAAAAAACCAAAAAAAAAAAAAAAAACAAAAACTACAGAAGTACCCAAAACCAAAGAATGGGAATACTTATGGTCTCCACATCCCTGTCCCCTCCCCCAGCCTCACTCCCTAGATCTCAGCTCTGTCAATCTGGCAAACTAGGTCTTGTTTCTAGCTCTTCTTTTCCATCCCCACAGCCATCATCTGAATCACAGCAATGGTTTTCCATCTGGTCTGCTTAACTTTCCCTTTCAGCTCATATCAGGAAAACTTGAGAGCTTTCCACCAAGCCCTACCCTGAACCCTAGAGCAATGAGAACAAAATAAAGAGATCCACATTTAAAAGCTGCTTGTCTTTGGGTGAATTATTTGACCTCCTTATTTCCTTGTGTGTAAAATGAGGATAGTCACATCCCTTCCTTATGGGGTTGGGTGACAATTAATAGGATGATACACATACCTCTGTACAGTACCTGGAACACTATCTTCTCCATAAATGTCAATGACGACAATGCCAGTGATGACAATCTTTTCCTTGGATGATTTACTGACCTCAGTGCTTAGTATTTAGGTAAAGAAGCTGGGTGTGGTAGCTTAGGCCTGGAAGGCAAGGGGATTGCCATAAATTTGAGGCCAGTCTGGACTATAGAGTGAGACCCTCTCAAAAAAGAAGAGACAGAGATACTGGAGAGATGGCTCAGCTGTTAAGAACACTGGCTGCTCTTCTAGAGGAGCTGGATTCCCGAGACCCACATGATTAACCATCTGTAACTCCAGTTTCAGAGGTTCTGACACCCTCTTCTAGTATCTGTGGGTACCAGGCATGGAAGTGGTGGAGAGACATATCTGCAGGCAATACACACAAAATAAAAATTGTAAGAAAAGAAAAAAGAGAGGAAGGAAGAAAGAAAAAAAAATCTAGGCCAGGAGAGATGGGTAAACTTTTTATTTTTGAAAAGGCAGAGGAACAATGTAAATAGAATTAAAGGATTGATTATGAGGCTGCTGAGGTGCTCCGTGGGTGAAGGGGCTTGTCACCAAGCATTAATGACTCCAGTTTGATCCCTGGCTCCAACATGGTAGAAGAAGAGAACTGATTGCTACAAGTTGTCCTTTGGCCTCCACATGTGCTCTGTGATACAGGCAAAACCCCATATGTACTCACCTATTCACCCCTACACAAAATAAATAAAAATGTAATACAAAAGAGGGAGAGACCCTGTCTCAAAGGGCTGTGCACCACAGTGACAAATAGGAAAACAGAACATTCTCCCAAGGACTGACCTTTCTACTCAAACCTCATAAAAACTGAGTTATATCAAGTGGAAGTCAATCCAAGTGCCTGGGCCCTGAACAGACACCAAAAACTTCTTGCCTCCCAACCTTTTTAATTTTCTGGGGTGCTGGGAATTGAATTCAAGCCTTGAGTGCCGTGAACTCTCTCTCACTCTGTGTCAGTCGGTTAACTAAATGCCCGGGTTTGTAGGCTCGCAGGTCTATAAACCTCTAAACTTGGATCTCCTGTCTGAATAGGGAATGCCCCTTCTGTTAGCAATCCTCCTATGAACATCATTTTCCCTCTTCAGAAAACAATGATTATTTCGCAGGATGTGAACGTTTTACAGCTCTAGTTGCTGCTGCCAAATCTTGTAAATGAATCTATCACTTCGCAATGTTATTAGCAGTCATAACTGGCTACTGTTTTGACCACGCCCTCCTCTGTGAGAAACAGCTTTGCCTGTTTAGCAGAGAGGACTCCTACATGCTGCTTTAATTTGCGTTTCTTTGAACACTTGTGAGGCTGAACATCCTTTCATGTCAGCTACTTTCTTGTATTTATCCTGTCCATGGTCATGTCCATTCCCAAGGCAAGATAGGAATCAGAAATGTGACCATTTGATTTTGAGGAAATTCCTGACCTGTTTTTTTTTTCTCCCCTCCTTCCCTCACTGATGTATCATTAAAAAAAAAAAAAAATCCTAAGCTATGCAGGTACATTTACAGAAATATTAGAAAATACAACTGAATAAACAAGCAAAAAAAAAATCATCTGCATCCTACTAGGTGTGGTGCTGTGTACCTTTAATTCAGATCTTTGTCAGCTGAACGCCAGCCTGGTCTATGTAGTGAGTTCCAGGTCAGCCAGGGCTAGAGGTAGGATGTCTGTCAGTTCCAGGACAGCAAGGCTACAAAGTAAGACCTTGTCTCAACAAAACGAACAATGAAAATGGCACTACTGCTTCAGAAGTTGATAATTACATGAGCCAGAACATGAAAAGGGTTTTTTGTTGTTGTTGTTTTAAGACAGGATTTCTCTGTGTAGCCCTGGCTGTCCTGGACTCACTTTGTAGACCAGGCTGGTCTTGAACTCACAGAGATCCACCTGCCTCTGTCTCTTGAGTGCTGGGATTAAAGGCGTGTACCACCACACCTGGTGAAGAGGTATTTTTAATTAAAGTCTTTTGATGTATTTATTTATTGGGATTGCTGAAAACTCCAAATTATTGGAAAAGTACGTTCCTAGGTACTGTACAGACACACAAAGTAAAAGCAAGGCAATTTACGTTTGGGGGCTGGGGCTAGAGTGATGGTTCAGTGATTAATATTACTAACCGCTCTGTTCCACAAGATCCAGGTGTCCTAGCACCCACATGGCAACTCATAACTGTTTGTAACTCCAGCCCCAGGGGATCCAACTCCCTCTTCTGGGCTCCTCAGCCACCAGACATTCATGTGGTGCGCAGATACCCATACAGGCAAACCCTTATACACATGAAATAATGAAAAAGAATTTTTGAAGTGCCAGGTATGGTGGCTGTTGTAAATTAGGCACTCCACCAAGCAGCTCAGTGGCAGTAGGTGACCTCATCACCCTCTGCCACCAGGTATGAAGCATAAAAGGCCCCAACCACCCCAGATATCTTCCCAGATATCTCCTCACCTTTCTCTCTCACCTTTCCTCTGTTTTGTTCATTCTGCCTCTCTCTCTCTCTCTCTCTCTCTCTCTCTCTCTCTCTCTCTCATGTCACCACTCCAAATCGGCCTTTTGCTCTCTCCCATTTCCCCCAGTAAGTAAGCCTCTCACCCTAGATCTGTTGCATGGCGTGATTTCTTAATGACTCACTTTGGCACAGGCCTACCAAATGTCACACTCCCCACCCTGATTTATTGTAATAGTGGCACACACCTTTAATCTCAGCACAGTGGGAGGCAGAGGCAGGTGAGTCTCTGTGAGTTTGAGGCTAACCTGATCTACATAATAAGAATCAGGCCAGCCAAGGCTGTATGTATAGTGAGACCTCATCTTTAAAAGGTTAAAAAAGAAAAAGTGCACAAGGCCCACACTGGGTTAGCAAGCATATTGGTGATGTGGGTCACTTAGTTTTAGTCCTAACACAGGCTGGTGACTGTCTCACCTGGTTTACAGATGTTTTACTACACAATCTGATGTGATTGGCTAATTTGTAGTGGGTACAAAGGGGAAGAGTGTGATGGAGTCAAGTATCAGGAAGGCCTGGCATCCAGGAGCTGAGCAAACAGGTGAGAGTTTCACAAGATAGGGGCCTGTAGAGAGCTGCGATGTGCCGCGCCCTAAAGATGGCGCCGGTTTCCGCCTTCCACCAGCCCGATGGTGAGTGCTCTCGGTGGTAAACAAGTCCATATTTGGCTAAGACCGCTGATCTGGCTTGCTTCCACATACATGGGCCTGTAAGATAGCACCACGTGGCTTTACTTGATTGGTTGTTCATATAGTATTTAGCCTGTGGGTTGGGTCTGCCCGGGCATTCGGAAGACTGTTTTCAAGGGACCTGAATAAACTGCTGGAGAAGAGCTTTTGCGAGTTGCGTCGTCCTTGCTGGTCGAGGGGGACGCGACAAGTGGTGACCCGTACGGGGAACCAGAAAAGACTCAGAACTCCTGCAGTCAGGGGCAGTGCACTGGTAAGTTCCCGGGGTAAATTGGGACAATAAAGTTTCGTGGAAATAGCGAACAAAAGGTAAAGTTTCGCGGAAATAGCGAACAAAAGGTAAAGTTTCGCGGGGAAACTGCGAACCGAAAGTAAATTTTTAATCATGGGATTGGCTCAGTCACATCCAATTTTTCTGGCTCTTCAGGAGCTACTTTTAGCTAGGAATTTGAAACTTGAGAAGTCAACCCTAGAGAGATTTTTGAATGAATGCGACTCCGTGGCTCCGTGGTTTGCGATGTCCGGGAATCTTATGGTATCCTGCTGGGACAAAGTAGGCAGAGACTTGGATTTTGCTTGGGAGCAAGGTACTCTGAAGCATGGAGTAATACCGATTTGGAAGATGGTGAGGAGTTGTTTAGAAGATCAGAGATGCTGTAACGCAATCAAGGAGGGAGAATCAGCCTTGGAACTGCTGCAAGGGGAAAGATCTGAGCAGGCAGACAGTGAAAAGGAAAGTAACAAAAGCGAAAGATCTGAGCAGGCAGACAGTGAAAAGGGAAGCAAAAGGAAGGCCCCTCTCTATCCCGATCTTAGAGATTTTAGAGATTTTGAGGACTCAGAGGGTACGGATTCTGAAGGGGAGCTACACACTCTAATAGAACAGTTAGAGAGGACTGCTATTAGAAAAAGGTAAAAGAGAAAGACACGTTGGCGGCAGTTGGTGTAAGTAAAGCCGTTGCCGCGGCGCCTTCAACTCCCCCTCCATACCCAGAAGCCGTTCAGATAGATCAGCCTGTTCAGTCCCTGAAAGTAGGGAGATCTTTCTGCCCGGGGATGTGGACACAAGTAAGAACAGAATTACAATTTGCCTATCCTGTATACCAAGACCCACAAGGGAACAGGTACGAGGAACCGCTTGATTTTAAAGTAATTAAATCCCTTGCAGAGTCGGTTTGTACCTATGGCATTACCGCTTCTTTTACATTGGCTCAAGTAGAAGCATTAAGCAGACATTGTATGACTCCGAGTGATTGGAGTGGCCTGGCCCGCGACTGCTTAAGTCCAGGGCAATACTTAGACTGGAAAGCTTTCTTGATTGAGTATGCCACTGAGCAAGCAGCCATTAATCAGAGAAATGGAAATCCAGCCTGGGATAGAGATACGTTGCTTGGGCAGGGGAGATTTGCCAACCAGCAGACAGGATATCCCAATCAGGTTTATGAACAAATAAACCAGACAGCTATCAAGGCTTGGAAATCCCTTCCTAACAAAGGGGAGGTGAGTGGGAACTTAACTAAGATTCTACAGGGCCCCATGGAGCCCTTTTCAGACTTTGTGGCACGATTGGTGGAAGCGGCAGGGAAGATTTTTGGTGACCCGGATGCTGCTATGCCACTAATAAAACAGTTGGTCTATGAGCAATGTAACAAAGAGTGTAGAGCCGTTATCACCCCTTACAAGAACAAAGGGCTAGAAGCCTGGATGAAAGTGTGTAGAGAACTTGGAGGGCCGTTAACTAATGCTGGTCTTGCTGCCGCGGTAGTACAGTTGACCAGAAAAGGTGGAGGAAGTCCAGGAGTTTGTTTTAAGTGTGGCAAGATGGGACACTTTAAAAGACAATGCCCTGAGGGAAGGAGTACAGAAAGTACAGGAGTGCACAACGCCCCAGGCAGCCGACCTTTTCAGCCTCGCCAGTGTGTCTCTGGCCTCCTTTTCTGTGGATTGTAAGTAATGGGAGTGCATCTTTGGGTAAAGAAAAGTTAGTATGCACTCCGGACACATGCTTTTATGCCCTGTGCTGGAATGCTACAGCCTTTCCTGTGGCTGTGGTGACTAGAATGCCTCGATATGTACCAGTTCCTGTAGAGGCCCCCAATACCATGATGCCATTCAGGCTTAAAAGAGATTTTGGCATCACTGCAGCTATTGTTACTGCCATCACTGTTGCTGCTGTGGGGGCTACTGCCTCAGCTATTGCCTTGTCTAGTTCTATACAGACTGCCAATGCCCTGAATAACATCTCAGCCAATGTAGCACAGCATTGGATACTCAGACCTCTATGAATTCTCATCTCAAAGAAGGCCTTATGATAGTTAATCAACGCATAGATTTAATATAAGAACAGATTGATTCTCTTTGGCAACTAGCACAGTTGGGGTGTGAGTGGAAAATGCAGGGTTTGTGTGTTACTTCGGTGCGGTATCAAAATTTAACAAAGGTTGCTAATCTGTCTAGGCAATTGTCAGAGTTCCTCTTACAGGATTGGTCGGCTGAATTTGAAAATAAGATGAGAGAGCTGAGAGCGACAATCGTCCACATCAACTCCACCTGGGTGGATCTGAGTCTGGCTACTGGTTTGACTTCCTAGATACAGAAGGCTATAGATCATCTTAAGGAGTGGGCAGGAGTAGGCTCTTTGGTGATACTGATGATACTAGCCTCTCTGGTTTGCCTATGGTGCATCAACAAGATGAGAGCCACACAGAAGTGTAATGCAGCCATGATTATACAGGCCCTTGTCGCCATTGAGGTGGGCCAGTCCCCTCAGACATGGCTCGCTGCCATGAAGCCTTAAATCTTCACTGAGCATAGTCCCTGCCCACTGAGGTATTTGTTCCACGGATATTAGGGTCTGGCAAGTCAATGACAGAGTAGACGGGTAAGTCTCGGCCACCTAAGACAGGGCAGCCCCGAGTGGGGAGGCTGACCCAGAGACGGGTAAGAGTTTGAGCACCACTCTCCTACAGGCTCAGGCCCACCGTGAGATCCCCAGATAGGGGGATTACGAAGCCTTTCCAGGGACTTCTACCAACTTTAGAAAAAATAAAAAAGGGGGAACTGTAGAGAGCTGCGATGTGCCGCGCCCTAAAGATGGCGCCGGTTTCCGCCTTCCACCAGCCCGATGGTGAGTGCTCTCGGTGGTAAACAAGTCCATATTTGGCTAAGACCGCTGATCTGGCTTGCTTCCGCATACATGGGCCTGTAAGATAGCACCACGTGGCTTTACTTGATTGGCTGTTCATATAGTATTTAGCCTGTGGGTTGGGTCTGCCCGGGCATTCAGAAGACTGTTTTCAAGGGACCTGAATAAACTGCTGGAGAAGAGCTTTTGCGAGTTGCGTCGTCCTTGCTGGTCGAGGGGGACGCGACAGGGGCCATTTTAAAAATACTGGCTCTTGGTGGGCTGGTCACCTTTGATAGGAAAGACTGTTTCTCACAATTTCCCCCTCTAGAGCATATATTTTCATTCTTCTCTTCAAACTCAGCAAGCATTTGATGACTTTCTGAAGTCTCTAGTAATGGTAAATTACTGTTATAAGTGATTGGGGATTGTTCAGTGAGGGTGATCTTGCTTATGTCCTGGATGAGGTCCCTGAAACTGCAATTTGATTATCAATCATATTTATTAATAAGTATAAACTATAAGATTAGGCTGGCAGAGCGGCTAGTGGACTGGCGGCCTGACTCACCTTAATTGGCGGCCTGATTGTCCTGGGGAAAAAGCCCTGGATCAAAGGTGGCATTCACCACCTGAAACCTAAACTCTATTAACTAATATCTTAATTAATAACTATAAGTTATTATATTAGGCCAGCTGAGCAACTGGTGGTCTGGAGTGAGATAGGCAGGCCTGACTTGCCTTAGAAGCCTGTATGTCTGGAGGGACGGCCTGACAGTGCAGTCTGGCAGCAAAGCTGGTGGGGTAGCTGCCGGATACTTATTAATAACTATAAACTATCACATTAGACCAGCAGAATTTCCGGAAGCCTGGAGGAACAGCCACCAGGGTTTGGCGAAGCCGATGGGCCTGGATTGCTTTGACCAGTGGCCTATAAGCTGCAGCACACTCTTTCCCCAATAAGTAAATACACAAAGACCTTTTAATGTTTCAATACCTTGTAGACCAGGCTGGCCTCCAGCTCAGTAAACTACATTCTTAACCTTTCATCTTTGTTTCTCTCTCTCTCTCTCTCTCTCTCTCTCTCTCTCTTTCCTTTTGAGACAGGGACTTACCCTGTACCCAGGCTGGTGTGGAACTCAGTATGTAATCAAGGATTGTCTTAAATTTCAGACAGTCCCTCTCTGTATACCAAATGCTGGAATTACAGCTAAACGTGACTCTGGGTTTTTTTTTTTTTTTAGTATTTTGTGGGTTTTTTATTTTATGTGTATACGTGCTTTGTTTGCATGTATGTATGTGTACCATGTGTATGCATGGTGTCCAAGCAGGTGTTGGATCCTCTGGAACTGGAGTTATAGAGGGTTGTGAAGAACCATGTGGATGCTGGGAAATAAACTAGGATCCTCTCTGCAGCAGCAGTAACTGTTCTTAACCTCTAGCTCTTGTTTTCACTTTGAGACAGGTTTTCACATAGCACAAGCTACTGGCCTTGACTTGCTATGATGGCCTTGAACTCCTGATCCTCATGCTACCGCTGCCTGAGTGGTGAGATTACAGACATAAATTACCATCCCAGTTTTGTTTGTTTTTAAGTGACAGGTAACTGCCCATGGGAACAGTTCTCCCTTTTCCACAGAGACCTGGGTGGATCTTTCACCTTTGCCACCTAACTTCTGACTTTGTCCATAGATGGAAAGAAGGAATGACAGTGTGTTATGTCAAAGGGTTACAGTAAGATAGGAAGAAGACGGTAAGTATCAAAGACATCTGCAAACCATGAAATGCCAAGAAAACGGGAGTCATTCTTCTTCTGTCAGGAGGGCTATCATATCTCACAGCAATCTACAGCTCCGAGAAACCAATGTCCTCAAAGACCACTCAGACCTGGGTCCTTACAACACTGTAGTGTTAAATCTAAAGAAGGGTATCCTTACCCTTTGAGAACCAACTCTTCCAACTGTGCTGGATGGCATCCCTGCAGAAGACTCTAAAATATGTCCAAGTACCCACTCTTCTTTGAAGTCCCCAGTCACATCAGTCTCTACATCAAGAAACCTCCACATCGATTAACAGCTCTCTAAGTATTCTTAATATCGTCTGAGGACCAAAAGATGGCCACCAGCACCCCCAAACAAAAGTTTCCCTGACTACAATAGTCCTGAGGTCATTTATATCAACCACAGAAGGGGTGACTTTCTTATTGTAGTTTCTCATGATCCTTCCCTTGGCCAATTTTCCCTTCACTAAGAGAAGCCTAAGCCTCCCACACAGATCTACAGAACTCTTAGTCTTTTGGATACATTAGCTTTCCTTTAAGAATTATCTATTTCTAGATTTATTATTTTCATGTGTGTGAGTATTTTGTCTACATGTGAAATATGTACCATTTCCATGTCTGGTACCTGTAGACACTGGAAGCAGGCATTAAATGCCCTGGCGTTACAGACAGGTGTGAGCTGGGAACCAAATCCAGGTCCTCTGGAAGAGCAGCCAGTGCTCCTCATTGCTGAGCCAACTCTCTAGCCCACACATTAGCTTTCTGTTGCTGTCTGCTTTCTTTCTTTTTTGTTTTGTTGTTGTTTGAGACAAGGTTTCTCTGTGTAAAAGAGCCCCAACTATGCTGGATTTACTTTGTAGACCAGGTTGGCCTTGAACTCAGAGATCCACCTGCCTCTGCTTCCTGAGTGCTAGGTAGAATTGCAGGCAGCTTAGTGGGAGGTCAATGGTCCTGGATTGTTTGGACTGATGGCCTATATAAGGCGCCGTGGTCATTTTCCCAATAATTAAATACATCAAGACCTTTTAATGTTTCAATGCTTAGCCCTTAGCTGGGCAGACTCTCAGTTAGCTAATCTAAATTAACCAGGACCACCTAATCCCAAACTGCCATGTACCTGTTATTACCTTCCAGAGTTCTCAAACACGTCCATGTGCTTCCATGTCTCCCGGTGGAAAAAGCAATTCCTTTGGGAAGTCCCACCTTCCTATACTATTTCTGCCCAGCTAATTGGCCATCAGCAACTTTTTTTTTTTTTTTTTTTGGTTTTTCGAGACAGGGTTTCTCTGTTTAACAGCTCTGGCTGTCCTGGACTCGCTTTGTAGACCAGGCTGGCCTCGAACTCACAAAGATCCGCCTGCCTCTGCCTCCCAAGTGCTGGGATTAAAGGCGTGCGCCACCACCGCCCGGCTTATCAGCAACTTTTAATAACCAATCACAAGAATGCCTCAGAAGGGGTGGTAACCAGATCTCAGCATTGAAATCAGCCTATTAGAGACAATGCTTTAGACCTTCCTCCAACAGGGCCCAGCACAAAGAATTAATCGTTAGTGTGGCTTATAGTGAGCCCGCCATCCTTTAGCTGGACAATTGGCCTGGCCCAACCTGAATGTCAGATGTCCTCCCAGGATAGAGAGCTCTCTTGACCAGAGGGAGTTTTCTCTAATGATACTCTAACATCCCCCTTCTTAAGAGCTAACCCTAAAATCATTTAGGAATCAGATCAAAGATCAGAGCCCCCAGACTCTTCTGGCATCTCTGCCCTCTAACAAGGAGGAGACTGCTGTCATACTCAGTTGCCCTTCCACTTCTGTGATAGATCGCCCTGTCATGATTCTCTGACAGCAGCCACAGACTGACTGGGATGGGGAATGGGGAGGTTTGTGCTGCCAAAAGGCAGCTGCAAGTGAAACATGACAGGAAGGCAAAAATCCCAATTTCCAGATTCCCCGAATTTCGGGCAGGTAGTTAAGTGTTACTGTAGAACCCAAGTTTGCTTGGCCAAACTTTAGTCAGGCTCCGAAAGCCTGAAAAATTGGGTAGGCCCTGAACGCTGGGGCAACTTGTTCCAGGAACTGCAAATTGAAAAACAGTTCTTGGAAGGGCCGGGGAGTTGCAGTGCATTCTGTGATTCTTCTGGGTTAGGAATGGCTCTTGAGGGGACTGCAGGGGGTGCTGTACCCCCCTGGATTTGGAAACTCCCTAACTGCCACTAGGAGACTGGGTTCCTCATCCCTTAGCCAGCACCAATCAATATAGAGATAGAGATGTTAACCAATCAAAGCTTGCCAAATGCACTGTTGCTTAATTCTACCCTGCAAAAACATATAAAAACTGATGCTGGTCATCATCCTCCCTTCCCTTGAATGATGACTCTGTGAGTGCCGTCGTCCCCAGTGCACTGATGAATAAACCTCTTTCTTTTGCATCGTTCTTGAGACCTGGTGGTTCCTCAGTCACCCCAAATTCAGTAGTCTGCTTTTGGGCTCAACATTATAACTCAGGGGAGACAGAAAGAGGAAAAAATGCTATTGCTATAATCCTATTCTAAAAGTGTTTTCACTCTTTTAGCGTCCACTTTTTGCTAAAAATCAGAATCAAAAAAAGGCAGAATAGAGGATATTTTTTAAATGGCCAATCAAAATCCATTAGAATCTCTTTTTTTTTTTTTTTTTTTTGGTTTTTCGAGACAGGGTTTCTCTGAATATCTCTGGCTGTCCTGGACTCGCTTTGTAGACCAGGCTGGCCTCGAACTCACAAAGATCCGCCTGCCTCTGCCTCCCAAGTGCTGGGATTAAAGGCGTGCGCCACCACCGCCCGGCCCATTAGAATCTCTTGATGGGCTTGCAAGAGCATCCATCCGTGTGGTTCTTCTTTTTTTCTCTAGCCTCCAAGCTTGGTCTTGACAGTGATGAACCCAGGGTCTGTTTTCAGATACTTAGGTATCTATTGGAGTAGCTGGAGTCACAGTGTGAGATCCCCACCCCATAAGGCTTCTAGAGAGGGAGAAAGGGGAAATTTAATCATTACTCAATTTTAGGGTTAAAACAAAAGTGTCTCTCTTGGCCACAGGTAGACACTGTAGTGTTAAATTGAGCCAAGATCTGACAGAATTTCTCTTATCAAGAAGAAAATCATTAGTGAGAAAAAGTTGTCTAAATATTTCATGTAGACTTAATGTTTGGAGAGTATGATCCATTGGAGTTTTAAAAAAATATACCAAGGCAAATGTGGCAGTGCACATCCCAGCACTTAAGAGACAGAGGCAGGCAGATCTCTATGAGTTGGAGGCTAGCTTGGTCCACATAGTGAACTCCAGGCTAGCCAAGGCTGCTAAATCAAAACAAACAAATTTAACCTTGGTTATATTTTCGTTTTAGGTGTTTAAGACCTTGCAGGCCACAACCACTTTCTTTTTTACTATCAAGACTAGTTGAGGATCTCATCCTCAGGGGTCTCTCAGGCTTGGGAAGAACCACAGCAATTAGCTTCTTCTCACCAGTTGTTCTCCATTAATGGGAAGATGAGTCAAAGGACTTGCTTGGCTGTGGCTTCACCTGGTAGCTCTGACGAAAATTCCTTCTGGATTGACCCTCCTCTTTGTAGTCTGGGTAAGAGTTCACAAAATGGGGTCTCCATGGCCTCCTTGAACAATAGCGTAGGTGGCTCCCCACAGTTACAGGACATTTCGAAAGATACCTCACAATCCCTTGGGACCTAGTGACCTTAGAGAGCAAGGGGCAAAGTATTGTCCCTTTTATTGACTCCCCCAACCACATTGGCATAGTTGTCTGTGTATGGTCATTAAAGACCTAGATGGTCAGCTACACTACTCAGGTACTTTTGACTACTGGGTAATGCTTACATAAAGCTTGGGCAAAACCCAAACACTTTACATAAGCTTTGATGAAACATACACTTTTGTTCTTTAAGCTAGTCATAATTGTTACCAAAAACAGATCAATAATTCCTTAATTTTTTTTTTTTTGGCCAAGCGTGGTGACACACATTTTTAATCTCAGCACTCAGGATGCAGAGGCAGGCAGATCTCTGTGAATTTGAGGCCAGCCTGGTCTGGTCTACCGAGAGAGAGAGAGAGAGAGAGAGAGAGAGAGAGAGAGAGAGAGAGAG
>CAJQZJ010009840.1:111975-137096 GCA_907164525.1 Lophiomys imhausi
CTGAGATTATAGATACTTTTTTTTTTTTTTTTTTGGTTTTTCGAGACAGGGTTTCTCTGTTTAACAGCTCTGGCTGTCCTGGACTCGCTTTGTAGACCAGGCTGGCCTCGAACTCGCAAAGATCCGCCTGCCTCTGCCTCCCAAGTGCTGGGATTAAAGGCGTGCACCACCACCGCCCGGCTGATTATAGATACTTTTGAGGAAGGTATTGATATGGGTACTCAAAAGCAATTACAAGCTATGTCTAATGTCCAAATAAAAGACACGCCAGGTATTGAGTTTCCAAATTTATACTAGGGGCCACTGCTTAAATTCCAACAGCCCTACCCTTGAATGGCTATCCAATAAACCTGTGTGGCAAGAGCAGTGGCCCATAACAAAAGAAAAATTACAGGCATTAGAAAAATTAGTACATGGTTGTTGTACAAAATATTGACATAAAGTTAGACTATTCAACATTCTCTGTGCAAGTACATTCCAATGATACCTCTTGATTGGTCTATTGTTATTAAGAGTAGGTACAGAGAAAGCAAACCTTTCCCTATCATTCATATGCAATGGAATTGAGAAAAAGCAATCTTTTAAATCAATCACTATTAAAGGCTATGACTTTGGTAATAGAAAAGGTAAAGGTATACCAGGCTGCAAAGAACCCATTGGTTGAATTATTCTATTTACAGATCTTAAGTTTGTTACCATTCTCCATTTTCCTGATTTTTTTTTAACCAAAAGCATTAGAGAATTCCATGGGCTGTTAGACTTTTCCATATGATGAACCTTTATCTTCTCTATTACCAAAGTCATGGCCTTTAATAGTGATTGATTTAAAAGATTGCTTTTTCTCAATTCCATTGCATATGATGAATGATAGGGAAAGGTTTGCTTTCTCTGTACCTACTCTTTTTTTTTTTTTCAAGACAGGACTTCTCTGTGCATCCTTGGCTGTTCTGGACTCACTTTGTAGACCAGGCTGGCCTTGAACTCACAGAGATCCACCTGCCTCTGCCTCCCGAGTGCTGGGATTAAAGGTGTGTGCCACCACGCCTGGCAATTAGACAGCTGTGAACTGCCATGTGGTTGCTGGGATTTGAACCTGGGTCCTTTGGAAGAGCAGCCAGTGCTCTTAACCGGTGAGCCATCTCTCCAGCCCCCTCTGTACCTACTCGTAATAACAATAGACCAATCAAGAGGTATCATTGGAATGTGCTTCCACAGGGAATGTTGAATAGTCCAACTTTATGTCAATATTTTGTACAACAACCATTAAAAATAATTCATAAGAAATTTCCTCAATCTATTATCAATCATTATATGGATGATATTTTGTTGGCTGATTCTGATACAGGTACTTTAGATAATTTATTTAAGGAAATGCCAAGAATTCTGCCACTTTGGGGGTCACAAATTGTTCCTGAAAAAATACAAATTGGAGATTCAATCAACTATTTGAGTTATAAGTAAGTCAACAAAAAATAAGACCACAAAAGCTACAGAACCATAGAAATCAATTGAAAACTCTTAATGATTTTCAAAAATTAATGGGAGATATAAAATGGCTAAGGCCCACCTTTGGTTTAAGTACTTATGAGTTAAGTAATTTGTTTCAAATATTACAAGGGGATTCAAATCTAAACAGTCCAAGATGTTTAACTGCTGAGGCAGAAAAGGAATTAATTTTTGTAGAACAAATATTGCAAGATGCACACATAGATTGAATTGATCCTTAACTTGATTGTATTTTGGTCATTTGATGTGTTATAGATGTTGTTTAGGAGGAATGGTTACAAATAGGAGGTTAGACTCAGGGATTTCTCTCTTTTTTTTCTCTCTCCTTTCTCTTTTATATAGATGGAGAGGACTTGAAGAGAAAAAGAGGGGGAATATGTGTATATAATATAGAAATGATAAGATATAAGGATAGATTATTGAATCTTCTCTGAAACTTTTTTTTTTTTTTTTGGTTTTTCAAGACAAGGTTTCTCTGTGTAGCCCTGGCTGTCCTGGACTCACTTTGTAGACCAGGCTGACTTCGAACTCACAAAGATCCACCTGCCTCTGCCTCCCAAGTGCTGGGATTAAAGGCGTGCGCCACCACCGCCCGGCTCTTTTCTGAAACTTAAAACTATTGTTATTCTCAAAATAAGGTTATCTTTTGATACATTGACATAGAATTTTGTATATTGATACAAAAATAAGGTTACTTTTTGATTCATTGGTATAGAATTTTATATTTTGAAACATGTATATTTCAACTGTTATATAAGGTATTATGCCTATACAGCTCATTTAAAAGTACAGGTTTACTTCCAATCCTTTTATGGGTTGCTATTGCAATCTATTTAAGAGTCTTGGTAATACAGGTTGATGGCTAACCAGTCAAGCTCCTGGTTATGTCAAATAGTAGTCTTAATTTATCACAAAATAGACTTAATAGGTTAAACAGATGGTAAATGGTTAAAAATATACAGTTTGCTTGTTCAAAGATAGATAGATGATAGATAGATTTATAAAAAATCAATAGATGTCTTCAAAACCCTCAGAGATGTACAGAAAATGACATTTAAAGATTTTATTATTTTAGGAATTGTTTGACTTTAAGACAGTCAGCTCCTGACAGCTCCCATTTGACTTGGAAGAAGATAATGAGCATCAAAATGAAATCTCCCATCAGGAGATAATTCCTACTGGGCAAAAAATGCCCCTGCTCTCTTAACAGACTATATACAGTCCAAAAATGGACCAGAGCTTAAATGGAGGTAAGTTGATGTCCTGATTATGCAGAGATAACACAATGGGAAAATCCTTCTTATTTCTTGCTGCACAATTATGTCTATGAGATATACTTGGCCAGAAGGCTGAAGATGATGCTCCAATGATCCTCCTTCTTCCTGCTCCTGGCTTATTCTTCCAAGATTCTCTCTGTCTCAGAAGCTCCAGTGAGGAACTGCTCTATCAGATTGGCCTGTGGGCAGTCTATGAGGTATTTTCTTGATTAATGACTGATGTGGGAGGGCCTGGCCTACTGTGGGCAGTGCCACCCCTGGGTCATGGGATGTATAAAGCAAAATGAGATGAGCAAACTACGGAGAGCAATCCAATAGCGGCATTCCTCTGTGGGTTTTTCTATATGCTCCTGCTGTGAGTTCCTGCTTAGCTTCTCTTCATGATGGGCTACAGTCCATAAGATGAAATAAACCTTTTGTTTTTGGCAAATATGCTTTCTTTTTCTTCTCTCTCTCTCTCTCTCTTTTGCTGTTACTTTTTCTTTTTCTTTTCTAAAGTGTGTGTGTGCGCGAGAGCTCTCACACACATGCACACATGCATGTGTGCACATGTGAACATTAGTGTGGTTACCCATTGAGGTTAGAGGAATAGGTGGGACCTCCCTAGAGCTGAGGTTATCAGCAGTTGTGAGCTAGCCTATGTGGGTCCTCTGCAGGAGCAGTCTTCTGAGCCATTTCTCCATCCACTTGGTCAGCGTTCATCACAGCAACTGGAAAGTATCTAGGATAGGGTATTATGTAGTGCAGGCTAGTTTTGAACTTGCTATGTAGTTGAGGTTGTCCTTGAACTTCTGACTCTCTTACCTCCACCTCTAAAGCACTGGGATTACAGACATGTGCTTCCATGCCCTTTGCATACCTACTTTAGCCACCCAGTATCAGCCCTAATGAGAACAAGAAGCAACAAAGGGAGAGTCTAACTCACCCTCCAGCAACTCAAGGTATGTTAAGAGACAGGCGGTGACGCTCTCTCCAAGGCTCAGGGCATCTTTCCAAACAGAGTCCACTTTGACTTTGGGAAACATCATGTAGCTTCTGCTCCTGGAGAAGACTGGAGTGAAGACGGCCAGGCAGTCAGCAGTGCCACTATCACACTCACACACCACAGGCATCTTCCTGAAGTCGTCATGCCTTTGTTAACTCAGTTTCCCTAATTCTCTCTCTGATGTTTTCCCCAAGCGGTTCTCAAACCTGTGGGTCATGACTGTAACAGAGTATTTTTATTTAAAACACTTAAATTTATTAGTACTTAACAAATATCTATAAAAAAACCTATATCCTATAACCTAATGCCTAGGATCTAAAGCCTAAAACCTATAAACATTTTATATCTAAGAACATTTAATCAACCCCACTTTAATTTTTTGAAAAAATATTAAAATTCTCTAATGAAGGTTCATTCGGGCATCTTGGTTAAAATTACAGCTCTGGCAATTACGGCAGAATTACCTTCAGCTCAGTTCAGCTCCTTTTGGGCCTAGCTTTGCAGGTTTGTGAGATCAATTCCACAGTCCCATCCTTCCCTACATTATTCACGGGCCAGGATTTAAAGTTTATAATAGCAATTCCCTGGTGTGTCGTCAGTCCTCCCCGCCTCCCGTCTCACCTTTCTCTTCCACCCAAGCTTGCTTTAGGCTTCACTCATTTATTAGCATACTTTATGCAGCTTTGATTCTGCTGCCAACTGTTATCAATTCTGAGGCTTAGAGTTCTTTTCTTTGCTTGGGCTATTTTATCGTGGCCTCAGGGTATAAGGTCTACATTGCTTTTTATAGAGTGCCGCGAGTTCCTTTTCTCTGTCATGGAGCCCAAGAGTATTGTGAAGCCCCCAGGTTTATATAGGGGGTCCTCTCTTAGTCTTTTGAAATGTCCCATGGATTCTTGAACTCTGGAGAACTTGCATTTCCTGAGACTTTTGCAGCTTTGTAGCCATGCCTCCACCAGGCCTTCACAGGCCTCTGTTAGATCTGGGCTCTGTCCATTTCATAATTAGTAGCTGAAACCAATTGCTAGCCATAAACTCTGCTTTTAATTCATATGCTGCCATCCCAGGTGCCCACAAGTACCAGGTTGATTTTCCTGCCCTTGAAGAATCCTATTCTAATTCTAACCTATTATACATGACCTCTTTGGAGGTTGCATATCAGATATTCGCCATATCATATATTTGCATTATAACAGTTGCAAAATTACAGTTATAAAGTAGCAACAAAAGCCATCTTATGGTTTGGGGTCCCAACATGAGGAACCGCATTAAAGAGTTGCAGCATTAGGAATGCTGGGAACCACTGCCTGAAAGCCTTATTTAAACATTTCTAGGAAATCTCTTTATATGATCTAGTAAACACTGACTGTATGGTGGTACACACCTGCAATCCCAGCACTCAGGAGGTAGAAGCAGGAGGATTGCCACAGTTTGAAACCAGTTTGGTCTACATAGGCCAGCCAGGGCTACATAGCCAGACCCTGTCACAAACAAATAAAAAAACAAAACCAACCAAGCAGAATGGTGAGATGGATCAGGAAGTAAAGGTGTGTGCCACCAAATCTGAGTTCTGTTCAGAGGACCCACATGGTGACAACCTGAGTTCTGTTCAGAGGACACACATGGTGAAAGGAGAGAACTGGCTGACTCCCCCAAGTTCCTCTGACCTCCACATGTATGTACAAGTACACACACCACACACACTGTACTAAAATAACAGCAAAGCAAAACAAAAACAAAACAAAAGAACCAAAAAACCCGAAACCAAAACCAACCATCCCCCTAGCTGTATTCCCAGACCCCTGTCACAAAATCTGAAATTTCCTTGAGAGTGCTTTGACCTCTCTGTGACCATTACATCTTTGTTGTTTGTCTTGAGACGGGGGCACACCATCTCACCCAACTTGTCGTCTGGAACTCACTGCATAGACCACTGACCTCAAATTTGTGACAGTCCTGGGATTATGACACACACCACCACACCTGGTTTGTAACCATCACATTCTTTGTTTGCTGAGGCCTCGAAGATCTGTCAACAAGCCTGTGTAAGGTGGTTACTGCCTGGAAGGATATGGTTCCGAGTCCTGCTTCCTCCCTTGGGGTGTCCAGTCCTGAAAGGATGAAGTGGAGTCCTGAACAGGAGGAGAAAGCCTTCTCCAATGATCTTAGTATTACAGCTCTGAGTGGAGGAGTGTGAGGGGTGTGAGAGGGTGGGGGGGTGGGGGAATCCTACTCTGAAGAAGTGTTACAGCTCTTAGACAATTTCCAATGAAACAGCTTGTGTCTTTATTCCAGGGTGAACAAGGGCTGTATAAACCTTAGGAAGCGGGGAGGAATTTCCAGGGTGGGTTTGCCTTATTGGCTGGGGCTTAAGGTATTGGGGTACCTCATTTGTATGGAGAGGCATTCCGGATGCTAGGCTACTCAACCACCTTGAGAATTTCGGGGTTAGGGGTCACAGTGAGGGAGCTGTCCTTACTCCTGCCGGTCTCAAGATTTGAGATTTTTGGTTTTAAGATTGAGGTTTTTGGGATTTGAACAGGTCTGTGACCTCAGTCTAGCTCCATGCCTGTTTCCCAGTCATCCAGCCTACACACCCCACCCAGAAGACAGTGCAGAATAGCACTCATTCTTGGAGACTCTGGGCCAAGGGTGGTTTGAATCCTGGCAATATCACTAACAAGGTGTATAATCTTCGGAAAATGAGTTAATCTGTCAGATCTCAGGTCCTTGGATTGCAGAATTCTACACACACACACACACACACACACACACACACACACACACACCAAAAAGAAATAAAATGTTTTAAAAAATGAGATGATACATATCAAATACTCATAAGAGGACCTAAATGGCAGGGCATGTAGCTCCATGGTACAGTGCATGTTTGGCATGTATGAGATCAGGATTTGATGGCCAGGACAGTCAGAACAATAATGTGTTATAGAAAAAAAAATTGCATTTAGAAGGCTCACACTGAAAGTTAGCTATTGATACTTATAATCCGTTGTCATCCCTGGAGACCTGTCAGGGCAGCCTTGCCTCAGAATCTAATCTGCATTGAACCACGCTATCTCTGACCCTAATTACTTCCCCTTTCTCCACACTTTGAGTATTAGGGTTCCCTAGAGAACAGAATTAGTAGAACAGATGTCTATTACAAAGGGGATGTATTATACTGTCTTATGTGATACTGGATGATGCAGAGACTGAAAACACAGTAGCTGCTCAGTTTACACAGCTGGATGCCTCAGTTTACACAGTCTGGTGCCAACTGCCTGCCTGCTGCCTGGATGGCTCCAGGACAGCCACTGGTCTTTCTTTGGTCTGCATTGCAAGTTTGAAGTAGTTGCGTGCTGCGTGCTGATGTGCAGGGAAGGATGGTGGCGACAAGAACAAAGGAGAGAAAACAACCCTTTTCCTGGGACCTCCTTGTAGCTGGCGCAACCTAGAAGCCTGACCACTCCCCAGGAGGGCTTTCCTCCTCAGTCCATCCTTTATGGAAATACTCTCTAAGCCGCCCCTTACTTGAGTCCAGATCCAATCATATTGGCAGTTAGGATTAAAACCATCACAGAACAAATTTAACCCCAGCACTCAGGAGGCAGAGGCAGGCGGATCTCTGAGTCAGCCCAGCCTGGTCTACAGAGTCGGTTCCAGGGCTATACAGAGAACCCCTGACTTGATCACTCACCCCCCCCCCCAAATTAACCATCACAATTTGTTTCTGTCTCTGCTGTTTTCAGCTGAGGTGATGGAAACTGTGTTAGGCACAGGTTCTACTACCTGGCCATATCCCATCCCTGAACTAACACTTTTCTCCCCAGTTTCCCATGCTGGGGATCAAACTCAGCCCTTACAAGTAAAAGACAGCTATTCTACCTGTGAGTCACACCGCTGGTTGGTTTGTTGAGATAAGGTGATCTTGAATTTACAGTATAGTCCAGGCTGGCTTCAAAGTCACAATTCTCCTTTCTCATGTTCTTGTATGTTAGGGTTACAGGTGTACACTACTAAGCAACCTTAACCATGTCTCACAATGGTTTCTTAGACTTGTCCTTTGTTTTCAGCTTTGACCCCTACGGTGGTTTGAACAGGAATGGCCCCCATAGACTGCTGTATTTGAATGCTTGACCCATAGGGAGTGGCACTTTTAGGAGGTGTAGCCTTGTTTAAGTAGGAGTGGCCTTGTTGGAGGAAGTGTGTCACGGTGGGGGCGGGCTTTGAGGTCTCAAGTTACAGTCAGTGTGGCACAGTCTCCTGCTGCCTTCCAGTCAAGATGTAGAACTCTCACCAGGCGTGAGGTGCACGCCTTTAATCCCAGCATTCGGGAGGCAGAGGCAGGCAGACCTCTGTGAGTTTGAGGCCAGCCTGGTCTCCATAGTGAGTCCAGGACAGCCAGGGCTCTGTTACACAGAGAAAACCTGTCTCAAAAAAAAAAAAAAGCCGGGTGGTAGTGGCGCACGCCTTTAATCCCAGCACTTGGAAGGCAGAGGCAGGCGGATCTCTGTGAGTTCGAGGCCAGCCTGGTCTATAAAGTGAGTCCAGGACAGCCAGAGCTGTTATACAGAGAAACCCTGTCTCGAAAAACCAAAAAAAAAAAAAAAAAAGATGTGGCACTCTCAACTCCTTCTCCAGCACAATGTCTGCCTGCAGGATGCCATACTTCCTGCCGTGATGATAATGTACTAAATCTGAACTGTAAGCCATCCCCAATGAAATGTTTTCCTTTATAAGAGTTTTGTGGCCAAGGTCTCTTTTCACAGCAATGAAACCCTAGCTAAGACAACACTTCTGGAGGGCCCCAGCCCAGAAATCAATGCTCCACTCCATTTTGGGCTGACTTCTGACTTTTTGATGCTACTCTAGCTTTCTGGTTTTGTTTTGTTTTTGTTTTTTTTTTTAATCTAATACAGCCTAGGCTAGCCTCACATTTGTTACATAGGTGGTGTTGGCCTTAAAATCCTATTCCCTTTGTCTCCAACTCTCGAGTTGCTGGCATTTATAGGTGTGTAGCACCACACCTGGCTTAGTTTTCTGTTATAAAGTGTCACTAGCCTAGGACATGGTGTATTAATGTTTGAGGAAGAGTTTCCAGAGGTGGATAGGAAGTGTGTAAATAACCTTGTTGACAAAAACAAAACAACAATAACAAAACAATCAAACAAATCTATAAAACACAGCTCTTATCTCAAGTGGAAAAAGACAGACTTTATTCTGAGCCACATATGAATGACCTTGGCCCGTGAGCACGGAATCAGGTGGCCTGAAGGACATGTTCCATTGTGGAAACAGTTTAGTGAACTTTTATAGTCACAAAACAAAAGTGAGAAAGAAATCAAAGCACTTAGCAAATACTTGGGTGAGGACATCAGGCAAGTGGATTACAGCAGGGCAGAGAAAGCTCTCCTATGGGCCTCAGGTGCTATCAGAGGATATTCTCAGCTTGGGGTCGGTAGAAGTGAGTGGTCAGCCTAGAATGCGTTTCAAAGGTTTTACCTGATACTAAATGGAATGTTAGGTCAGACCCAGAGGTGGGTGATACATAGCTACTAAAGAGACTGAAGATAGCGCAAGATGTTTTGACACTGGACCCGCAACATTCCAGTTCTCCACAGTCATGGAAGTTCTTTTAAGTCAGTCGGTGTACAGAATGCTCAACGCGGGATTGACTTTTCCAGTGAATTCACTTTGCAGCCTTCTCATTGAAATGCTTTCCATCAAATGGGAGGTGATGGTTGGTAGTGATTTGTCAATGATACTAAAGTCAGAAAGACCTGGGATTTATTCTCAACTTTGAATCCTCAGACCTTGAGCAAAATGCCTAACTGATCTGTTCCTATTTCTTCATTTTACAGGTTTTTGTGAGGAATAAATGAGATTGTGTCTAGGGCTGTGATGAGGTTCTTTTGGTTCAAGTATGTAGCAGACCAGATCTCAGAAATTCAAAGTCATCCTCAACTCCATAGCGAGTACAAGGTCATTCTGGGCTACACGATACCGCATCTTCAATCAATCAATCAATCAGGCTGTGTCTATACAATACCAGCATGTTTTGGAACATGGAAAACAGTAATGGTTGTAACTACAAACAGTTGAGCTTTTGTTTCTTTCTGAAAACTCAAGAACTGAAGGGTCTGAAGTTAGATTTGTCTAGAACTGGGTTAGATGCACAAGACACAAGATCTCTAAATACCTGAAGGACAGGGCAAGATAACTTTTCTTCACATAAGGAGGTCAGGGAGCACTAAGCTATGCCACTTAACACTAAAAAAGTTAGCAAAGACCAAAGGAGCTGGAAGGAAGCCTCTGTGGTGGTACCTGTCACTTGGTGTGTACAGCTTCCTTCCTTCCATCTCTGTAATTAAGTTACCCAGGGAATTCAGTGGATGGAACAAAGAAATGAACTCAGATTGTATGGCCAGAGTATTATAGGGCTACATCAGACCTGTCAGAGAGAAGCAAGGTGCTCAGCTAGCTCATAGTCTTTATTCATACAAGCTTTTCTTTTTTTTTTTTTTCTTTTTTGGTTTTTCGAGACAAGGTTTCTCTGTGTAGCCCTGGCTGTCCTGGACTCACTTTGTAGACCAGGCTGGCCTCGAACTCACAAAGATCCACCTGCCTCTGCCTCCCAAGTGCTGGTATTAAAGGCGTGCGCCACCACCGCCCGGCTTATACAAGCTTTTCTTATCAGTTTATTTGACAGTGTTACCTAGAAGCCAACTCAGACTCCCCCTCAAATACCCAAAATGCTCCTGGTCACTTGTACCTTGTATTAGTTTCTGTTGAAATCCAAGTAAGTGTGTTCCTCTTCTTTTTTTCTTCTTCTTTTAAGTCAGAGTCTTGCTATGTCGCTCAGATTCGCCTTAAACTCACATCAATCCACCTGCCTTTACCTCCTGAGTTCTGGGATCATAGGCATACATCACCATGCTCAGTTTATAAAGTACCTGGGGATTAAATGCAGGGTTTTCTGCACACTAGCACACTCTCTATCAACTGAGCCACATTCTCATCTCTGATGTCATATATCTTTAGGCGATGATAGGTTTCTTCTCCATCTGCTTTTTTTCATGAGGTTCTTAGCTAGTTGCTCTGTTAATTTTGTGCTGTTTCTAAGACCTACCATGCTTTCAGAAGCAGTACATGTAAAGGAGCTTTCTGCTTATTTTTGAAGACATATGATTTCTAAACTGCTATTGGGAACTCAATGAGAAAGTGACTAATTGAGGGAAGGAAGCAACATTTCATTTGGGTTTGGGAAGTTAAGTGGGAATTTCCCAGGCAGATGAGAGGCTGAAGTTATTCCAGGCCAAGAGACCCTCTATTCTGGGGCTTTTCTCAGGCTCTTTTGTTACTATTGTTCCACTCCTTTCAGCTTGTCATGAACCAATACGACTTCCTAAAGTATCCAGACAGACAGCTCATTATTTTGCCATCTAATTTTTATTTACAGATTACTTTAGTATTTAGTAAGCTTTATTTGTGTTTTGCTCATTGACAAGATTGTATTTCTAGTATTTCATTGTGGAGAACATAGAGATGTAAACAAACAAGGATCCAGTAAACTCACCTCCTGGAGAACCCACTGTTAATATATTGTCCTGAATGCTTCTCTTTTCTTTTTTGAGACAGGGTCACATCATGTAACTCTGGCTTGTCTAGAACTCTCTTTGTAAACCAGGCTGACATGGACCTCATAGCTATCTGCCTTCCTCTGCCTTTAGGCATGAAAGTCAAGCACCATCATCCTCAGACCCTCCCAACCTCCAAGAGAGAGTCTTGAACCTGTTATTCTGTCTTAGTTTCCTGAGCTCAGCAATATATGGATGTGCGTCATTATTACTGACTTTGTTTTCTCTTCTTTCTTCTTCCTCCTCCTTTGTTGGAACATGGTCCAAGAATGGAGTCTTTGTCCATAAGTTGAAAACAACCCACATAAGTTGAAAACAAAAATTTACTAACACAGCCAGCTTAGTGGATGTCACAGTTTAATCTCACTGCCCAGAACACTTTATTATCCCACAACTGGGCATCTACTGACTACCTCTAGTCCAAGGGGGGAAAATTACAATTTAAAAATTCAAGTATAGACTTAAGTTTTGTACAGGGTGATAAGTATGGGTGTAACTTCATTCTTTTACAAATGGACATCCAGTTGGACCAGCATCATTTGTTGAAGATGCTGTCCTTCCATCAAGACATATCAACTCCTGACAGCACCCCCTATTCTCCTCCAAGTAGAAGATGAGCATCGAAGAATCTCCAGTGGGAGATGATTGAATTAGTCGCAAGCCTATCTCTTGGTAGGAAAAGCCCCTTGCTCCAACTGTAGACAGAATGCTGTCCAAAAAGGACAAAACCTGGAAGCAGGTAAGTCGACAGCCTAGCTCTGCCAAGACAGGGTAGGTAAGTCCTTCATAACCCTTGCTCTACAATCAATGTCTGTCAGAGAAACGGGGCCAAATGGCTGAAGATCGATGCTGTAATGTATGGAGAGAAAATGGGAACTGTCCAGGCAGCCACGGGTATGTCATTTCTTAGTTTGGGAAGCTGCAGGCCCTGTACTTCTTATAAAATCAGATATATTTATCCCTCTCAGGTCTCTGAGGTGGTTGAAGAACAGATAGCTAGAGTCTCATCATTAAATTTTGAATTGTTTAGGAGTCAAGAGAGTGTTATAGATCTAAGAAAATACTTTTAAAATTGTGTTGCAAGTTAGTATGAATGTTGAGTCAGATATAGACCTTTAAACTCATGGAGATGTTTAGATAGTAGAATGTTAAAGTCAGGTACCAAATACATATGGACTGGTCATTGGGAATGTACATTAAGCCATATAACCCTCATAACTGTGGCCTAATTACCTCTGTTGTACTGTATTGTATTTGTTATTATAAGAGAAAGAGCCATTTGTTGGACTGAAAGGGGAAACTGTAGGGGGAAATAAGATATACCTTAAACTTAAAAGAAAAAAAAAAGGGAAGAGGATGGGGGTTGAGGGTGGGAGGGTGGGACTGGAGAGGGAATAGGGAGGGGACTGTGATTGAGATGTAACTTGAAGAAATAAAAAATAAAGGAAAAAATTTCAAGTATAGTTTCTATTGAATATGTATTTTTTATTTTAAGGTTTTTTTGAGACAGGGTTTCTCTATGTATCCTTGGCTATCTTGGACTCACTTTGTAGACCAGGCTGGCCTTAAACTCACAGAAATCCACCTGCCTCTATCTCCCGAGTGCTGAGATTAAAGGCGTGCGCTACCACACCCGGCAATTCCAGACAGCTGTGAACTGCCATGTGGGTGCTGGGATTTGAACCCAGGTCCTTTGAAAGAGCAGCCAGTGCTCTTAACTGCTAAGCCATCTCTCCAGTCTCAAACATATATTTTTAAAACAATTTTTATTTATTTTTATTTTATGTACATTGGTCTTTTGCCTGCATATATGTCAGTATGAGTGTGTCTGATCTCCTGAAACAGGAGGTACAAACAGTTGTGAGCTGCCATGTGGGTGCTGAGAATTGAACCTGGGTCCTCTGGAAGAGCAGCCAATGCTCTTAACCGCGGAGCCATCTCTCCAGTCCCAAACATGTATCTTTTACATCATCAACAAATTGAAAAGAATACCTTCATTTGTTTATTTTGTTGTTGGGACAAGTTCTTACTTTGTGGCCCAGGCTGGCCTTAAATTTGCTATCCTCCTCTCTTAGCCCTCCAAATGTTATGATTAATATATATGTGCTAGGTGGTAAATAGAGCTATGATAAGATCCAGGGCCATAATTTATGATACTCAGATGAGCAGTCCCTTATATTTTTGGCTGTGAGCCTAGCCTTTAACAGCTGAGCCATCTCTCCAGCCCCAGTTTAGCATTCTCTGTTCTTAATAGGCATCTAGTCCAAAGGCAACCCCCCCACCCCCCAGTCTCAGATCCCGTGAGGTGAAAAGATGAGCTGAGATAGTTCCATGGCCTTTAGTAAGTTATGGAATTGGGCAGCTGAGATGATCTTCAATGGAGCTGTTGCTGAAAAGAGGATATGAGCTTTAATCAAGAGGATGATGAGTGAAGAAGAAACAAAAGTTGCGAGGCAACAGCAAAGAATAGGATGGGATTCTCTTGTCTCTGTGTGGGGCAGGATGTCCTAGAATGGCTTTGATCTACGGACAGGCACAGGTACCTTGGAAAACTGCTTGTTTCTGAAGGTGCCAGTGAGTTTCACTGCCTCTTGAAATTCCTGCGGAGAGGAATTTCATCTCATCTCATCCATGAGACACCTGAGATGCAGCAGGTCTCCAAGATGAACAGCCTCTGGCATGTTGGAACAATGTGGCTTGTGCATGCTCATGCACAGTGCCACGCTGCATGTGTGAAGGTGAGAGGATAACTTCCAAAAGAGTCTGAGTCCTTGCTCTCCAGTCAGTATGTAGAACCCAGGCATCAAACTCAGGTTCTGAGGCAGGGCAACAACTGCCTTTACTCGCCA
This sequence comes from Lophiomys imhausi, assembly GCA_907164525.1. Taxonomy (NCBI): domain Eukaryota; kingdom Metazoa; phylum Chordata; class Mammalia; order Rodentia; family Muridae; genus Lophiomys; species Lophiomys imhausi. The sequence goes on from CAJQZJ010009840.1 coordinate 126,230, forward strand.
TCTCAAAGAGCCATTAACACAAACTTTGGGCCTGTCTGTGTCCCTGCAAATCCCAGGCAAGAAATCACAATGGAGGTCAGGCCAGGCTGGAATGACCCTAAAGAGCTTCAACCCCACACTCAGTGATGTTGGACCAGGACTGTCCTAATTTTAGTAGCAGAGATGGCAGGATAGTTCACACTAACCTAGAATTGTACACCATCGGATCTGGACTACCCTTTGAACCTCACAAATTACACCCTTGGAGCTAAACACAAAGAAACTTCATCCTAACATAGGAAGACATCTGTCCCCTTGTCCCATGTGATCCATTTATTTACCTATCCGTGATCCCCTATGTGCCATTACATAACTGAATTAAAAAGAAAGTCAAATATAGTTTCATAGACATTAATTTAGATGCTTGAAGGTACAGAAGTAGTCATATTACTGAGCGTAACCAAAATTGTTTGGTTTCCAAAAAGGCACGTGTGATGTCTAGAGAGATGGCTCAGAGGTGGAGCAGCAGGGGCTGTTCTTCTAGAGGACCAGGGTCTGACTCACAATGCCCACATGGGTAATAACCAGCTGTAACTCCAGTCCCAGGGGATCCAATACCTACTTTTTGCCTCTGAGGGTACCAGGGATGCATGGTACAGAGACGTATATATAGACAAAACACCCATACACTGTGGTTGGAGAGATGGCTCAGCAGTTAAGAGCAATGAAGGGGACCTGGGTTTGATTCCCAGTACCCACATTGTGGCTGACAATCAACTCTAACTCCAATTTGAGGGGATCCCATATCCTCTTCTGACTTTAAGCATCAAGTACCCACATGGTACACATGCAAATCACTCATACACATAAAATAAAATAGTCCATATACATAAAATACATTTTTAAATGCTTTTTTGGGGTGGAGGGGTGGAGGCTTGAGACAAGGTTTCTCTGTATAGCCTTGGCTGTCCTGGAACTCATTATATAGACCAGGCTGGCCTTGAACTCACAGGGATCTGCCTGCCTCTGCCTCCTGAGTGCTGGGATTAAAGGTGTGCACCACTGTGCCCAACTAGGAAGAAAGTTTGTAAGGAAGATACTAAAATGAAAACAGCTGGAGCAAAGAGCTGGGAATCAGGTTGTAAAAGTGCTCATCTGGCATGCTAAAGGACATGAACCATATTGTGAAGGAAAAAAATACATCTGTGACAAGAACTCTGAAGCTGGACATGGTGGCACATGCCTTTAGTCCCAGAACTCAGGCAGCAGAGGCAGGTGGATCTTCAAGACTAGCCTGGTCTACAGAGTGAGTTCCAGGACAGCTAGAATGACCTTGTCACCACCATCCTCATCCTTCAACTCCCCCCAAAAAGAACAAAAGAAACACACTGGTATCATGACAGTTGGCAGAAATAAGGCTAGAGATTATGATAGTATAAACAGCATTATCACAGGTGGAGACAGAAACAAAAACTAGACCATTCAGAAATAGAGGTGAGGCAAGGAACCTGGCGTGTGTGTGTGTGACTGGTGGTTGAACACTGGGGCAGGATCAGGATCAATTTTTGACATGTAAAGCTTTTAGTGTCTGTGGGAGATTCAGCTGAAAATGGGCATTAGATAGCTTGAAATTGACAGGCTTCCAGATTGTAAATAGAGGCCATCAGCAGTTTATAGTGAGTGTAAGGTTACTGAGAATGAGACTTTTTTTTTTTTTTTTGGTTTTTCGAGACAGGGTTTCTCTGTGTAGCCCTGGCTGTCCTGGACTCACTTTGTAGACCAGGCTGGCCTCAAACTCGCAAAGATCCACCTGCCTCTGCCTCCCAAGTGCTGGGATTAAAGGCGTGCACCACCACTGCCCGGCGAGAATGAGACTTTTTAATTATAATTATTTTTTGGAGGTAGTGTCTCACTCTGTAATCCAGGCTGGCCTCGAACTCATGGTGATCCTTTTGCCTCAACCTCCTGGTTGAGGCATGCACCACCATGCCGCGGCAAGTTACTGAGACAGGGCCAAAAGTCAAAAACAAAAACAAAAACAAAAACAAACAAAATAGAATTCAGGATAGAATTTGGTTGAATACTGATACTTTAAAAGATCACAAGGGCAACAAGAAGAGGCATCCGTAACAGGGTCAAAATACTTGCTAAGAGCTTCAAAGAAGAGCACAGAGTATAAAGTTGGTCTAATAAACAGCTCTCCCGCTTCAGCATCTTCATTCCCTAAACTTAAGAGATCGAGCTGTCTATATTCTAGCAATGCTGGGGAGAACAGAAGCCAGATTGACAGAATGTGGCAGAGCTTAGGGGTGGAAGTCTTTCCTGTCAGTGTGGATCTACTTGGCGCCCAACAAGAACACCCCGCTTCACCTGAAACGGCTCCTTCGAGCAAAAGGGGCTAACTCAGCTGTCGGGGGAAGGCAGACGGCCGAGAGAGTTTGGATTTCAAGCTGCTGACATTGGTGGCCTTTCCAGACTGAGCCGCGGATAGGGCAATGGCGGAGGAGTGTCGGGAGAACCGATCAAGTCGCTTCCGTAAGCGGAGGGCGAAGCGGGCAGGGGAGGGTCCTGCAAAGGTGACCACGCCCCTTCCGCCTGCTTCGGGGAGCGCGGCCGGGCGGGGCCTCAAGGGCGGGGTCTGCGGGGCGGGACCTGCAGGGTGGGGCCGATGGCGCGGGGCGGGGCCTTGGGGACAGCGACAGCCCGCGCACTGGGTAGAAGTTGCCGCTGCTACCGCCGCCTGCATCTTCAAGGTCTCAGCGCTTCCTCACCGGAGACCCGGACTCGGCCGCCATGTCCGCCGCGGAGGAGGTTGATGGGCTGGGTGTGGTCCGGCCGCACTATGGCTGTGAGTGCTTGGGGCTTGGGGGTTCCGCGGGGTGGCTTGGGACCGCATGGATCCGGAAGAGCAGCCTGGCTGTGCGGCTGGCAGCAAGGTTGGCGCCCGAGCCCTCTGGAGCTCCGGCGGCGGCGGGTAGGAACCTGGAGGCCTCAGCCTTCGCTGAGGCGCTGCGGCAGGGGAGCCCCACCCAGCGCCTCCGCTGCTTAGCTCTACTGAGATTGGGGAAGACGGCCTAGGGTGAGGTGGCAGGACTGTGCAGGGCGTGTCCTGGGCACTGGACCCGGGGATTCTGCTCGGGCGTGGTGGGAAGGTGCTGCCGGGATTGCTGCCTGCGAGGGTGACCCAGGGCGCACACCCTCGCAGCTCAGGCTAGCTGCGAGGTGCAGCTTTGGGCAAGCACTTAAGCGTTCTCGGGCTGGGTTCTCTCGTCAGCATTTCAGAAGTAAAATTAAAACATACACACACCCAAATCGCCCCCCCCAACCCCGCTTCCTCATTTTCTGTGGCTATCCCTGCAACATCAGTGAATCAGTGAGCTAACCAACTGTACGTGAGATGGTAATAACAAGAGGATCCCTTTGGTTCTCGGGTTTAGATTTTATGTTCTGGGAAAAGTACATTCTTAAAAAGGATACTTTAACACATCCACAATTATGTGTTAGATGGTGTGCCACGTTTGTGAGGGAGCCGTTTCAGGTAGCTCAGGGTGTTCTTGTTCAAAAACTGTCCGAGAGAGAGACAGGTGTACAAACGATTGGCGGGGTTGGAAATTTAGTACTGTGGTAGAGTGCTTGCCTAGCAAGGCCCTGGGTTCAGTCTTCAGTTCCTGGGGGAAAAAAGATAATAATGTGCAATAAAGATACACGATTGCATGAACTAATTAGGTATAAAGAGTAATGGGGGTGAAGAGAAAGGACTTAGGCCGTGGGAACACAGGTGGTGACTTTGAACAGAGACTTGAAATGATGCAGTGTGGGGCAGGGTGTGCAAGACATGGCTTTGAGAGGGCAGACATAAAGCAAGTATGGTATTGAAGAATATAGGGATAGTGTGTGAGTAAACTGAGTGGCATGATAGAGTAGTGATGGAGTTGAAAGGTAAGAGTGGGGGGGGGGAAGTATTTCCAAAAGTAGTGGAGACCAGAATGGCTTTGATTGCCTTCCCGAGGAGCTGCGGATTCATTTCATACCTTGGGATGACTGTGGAGGAGGCAGATTGCTTGAAGGCCACAGGCCCTGGAGACAGGTAGATTTGAATGTCGGCCTCTTTGTTAGCCTCAGCTTCCTCATCTGTTGAATAGTGGTAATCACAGGGTTCTCATGGGCTGTAGTGAGTGAGTTTATGTAAGATGTGTAGTCCAATGGCTGCTGGCTTTGGCCATGAATAAAGAGGGGAGAGTACAATGCCCCCTTCTTTAGTTCTCACCAATGAGGATGGACCTTGGTACCTTTTGAGGCTATAAGAAAATGTGGTACATATTTATTTAAAACATTTAAAAATTTGATTCCTTGAGAATTTCATACATATCTCTTCCCTCCAATAATTTATCTGAGACAGGATCTCTCTATCTAACCCTGGCTGACCTGAACTTGGCTATTTCAGATAGTATGTCTGTGGATTCAGAGATCTGCCTGTGTCTGCCTTCCAAGTGCTGGGATTACAGGGTTGTGCCATAACACCTGATTCTTTTTCTTTAAAAAAATGTTTTTGTGTTTGGGTGATGTGCCTGCATGTATGATATCTGTACACCATGTGTGTACCTGGTACCTGCAGAGGCCAGAAGAGAATGCCTGATCGTTGGAACTGGAGTTATGGCTGGTTGGGAGCCTTCATGTGGGTGCTGGGAATTGAAACCAGGTCCTTTGCAAGAGCAGCCAATCCTCTTAACTGCTGAGCCATTTCTCCAGCTCCCAGTCTCTTTAAATAAAAAAAGTTCAATTAGTGCTGCCCCTGTGTACATAGGTGTTGGACTGTCCGTTGGGGCATGGGCAGCTTACCAGTGACCACCCTCCTTTATCATACCTGGTGTCCTTGGAGGTCAGAAACAGGGCACTGGATCCCCTTGAACTAGAGCTTGTGAGCAGCAATATGGGTGCTAGGACCTCTTTCGAGAGCAACAAGGGCTCTTAACTGCTGAACCGTCTCTGCAGCCCCTTACCATATGTCTTTTTAAAAAGGGTAAGATGAGTATAGTTGGAACCACATGGTTTGTTTTTAGGAAAATCATTTGTAGTGCACCTGGCTACCCACATATCCACTAGTTAGCCTGTCTTTTTTAGGTGGTTAGCAGCAATTTGATGGCCTTGGCTCTCATTTATTGCTGAGGAAAGGTACCGATTTTGGCACTTAACAGCTTTCCTTCTTGTTTCAGCTGTCCTGGATAATGAGAGACTCACTGCTGAGGAGATGGATGAGAGGAGACGGCAGAACGTGGCTTATGAGTACCTCTGTCATTTGGAAGAAGCAAAGAGGTAAAGATGAGCTAATTGGAGAGTAGGTTGGGAACCGGTGTGCTTTGTAAAAGATTTGTTTTTATGTATGTGTGTGCGTTTGTTTTGGTACCTGTGTATGTGTGCTTGCGGAGGTTAGAAGAAGGTGTTACAGTCACCTGATGCGGGTGTGGACACTCCAACTCTTACCTAAAATACAATACACACAAAGAAAGCTATCTGTGCAGGCTGGATAGATGGCTCAGCAGTTAGGAACACTTGCTGCTCTTTCAGAGGAACAGAGTTGGAGGCTGGTAGTTGAGGATAAGTAAGTAGGACAAGTGAAGAGTGTTTATTCATGGTAATAAGTGGTCCATGGTGGTCTATCATGAAACATTGTGTTGAATATTTGTGCATCCTGAAAAGATTTCCAGATTTGTGTTATTCAGCTTTTCTGTTTATAGTGATTGTTTTGGGCACTGCCAGCTGTCTGTTAGAAATAACATTTTAAATAGGGTTTGATGTTCTTGATCTTGGTTTATATGTTGAGCTCCATCTCCTTATGACTTGTGGAGTGGGTATTAGGTTGGGAGGGCGGAAGAGAGTGTTGCTTTAAGGGGCTGAGGATGTACCTTAGTGGTAAAGTGCTTGTTGGGTGCCCAAGGTCCTGGAAGAGGTACCAGCACCAGAAGAAAACTGCAGAACCTTGTCTAACAAGGGTAGTGCTGTAGATGTAGATCCGTTTGACAGCATTGAGAGACCTTTCATCAAATGTGCTCGCGTCCATGTGCCAGCACAACATAACTTTTTTGAGACAGGGCCTCAGGTAGCCCCAGGCTGGCCTCAGACTCATTCTGTTGCTGAGGCCTGTCTGATCCTTCTATAGCCACCTCCCAAGTGCTGAAATGACAGGCATGTGCCACCACACCCATCTCCTCTGCATTCTTTATGAAATGGATGCACAGCTGCTGTTTATCTTTTCCAGATATCTCAAGACCTTGTGATCTTAATTTTAGGGTGTCAATTTGTTATCAGTGGTTCCTTTTGTTCTGTTGCTCATTTCTTTTGCAAGGTTCCAAAGTAGATAAACACATTTTATAGATCATGTACAATGAGGAATAATGGAAAGATATTTGTCATTCAAACTTATGAAAATCAAGGATGTTTCAAACGCAGCTGATTAAAACAAAGAGTGGAGGTTTGAGTTTATTATTTTTTAAATAATTCTTTTTTTAGATGATTTATTTTTATTTTATGTGCTTGGTGTTTTGCCAGCATGCATGTCTGTACAAGGATGTTGGATCACCTGGAACTGGAATTATAGACAGTTGTGAGTTGCCATGCAGGTTCTAGGAATTGAAGCCAGGTCCTTTGGAAGAGCAGCTAGTGCTCTTAACCATTGAGGCATCTCTACAGCCCACTTTTGTTGTTGTTGTTGGTTTTTTTTTTTTTTTTTTCGAGACAGGGTTTCTCTGTGTAATACTTCTGGCTGTCCTGGACTCACTTTGTAGACCAGGCTGGCCTCGAACTCACAGAGATCCGCCTGGAGTGCTGGGATTAAAGGCGTGCCCACCATGCCCAGCCTCTCTAGCCCTTTAGCCCTTTATTTAAATAATTCTAAAAAACTGTTAAGAGCATGGCAGGGAAGTCTGTAGCAAATACAACAAGTGTTCCTGAGCCCAAAATAAGCCCTTTATAGCCTCCCTGCCTCTAAAAAATGACAAAAACAGCTTCAGTTAGGGTCTCCTTGGTACCCCTCCCTGGAGATTTACTTTTTATTTTTAAGTGTGTGTGTGTGTGTGTGTGTGTGTGTGTGTGTGTGTGTGTGTGTGTTTATGCGCCCTCAGAGGCCAGAGGCATTGGATTCTTTGGAACCAGAGCTGAAAGAGGTGGTGAGTCACTTGACATGGGTGCTAGGATCGGAACCAGCTCTTAACTCCTGAGACATCTTTTCTGTCCCCTATTGTGTCTTCTTGAGTTTTAGCCGCTTCTCTGAGGTTAAACTTTTTCTGAAAGTCAGAGAAGGATATTAGTGATCACTTAGGTGAGGATTAACAGCAATGACACCAATCTTCTTCTTCTTCTTCCTCCTCCTCCTCCTCTTCCTCTTCCTCCTCTTCCTCCTCCTCCTTCTTCCTTCTTCCTTCTTCTTCCTCCTTCCTTCTTCCTTCTTCTTCCTCCTCCTCCTCCTCTTCCTCTTCTTCCTCTTCCTCCTCTTCCTCCTCCTTCCTTCTTCCTTCTTCTTCCTCCTTCCTTCTTCTTCCTTCTTCTTCCTCCTCCTCCTCCTTCTTCTTTTTTCTTCCTTCCTCCTCCTCCTTCTGCTTCCTTCCTCCTCCTCCTCCTTCATTCTTCGAGACAGGGTTTCTCTGTGTAATCCTGTCTTAGAACTCACTCTGTAGACCAAACTAGCCTCAAACTCACAGAGATCCACCTGCCTCTGTCTCCCAAGTACTGGGATTAAAAGTGTGCACTATCGCTGCCTGGCTGACATTAGTCTTCTAAATGGAAGTTTATTACAGTAGTTTTGATAGTGCTAGGGTGAGAAGCGCAGAGAGCATTTATCATACCACTGAGCACCATTCTCAGTTTAACAGGCAGTGGAAACAGGTAGCAAGAGAAGAATATACTGTGAGAAAGAGAATATTTTCTCTTAAGGAAATTTGTAGAGGAATGAAAACACTTGAGTCCTCTGCCACTTAAATTGTGAATTTCTCCATGTGGAAGGTCTAAGAATTTGTAAGCCCAGCTGGTTTCAGAGGCCTCTTGTGGTCTATGGAGCCATCAGGAATAAGAAGGAAGACACCAGCTTGCTGATTTCCCTCTCCTCCCTGTAACTCTTCTGCTTTTGTTTCAGTATTGGATTTCTCTCAAGTGCTGAGATTAAAGGGGTGTGCCACTATTCTGGGGGTGGGGAGCCGGGAAAGTTTTTACAAATGCAGGTTTTACTGTCAAACAGCTCAGTAAGGGTTCTTCTGAGCTACATCCCCAGTTCCATACCTAAATATTTTAAATGCCTTTAGTGACTTAGATCGTTCTTCTTACTCTAGTTGAAAAGTAGGATTTTCATACTTTCAACACATTTAAAATTTTTGAATGTTTTTTTAGAGCATAACCTCTTAGGGAGTTGATGCTCTTAACATTTTCTTTTCATGCAATATTTCAGAGAATGTATCTTCTGAAAGGAATGTTTTCCAGTATAGAAAAGTAATTTATTTATATAACCCATTGAGAGGCCATTAGTCTCTGAAGGACTTCACAGTTGGTTTTTGCAAGCTTAGGTAGTAACTTAGGCAGTGGAGATATTTTTTTTTTTTTTGGTTTTTCGAGACAGGGTTTCTCTGTGTATCCTTGGCTGTCCTGGACTCACTTTGTAGACCAGGCTGGCCTCGAACTCACAAAGATCCGCCTGCCTCTGCCTCCCAAGTGCTGGGATTAAAGGCGTGCGCCACCACCGCCTGGCGGAGATATTTGTAGTAGTCTTTTTTTTTTTTTAAGTTTTGGATAATAGTTATGCATTGCCTTACCCATACCCTGGCACTGTGGAAATGTTGCCTGGTTTAGGGAGTAAATGTTATTAAATTTGGGTTCAGTAGTATTCCTCCTGACCCCACCTCCAAAAAAGCCAACAACAAGCTCTGATTAGAAAACCAGTTATGGCCGGGCGGTGGTGGCGCACGCCTTTAATCCCAGCATTTGGGAGGCAGAGGCAGGTGGATCTTTGTGAGTTCGAGGCCAGCCTGGTCTATAAAGTGAGTCCAGGACAGCCAGGGCTACACAGAGAAACCTTGTCTCGAAAAACCCAAAAAAAAAAAGAAAAGAAAACCATTTATGAAAGTGTCTAAGTTGTGACTAGAGAGACCCAAGAAATCTGGGAATGTTATGATAGGACAAGAGGAGTAGAAGTCATCTAATGTGACGCCTGCAAGTCAACCAACATTAACTGGGACTTCCTCTTCCTGCCCTGTTGCCTTACCTGGGCAGCTGGGCTGTGTCTGTATGCTCCTGAGGCTTTTATCATCCCCTCTAGCAAAAGCCCAAGTTACCTTTTTGGATTGACCTGGTCCTATATCCTCTCAAGTTGGGAGGAGCCCCAAGGCCTGGGATTTATATTAACTCAGAGGCCAGGAATAAAAATGAGAGAGATCCAGGGGAGAAAGGCTCCCTCCTCACTTCTATTTATAACACCTCTGCCCCTCCCACTGAGAGCTCCACCTTTTAGTACAGAGGCACCATTGTGTGTCCTGGGGCTCTCTATTTCCCCTGTACCTTTAACAGAGTTTGTTCTTGGGGAAAGAGAGGTTTAGAGAGGAGACTGAATATGTGGAGACTATTGTGTGTCTGTGTCTCTGTGTGTACAGAGACTAGAGGATGCTGCAGGTCTGGGTTTGGGGTCATAATTCCCCAAAAGGTCAAATGAGAACATTAAGTGTGGGTTTCATAAAAGTATGTGCTGGGAATGGTTGAGAATACAATGCAGAGATTTCTGCTTTAGTGTTTGAAAAGTGACTTCAGTATGGAAATTAAGCTGATGTTCTAATAAAATATTTTAGAATGCTAAGGTCTATACAGCAGAGCATAGACTATGAAAGGGTGCCTTTAGTGCTTACATTTATTTATTTATTTACTTATTTATCTATCTGTCTATTTATTCCTGTTCTGATTGGGCTTGACATTTATTTTAGCTAAGGTGTAGCTGTATGAGAGAGGAATCCATTTCACCCAGTTGAAGAAGGTTCTGTTGACATGTGAGCTATGTAGGTAGGGACTCAGGTCTTGAGAAAAGAAAATGTAACAGAGAAGGATCAGAGGTGGCTTGAGTAAAACAAGAAAAGGAACCAAGAGAGAACATACTAGGTAGGTCAGAAGAGTGGAGAGGGTGCCAGTGGGTTTGGAAGTGAAGGAAAATTCAGTTAGGTTAAAGGTCACATGAAGACAGTTAATTCTAGTACTCTTCAACCTATCTACTTAGTCTCTTCTTTCAGGGCTTTTCTGGTGTATCCCTTTGAGTCAGGCCAGCCACCTTCTTCTGAGTGTCCACATACCAGTTCAAGGGGTATAGACACTCCCCCAACTACCCCTTTAAAGGACAAGAACAGGCTGTGGATGGTTGGAATTGTCAGAGATTACACGATGTTAACAAGAGCTTAGCATTAGCTAGAAGCACTTTACCTTCAGTTGAGGGGTATTGAAAAGATATTTTGGAAAGAAAACAGGTCTTGAAAACAGATTCCCTTTTGTGCGTACATCTTTGCTGTTGGCATGGAACATTTTCTGGGCTGGCCTCTTCAGATGCCTCTTTTGAATGGAATTAGAATTCCAGGAACATCTGGATATTTCCTGGCTCAGACTCTAATCTTGAAAACAGAAGTTAAGATAATTTACAAGGCAGAACCCCTAAATGCATAGGCAGTGTACCTAGGAGAAATAGCATGCCCACCAGCTTTTCCAATTCTTAGATGGAGAAGTGTAGCTTAAAGGTCAAGGGAAGAAGCAGATGTGCTATTCAGACAGTAACAGTCCTCCTCACACAGTGATAGTTCTCCTCACACAGTAACAGTCCTCCTCACACGGTAACAGTCCTACTCACATGGTAACAGTCCTCCTCACACAGTAACAG
>CAJQZJ010009840.1:141156-177558 GCA_907164525.1 Lophiomys imhausi
TGTCTCCAGCATCCATCTAGGTGTGCACTCCACGTGTCTCCAGCATCTGTCTAGGTGTGCACTCCACGTGTCTGCCTTGAGGCTCTGCAGTCTTGGTTTTCTTCTCACTGGTTCTGTTGGCTGACGTCTTACAGCTTTCATTTTGATCTGTTAAGTCTTTCTACTCTTTTTTTTTTTTTTTTTTTTGGTTTTTCAGAGACAGGGTTTCTCTGTGTAGCCCTGGCTGTCCTGGACTCCCTTTGTAGACCAGACTGACCTGGAACTCACAGAGATCCGCCTGCCTCTGCCTGCCTCTGCCTCCCGAGTGCTGGGATTAAAGGCGTGTGCCACCACGCCCGGCCTTTCTACTCTTATTAATAGTTAAGTGGGCCTTCATTAGTTCATGAAGAACAGTGGGGTACATAGAAGTCCCCTCGGAGGTAGAGAAAAGGAGATTCATGGGAGAGGTGGGTTTGACACTTCATAGTTAGTTCCCTTACAGACAGTGGTGTGGAGGTAGACGTGACCACAGACCAGTGCAAACCGGCCGCTGAGTGTACAGACTATTCACCAGTCAGGACTGAGAAAGTCTTAGACAGCTGAACAGCCTGTTCATTTGACCTAATGTGGTGTATAGTTCTCCTGGACTTAGAGATCAAAGCAGTAATTATGCTCATGTATTTTAAACCCCAGTGACAAAATAGTAGAAATGTATTTGAAGTTCCAAGTTAGCTCATTCTAGGAATTTCATTTCCTGGTCTTCTAGGTGGCCAGTCTCTGATTCTCTATCATTTCTTCTGCCTAACTATGTAGCGATTTGGAGACACTGCTGGTAGGCAGTAGGGCCGGTTTTGAGTATTTTTAAGCTATGTGGTATTTGATGGGTCTCTGGTTGCTTCTAATTGGGGCTGGCTAAATAAACCCTGTGACAAGTATTTGTGTAAAGAAAGTGTTGGTAGGCAATATGAGGCCTTCAGGAAGTGATTCATATTACGGCTGCTGTTTGTTTAATTTGGGACTCGGTTGCTTAGAGACCGTATCTTGGAGCAAGCTGAGTGTGAAGTACTAGTTGAATGCCAAAGGCCAGGGCCTACCTGGCCAAATAAAGTTTAGCTCGGCTTCTTCCTTTTAATTTTGGAAGGCTCCTGATAGTGGCCAGGCAGTGTTTTTTTGTTTGTGTTTTGGTTTTTTTGGTTTTTCATTTTGTTTTACTTTTTTAGTTTTTTTGAGGCAAGGTTTCTCTGTGTAACAAGCCCTGGCTGTCCTGGTCTTGCTTTGTAGACCAGGCTGGCTTTGAACTCACAGAGATCTCCTGCCTGCCTCTGCCTCCCGAGTGCTGGGATTAAAGGCGTGTGCTACCACGTCCAGCTCCTGGTAGTGTTTTAATTAAAAGTTTAAACATGTAAATGAAAGGTTTGGTTTATGATTTAGTTTGAAAGTTAAAAATTTACTTAAGTTTGAATTTTTAGGAAACTTTTCATAATTGTTTGGGAAGACTTGGTTATTTCAATCAGGCATTATATTATAGGAAACTTAATCCTTTCTGTTTAAGACAGCTAAAAGAAAACAACAAAATCCTCATGAAACCCCAGGTCCCCCAAAACTGCCAATTGCAACAATAGAAAATATTCTGTTTGTCCCAAAGTCAGTGACTTCCTTTTGCTTGGTTCCCTCTTCCCTGTGGTCATCAGTACCATTTCTCGAGCATACTCTTTCTGTGTGTCCACCGTGTGCTGAGCACTGTATACACTGATCTAGTTAGCTGTTCTGGATGCCCTGTAGCGTGCTTGTTATTTACACTTAGCAGATAAGAAAGCAAAGCTCAGAGAAGCTAATCACTCATGTAGTGGATTTCAAGTTTGGCTAGGACTCCAAAGCCCTTGCTCTTAACCGCCATGTCCTCATTGGTTCAATGTTGCTGGTATTTGTGCAAATAATGACAACAGTAGTGACTGTCATTCCGTGCCCTGAATGATGATGAGGCTCCAGTGGACCATTACTATGATGTAGTCATTGTTTGTATTCCAAGATGAATACAAAGGGGAAGATGAATTAAGAACAGTTTTCCCAAGGTCACTTAACTGTCTACGTAATTCAAGCCTGGGTCTGTGTCACACCAATGGTTGCCAGCGCTCCTGACCTCTGCAGACATGGACGGGGCAGCAGTAAGGTCTGTCTAGTAGTAAGACAACTGATGTCCAGCTGTCCAGTGGCTGAGACTTGAAGCTGCATCAGCTGCTTTTGCAGTCATGCCCACCTCCTAATCTCCAACCGTCTTTTGGTTTCTTTCATATACTGAGGATTGAACCCTCAAGTCTCATGCATGCTAGGCAAGTTGTCTGATGCTAAACCCCACCCCCACCCCTGTGATTAAAAAAAAAAGTTTGAAGCAGAGTCTCGTAAGTTGTCTGGGCCAGCTTCAGATTTCTGTCCTCCTGTTCTGATCTCATGAGTAGGTTGGATTTACAGGCACGATCCACCACACCCAACTCGTCATATATTTTTGTGTTTCACTGGATTGTTGGACTATTCCCCATCATTTTTCTACTTTCTAACCTGATCTCTGCCTTTGGATTTAGCTTCTGTCCCACCAGACTGTCATTTGCTAAATAGTGACCTCATGCAGACGGGAGTGGCAAGTTGGATTGGAAATTGTGTTCCATCGTTTTGGCAAGAATTGTGTTTGGGGGTTGTGGGTGGAGGAACAACTTGTCTAAAGGCCTCTATTTCTTCTTTACTGAGCATGCCTTCCTGTTGACTCATTGGAAATAGGCGAAAAGCAGAAGGAACACTGGAGAAGCAGCTGCCTGCCCCAGGCTCTTCTGCTGCTGGGGAGATGCTGGGGCTTGAGGAAACACTGAGCTCTAAGTTTGTGAGAATTTTGAGGAAAAAAAGTAGAAGGGAATGCTGGTATTATTGTGAGAGGTAAAATTTTAAAAAAATATAGTTATGGCCCAGGTTGGACTTTTTTTTTTAATTCAAAGCCAGAGAATACATGGACGTGGTACATAATTCAGAGGATATGGAGGGATATACAGTAGAAAAATAGCACGCAGGTCTCCTTGGTCCTGTTTCTCCTGCTCTGGATTGCCTTTTGCAGATAGAAGGCTGATAGAGCTGTCCCTTCAGAGCTGCTCTGCCAGTGAGCGGGAGCCCCTTTCCTTCCTTAGTAGTGTGCACTGCTTATGTGCAACTCTTGCACACGAATGCAACAAAATGCCTCCTTTTTATTGTTCTGTGACTTTGTTTTTTAGTTACGGACTTGACCATTGATGGGCATTTCCTGCCCCTCTTAGCTCTTGTTATAAACAGTGCCTTAGTTAGCAATGTTGTGTGTGAGCCCTTAACAATCAGCCTCCTGAAAGCTAGGGTTATAGACATGAGCCACCCTGGTTACTCTCTTAGTCTTTTCCTGTTGGTTTGTAAGAGCTCTTTATATATTGAGGAAATTGGTTCCTTTTATGCCATATGTGTTGTAAATATTTATTCCGGATTGCCCTTTAAACTTTTATTTTGTGTAAGATGTTTAACAGCATCTTAAAGCATGTTTGAATTTATTAATCTTATTTTTTTAGCTTCTAGGGTCCTCCTTTCCAGGCCATTTTTTTTTTTTTTTTTTTTTTTGGTTTTTCGAGACAGGGTTTCTCTGTGTAGCCCTGGCTGTCCTGGACTCACTTTGTAGACCAGGCTGGCCTCGAACTCGCAAAGATCCGCCTGCCTCTGCCTCCCAAGTGCTGGGATTAAAGGCGTGCGCCACCACCGCCCGGCTTCCAGGCCATTTTTATACAGTACAAATGTATATGAAATTATAGAAAATCATTCTGGGGTTGGAGAGATGGCTAGTTAAGAGCACTAATTGCTCTTCTAGAGGACCTGAGTTTGGTTCCCAGCACCCATGTTGGATGGCTCACAGTTGCCTTAATTCCAACTTCATTTCTTTGCCTTCTTAGGAACCTGTACTTGCCGTATGTGTGTGTACACCCCCCCCCCAACACACTTTGTATTGGTCTCAGGGGTCATACATTCTGTGCCCCAATAAGCCAGGTTCAGCCATCTAGCCTTAATAAGCCAATTAATGGAGCCAAAATAATAGCAAAGAGCAGAAAAAAGGGCTTTTATTCAAGTGTAGCCATGTTGAGAAGAGGGACAAAGAGAGCCAGTACAGGTCCTAAAGTCCATCCTCAAGACCTGCTATGAGGGTAAGGTTTGAGCAGGAAACAAAATGTACAACTAAGTGGTCCAGTAAGATGTGGTCCAGTCTGTACCGACATCCCTGCTCCCAGTCTCCTACAGGGTCAGCTGATGAGTGCTATGTGTTGTCCTGGAAACAGTTTCTCTTTGGATGTCCCCAGGGGGTCACTGTTTCTTCTCCCAGCAGGAGAGTCCTGGGGACTCTCTGATTTCTTGGGGTCTATTCTTTCAGTAGTCTGGCAGCCAAAGAGGGAGCACAGTTTGAGAAAAAGGGAAAGGCAAGCTGGGAGTGGTGGTGCATGCCTTTAATCCCAGCACTCAGGAGGCAGAGGCAGGTGAATCTCTGTGAGTTCGAGGCCAGCCTGTTCTACACAGTGAGTTCCAGAACAGCCAAGGATACACAGAGAAACCCTGTCTCGAAAAACAGGAAAAAAAATTGGGATTGCAAATGTACTGATTATTCAAAAGGAAACACCACACATTCTGCTCTAGTGAATGTAGTGAACTAATTCCTGACAAAACACAGGAGTGGCAAAGTTCCAACACACATACATCGTCAGACCAGTTCTGAGGATTTAGTGAGAACAGAAGAGATGCTGGGAGCTGCACTGACTCCTTGGGAGAGCTATGTTGCAGAAACAGCTCCTCTTGAACAGGGTCACCAGATTGGTGAGTCAGAAAAACAAGTAATGTCTCAATTGCAGCAAGGCATTTGCAAGTGTGTCTTGTGATACTTTTCAGAGAGGTTGGATAAATATGAATTAGATTGCAGTGTAATTAAGATGATTTATAGATGCCCGAGTAAACCAGATTTTAAAAGGGGTGCTGAAGAGGAGTGGCTGTTTGAGGGGTATAGGGCCTTCCTTTTGGGTGATGAAAGTGTTCTGGGACTGTTATAATAATGGTTGCACAACATAGTGACTATAACAAAAATTAAAAAAGGATCACCACATTGCTTGGTTTGAAATGGCTAAAAATGGTGAACCTGCAAAGTTTATCTCAGAAAAAGAGCTGTTGGTTTTGTTTGATTTTGGTCTATTTGAGACATGAGGTCTTGTATAGCTCAGGCTAACCTTACATGTGTTATGCGGCTGACGATGGTCTTGGCCTTCTGGTCTTTCTGTCGCCACCTCTTCAGTGCTTGAGTGCCAACCCAGGGCTTCATGCACATCAGGCCAGCAGCCTACCAGCTGAGCTATATCCCCAGCCCCAGCTTGTTTCTTTTGTTTTTCTCTTCTCTTCTCTTCTCTTCTCTTCTCTTCTCTTCTCTTCTCTTCTCTTCTCTTCTCTTCTCTTCTCTTTGAGATAAGATCTCATGTAGCCCAGGCTGCCCTCAAACTTACTGTATAGCCAAGGATGACCTTGAACTCCTGATCTTCCTGCCTCTATCTCCCAAGTTCTGAGATACAGGTGTGTGCCATCTGCCATCACTGTCAGCTTTAGATTCTGGATTTTTAACTCAAAGAAAGCTCTTTAGGACATCTTATGTGTCAAACATCAGATCTTAAGAAGGCATAAGTAATGTGTCAATCAAATTTAAATTGCTAGGGAAATGGTTAATACAACAAATTCTCTTTTTAAAATATACTGACTTAACAGTGTAATAATAATAATGTTCTACATTGTGGGAAAAAATGTCTAAGCGCAAACTAGGAGAGAAGTAACATTAGTAGGAAGAGCAAATGAAATTCAAGCCTCTGTTCACCCTGAAGTCTGGTGACCTGAATTTGACCCCTGGAACCATTGTAAAGGTGGAAGGAGAGAGCCAACCCTGACCTCACAAGTGCAGTGTGGCCTGGAGTACTCATGTACAATAATACATGAAAACACACGCATGCATGCATGCATGTGTGCACGCACAAGGTGGGTAGCACCCGAGGAGTGACCTCTGATTTTGACCTCTAGCGTCCACCCATAAGCACATGCAGGCATGCATATGTGCTCCCTTTCCAAGTGCACATACACAAAGCTGTCAGGAGCCACTTTGGAAAACCACATTGTAGGAGATTTTCAAGCATAGACTCAAAGTTCAATAGAAGTTCTTACCATGCTCTAAGCTATTTCTGAAGTTATTTAAATCTGTATATGTATGTATGTATGTATCTCATGTATATGGGTGTTTTGTCTGTATGCACATGTGCACAAGAAGGCATCACATCCCACCCACTATAGACAGTTGTGAGCTGTCCTGTGGGTGCTGGGACTTGAACTCAGGACCTCTGGAAGAGCAGCCGGTGCTCTTAACAGCTGAGCCATCTCTCTGGCCCGTTTCTGAAGTTATTTAAAGTTAAGTTTTATTTTTATTTTCTGTTTTATTAAACACTATTTTGAATGGCTTGATAATATCCCACTGCCCATTTTTCTCTGATGAGGAAAAGGGATGAGAAAAAAAAAGTGTTTTTATTAATTTAAAACAAATGAAAAGCATTTTTGAACTCTTCCATTGTTCAGGACAGTTCGGTCATAGTACCAGAGAGGATTTGAAACGCTAAGCCTGTCCTGCCATCAAGAGGCTTCCATACAGGGGCTGGAGTGGTGCCTCCGCAGTTAAGAGTGCCTGCTGCTCTTCTAGTTCCATTCCTAGCTACCTAGGTACGTGAAACTCCAACTCCAAGGGACTCTGGGGCCCCTTAGTCTCCTCTGTACCTGCATGTATGTGTTTAGACCTACATATGCACAATTTAAAACAGTAAATCTGTTTTCAAAAGAGTCCTCCATAGTAATTGGACAGACAAAACATAAGCATTGAAAAGTTACCCAACAGGAAAGAATAAAAAGTGTGAATGTCACAAGACAACATACGGTGGCTGATGGTGTGGTGCAAACTGTTACTATGTAAAAGTTTAGGTGAGGGGAGTCATTTGTTGTTTGGGTTTTGCAAGAAAGGCTAAAATTGTGAAGGAGAGAAGGAAAATATGGCATCCATATTCTTGATGCCCCCTGCCCTCACTGTTGGTGCCAGGCAGCGCCTCTGAGCACAGCACCTCTCATTAAGTAGGCACTGAGAATCGTGGCTCAGGTAAGAGTGTGGAGTGTGGGTGGTGGTGCTGTGTGCTGTCATCACTTCGCTGTCATTTTCTGGGTCTTGTTTGTTTCTTGTTTGGTTCCAATTGAGCCCAGGGTAGTATGCTCCTTAAGCAGGAGAGGCTGCGATCCTCCATAGTTAGATAGAGCACTTTGACTAAGAAGACAAACAAGAGTCTGCCTTCATGTAGGTAGTCACGGTTTAGCGGGTAGAGATACAGAGACACTCGGTATAGGAAAGTTTAGAAGTTTGGGTGTTATTAATTCTGATCATGGAGAAGGTGGTTTTTTGAGGCTTCTTTGGGATTGTCAAGGATGGGTGAGGCTGATCAGGAAGTCACTCAAAGCCTTTATTCTTGGGAGACATCTCCATCTTTAGGTTCCTACATCATGTCTTGATAACATTTGTCTTCTCCATAAAATTCCTCAAAACTTGTTCCACTCCAGCAGATCCCATTCCATTGACTATGCTGTTGCAGCCTCTCTTCCTGGTCTTGACTTTAGGGTCATCGTCACAGTGCTATTTTGCCAACTATAACATGCTCTTCGCTGTGCCTTTCTCATAGCACACACCGAAATCCACTTCCCTGCCCTCCCAGGCCCTCACTCTGCCCTCTGGTGATTGTCTCCTCTGCATGCTCTTCATCCCAGATCCCAAGGGTGCGGCTGATGGGCCTTTCTCTCTCTCTCACGGACACTTCTTGTTAAGATCAGCAGTGATTTTGTGTCCAGTGAACCTTTCTTAGGCTTCCCTCAGTCTGCTGTTCGAGCCTTTTGTCTATTTCCCGTGCGAAGCTCTTCCTTTTAACTGGGTATTTTCTTCAGATTCTGGATTTTGAACTGTGTGCGAAAACTGTTTCCTTTCTGAGAACATGAATAAGGGAGTGCTCCTTTCTGTAGCTTTGTTAGAGCTTTTCACAGCCTTCTCTCTTTCCTAAGATGTTATAAACCTTATAAAAGCTTAATAAGATCCATGGTTAAACACTCCACCTAATTTGTTATTACCAACTCATAGATTTGAAAATTAAAATTGATGTATATTACTGTAGTGACCTACCTTATTTCCAGGGCTCTAGATGAGATTGCTCTCTCAAAGAAAAAAGAAACCTTTCTTCTGCTACCTGTTCATAGGGCTGCTCATCCTTTTTGTCCATCCTGTTCTTTTCCGTGAGGAGTTCTTGGAACTTTCACACATGCTGGACAAGCCTTACCACTGAGCCCCTGGCCTACACTTCAGAGTGGGTCACAGCTACCAGTAAGTGATCTAGAGCTGCTGAGACTCAGCTGTTCTCTAGGCTTAATTCAGTTTCTGATTTTTATTATTATTTAAAATTAAACATTCTGAAAGATGGCTCAGTGGGCAAAGGTGCTTGCCACTAAGCCTGACAGCTTGAGTTCAGTCCCTGGAGCCCACTCCTGCAAGCTGTCCTCTGACCTTCACATATGTGCTGTGGCAAACAAATAAATAAATAAATTTAATGGAAAATAAAAGATTTAGAGACTCTACATGACATAAAAGTCACTTATAATATTTAGTGAGCTTGGTTCTGCAATCCATTTCCAAAGTCTGGTTTTTATCACCCCAGTCAGACAGAGGGCCCATTGAAATATGAACAACACTTTCCCAATTCAGCTCTTGATAAAGTGACTTGCTCAGGAATAAGTCTCTACTAGGTAGAAACAAAGACAGAAGTTAATGACATTGCTTAATGGGAAAACATTTTCCTCTGTTTCTAATGTATCCCTTCGTTTTTTTCCAAATTGGTTTGTTTTGTACTCAGAAATTCCTTTTAAAACAGATGCTGTCAAAATTTCTCATTTTGCTGCTTTAGCCTGGAAACAAGCTTTTGTCTTTCTCATCCTCATTACTGCAATATTTTCTTTCATTCCATGCCTTCCCCTCTCACTGACCCTTTCTTTTTGTTTGTACTACTCAGAATAATCTTTTAAAATCTTAGTCTTTTTTGGCCTGCAGACGAGGGTGACCTTGGACTCCTGGTCCCTCTCCACTCCCAGTGCTGGGATTGCAGGTGTTTCTACCACACCCTGCTTTAAATCAAATCTTATCCCTTCATTCCTGTTTCAAATACTCAAAGGGTTTGTACATCTTCTTTCTCTCCTTCAGCCTGGTGTGTTTTCTCCAATCTCACCCCTTGTCCTCATCCCCTCAACCCCAAAAAGTCTTTCAACACCCTAATTGCACTTTCCCCGGGAAGCCTGAAGCCTGTCTGCCCCTCCCGTGACACACAATGCTTTCTTAAGCTTGCTGTTTCTCTCAGGACTGCACCTGTCACACTGTTGACTTTCTCGTTTGCACGCCAAGGTGGTGCGTGTGAGGGTGGCTTAATAGAATTCCCCGTTGCAGGGCACGCTGACCGTATTTGGGACGTTTTTAGTATAGGGCAATCCTGGCTTAGAGTTCCACTGGGCAGGATGGGTGTGGTGGCTAAGTTTCTGCTCCTGGAGGAACTGAATGTCAAGCGGTTGGGGCAGCCAGTTCCGGCATTGGTTGGTTCCCCTTTTCTATTGCACAGAGCTGGGAAACCACTGAAGTCATGTGCTCTGTGGAACTCGTTCAGCTGGTTTCCTCTTCACAGACCCTAATTCAGATTCCCACCCTGATTCTTTTCTGTGTCTGCTTTTGGTCCGGGCTTGTTTTAGCCTTACCACAGTAGTGTTCTGGGATAGTCAGTCTTTGTTTGGCTGGTGGCAGAATGGGTAGGGCTGAGAACTGAAAAATGTTACCAGTAGGACCAGGTACACAGGTATTACGTAATCACTGAGCTCAGTGTCTAGAATATTTATTCCTGGGGATTGAGCTGTTTTTACACAGAATATATAGCTACCATTACTTATTGCCTCCTAACTCCTGGGGTATATGACCTCCTAACCCTCACACCAACTTTAGGAGGTGTTAGATGTTGTTCCTAATCCGAGTTAGAGACAGGAAACGGAAGTCCACTGGGGTCTGTTAGATAACATGTCAATCCTACTTCCTTCCCTCTCTTCTCAGGTAAGGAGTAGGTGTGCTCCTTTCTATAGCTAGCCTCCGGCTCTCCACCCTTTCTTCTTCTCCTCCTCCTTTTTTTTTTTTTTTTGTAGGCATCTATGTCTTTCTCACAAGGATTGAACAAACAACCCTTTCCCTGGATTTCCCATCATCTTGGACTAATCTTATTCCTTTCTCCACTTCTTGAATATCCCCTTTTCTTTTTGTTAGTCATGTCTTCTCTTCTGTCAACTCATACAATGATTTGTTGAAGCAGCGGGAGTTAGTGTCTGTGAGGTGGTTGGCTATGGCCTTCATCTAAAAGGCCATCCCAGTGCAGGCAACTGGGCTCTACTCATGGGACTTCAGGATGGCCAGTCAAAGTAACTTACTCTGTCTGTCGTCCCCCTTCCCCATCTTTCCTTTTCATCTCCCTCCCTCCTCTCCTTTCTCTTTCCTTTAATCCCTCTTCCCACTCCTTCTCCTCCAGGGTCTCACTGTGTAGTCCTGTCTGGCCTGGAACTTGATATATAGACCAGGCTGCCCTTGAACTCACAGAGATCCTCCTGCCTCTGCCTCCCGCTAGTGCTGTGATTAAGCCTACTTTCTCTTGTTGTTTAGAATTCGTTTCCTTTTCACATGGTATCTGGAAGTCTCTGTATTAGGTGAGGACTGGTCCTTAGTATGCCTTCCTCAGAGGACCTTGCCATGCCTTCCTCAGAGGTGCCAGGTGTGCTGTTGCCTGCAGCAAAGGCCAGCCATTTTGGATTAGGAGGGAGTCCTTATCCTGGTTCTGGGCCTTTACGTTTCTTTTTTAACTATCTGAGGGTTCAACTTCCTATGAGATGGTCTTCCCTGTTTTTGTTTGTTTGTTTGAGTTGAAAATTTGCATCCTGGCCGTGGCTGGGAGATTCTTCTCTGCTTAAACTTAAGCGTGTGTGCTCTCTCTCTCTCTTACGCTTAGAAAAAAATAGCAAAGAAACAAACAAAAAGAAGCTAGAAACTGTGAGGAAGGGGGGAAATGGTCAAAATGTATTGTATGAACAATTTTTAAAAAATAAAAGAAATATTAAAAACAAAACAAAACTTAAGTCTTCTGCCGCCTTGCCATTGCCACCCCTAGTTCTTTTCTACTTGGTTGTCATTTTTTCTGGTGACTCCTGCTTGAGAGTCCCTTTACAGAGGTCACTGAAGAGTTTTTTATTTTAATCTGTGTCATCCCTTTTTGCAGCATTTGAAGGCAGCGATGGCATCCAGATTCCTGGAGTGTTTTCTTTCCTTCCTTGATCGCCTCTCAACTTCTCATCTTCCCCTGGAAGGTTTTGTCCCAGGCATTCTTCCCTTTGTATTTGCCTTTACAACTTGTCTCCCCGGGGAGTGCCTCCCTCCCCAGGCTTGCAGATGGCTCCTCATTCCAGGCTTGTATTTCCAGGTGCATGCAGGATGTCGTCACTCTCTGGATGTCCCATTGACATTTTGGACT
The DNA here is from genome assembly GCA_907164525.1 of Lophiomys imhausi. NCBI lineage: Eukaryota > Metazoa > Chordata > Mammalia > Rodentia > Muridae > Lophiomys > Lophiomys imhausi. The sequence goes on from CAJQZJ010009840.1 coordinate 152,823, forward strand.
CAAAAATGTACTGATCCTCTTGTCTCCCCGGTCTCGGCCTTATCTCCTATTTAGTCATCCATGCCACAAGTCACGAAGTCATTTTTTAAAAATAAACCCTTTTGCCTTTCCTTTTATAGAAGTTTCTGTAAGTTGCTATAGATGGGTTATGGCGCCAGATTTTTTTTTTTCTGGAACTGTGTGATAATGTGGGATTTTCCCACAAAGTGAATAAGTTATTATTTTTACTATTTGGCAGTCTGGCAGATGGTGATATTGTTACTTTAGTTTGCATTTCATGGATGACTAGTAAGACTGATGGTTTTTATATGAGCACTGGCTATTTCTATTTTTCCTCTTATGAGTTGCCTGCTTGTGTTTCTAGCCCATTTTTCTAGGGAAATATTTGTCATTTTATTTTAAGTGTTTAGAATATATATGTACAAGTACCCTTCAGTTTATTTTTGTTGCTGTTGGATTTTTTTTAATTTTTATTTTTTGTTTGTTTGTTTGTTTGTTTGGTTTTTTGAGATAGGGTTTCTCTGTGTAACAAGCCCTGGCTGTCCTGGGCTCACTCTGTAGACCAGGCTGGCCTTGAACTCACAGAGATCCACCTGCCTCCCGCGTGCTGGGATTAAAGTCGTGCACCACCATGCCCAGCTTAATTTTTAATTTTTTAAGACCAGGTCTTGGCTATGGAGCTGTGACTGGCCTGAAATTTACTATGGGGATCAGACTGGACTTGAACTCAGTGGAAAAAACCATGGGCCACCATGTCTGACCTTATCAATTTTTTTTCAGGGATAAGGTGGGATGGGACTTTTTGTTTTTGTTTTTAGAGACAAGGTCTTGGCATGTAGCCCAGGCTGGCTGGTATTCCTGCCTCAGCCTCCTGAGTGGATGATTACAGTGAGGATTATAGACATGTACCATGCCACTCAACTTTGTTTGTTTGTTTGTTTGTTTGTTTTTGAGACTGGCATCAGCTTGCTCCGTATAATGGAATCTATAGGCCAGCATCATTGCACCTGGCTAAATACTTTTAAAAATTCTTTATACTTCTTTGTTTTGTGTGCTATGGGTGTGTGGGTATGCACATGCCATCTGTTCATGTGGAGGTCAGAGACAGCTGGGGGAAGTTGTGTCTCTTCGTTCCCCATGTAGGTGTGGGACTTGAACCCTGGTCGTCATGCTTGGGGTCAAGTGCCTTTGCTCCTGAGCCATCTCACTCCTCACCTCGTTCCTGTCTGATTTCTGCCTGTCTAGTCTTATTTGTAAGCTCTTTTTCTCTTTTAAGATTATATAACTTCACACACACACATATCTATGTATATCTATATATAGATATACATAGATATATACATGCATGTGCATACACTAATATTTATATCTCTAAATCAACTTTGGTGTTCATATTAATTGCGAAACATGTGATTAAAAGCTAACTCTATGTACTGAACATGACACTCATTTATAATCCCTGAATTTAGAAGGCAGAGGGTGGAGGGTTGGGAGTTTGAAACTAGATTGGACTATATAGCAAGACCCTGTCTCAACATGCACCCCCATAAAGAATTTCTTAGAAATTATTATGTGATTATACAAGTGCTCACTTTTCCTACTAATTATGGCAGCAGCAGTCACTGAGCTTTAATCCTCTCAAGTCTTCTCTCTGAGGACTTGATTAGAGCAAAGCCTGTTACTGAGGTCATGAACTGTGGTGCGAGGGCTTGAGAAAGCTTGGCTCCAGAGCTTGAGTGTGTTCATTAAGTTGTGCCTCTTACTGTCCTAGAAGGAGGGACAGTAGTTAGCTATTTAGTATGGACTTCGGGGCTGTAGAGACCCTCAGCTGCTTAGGTCGTCTAGAGGACACGGGACCAGCATCCATGGTGGCTCACCACTGTAGGTAACTCTAGTGCCAGAGGATCTGATGCCCTCTTCTGGCTCCACAGGCTCTTCAGACACACTCTGTACAGACATACATGCCAAACGCCACACATAATAGAAAAAGACAGGTTAAAAAAAACAGTGATCATGCTAGCCTGGGTTCAAGCATGAGCTGACCAGTGAGTGATCTTGGGTTACTTTCCATCTAAGCTATGAAGCAAGGACATACTAACTTTTCTGAGGCTGGCACAAAGATCACACGAGACAATGTGTATATTTAGTTTCATAGCTGCCACACAGTGTTAGAGTTTTTTTTTTTAAGTGTTGTTTATATTGACAACAAGCCTTTCAATCTCATATTCTGTGAAGTAGTTCCAGATCTGATAGAACTTTGAATAATATTTCGCATTTAGGTTACATGTAAGTAGTTCTGAGGTAAACCCGACGAGGAGAAAATGGTGACTGTTTATACCCTTTGTGAGAGGAGGAACTCCACTTACTATAGAAATAGAATTTTGTTATTAAGCTGTATCTGTGGCTGGATCATGATCACCTGTAGAGTGTTTTTAGGTCATCACATGGTATGAGAGTCTCTGAACTTAAAAAAAAAAAAAAAAACCAAAACTTCCTGTTTTATTCTTCTTTTGTTGTTATGTTTTTTATAGACAGGGTTTCATTTGTAGCCCTGACTGGCCTAGAACTCACTAGGTAGACCAGGCTGGTCTTGAACTCACCAAGTTCCATTCTACCTCCTGAGCACTGGGTTTACAGGTGTGTGTAGGTGGCATAGGCCACCATGCCTAGAAGGAAGGGTCTATTTTAGCTTACAGTGTGAGAGTGCAGTCCTTCATGGTGACAAGAGTATGAGGTCACATTGCGTTCTGGGTGAGTGGATCAATGAATGCTGGTGCTCAGCTGGCGTTCTCAGTTGTAGTCAGCCGTGAAATGGTGCTGTTTGCAGTTAGATTGACTTCTTATATCAGTTAACCCAACTGAAAACTCCCTCACAGACACACTCAGAGGGTTGTCTCCTTGCGATTCTAGATCTTGTTGAGATGATAGTGTTCAGAGATAGTGAGAAAGACGTTGAGGGGCGTGAGGAGCAGGTCCCACACTCCTGTTAATATCGAGTGGCATTTTGAAGGCCTTCCTGTGCCAGGTGGTATTCTTAGCACTTATATATACTGTTTCATCATCCAGAACATTCTATGGGTACATGCTATTATTATTCTTTTTACGAGAATACTTGAAGGAACTGGAACTATTGTACTTAACGGAAGTATCAAGTGACTGCGAATGTGTGACTCATAGGAGGAAAAGGCACAAAAGTCTTTTAATCATCAGCCAAGCACTATGCTAGACTCCACTTATAATCCTATTGAATTCTTAACAACAAACCTATTTGGAAGGTTTTGCTACAATCCCCTGTTAGCAAATGAAGACATTTCAGGGTGTCATGGCGCAGGTCTCTGTAAGCCAACACTTGACCCGAGCACTGATGCAGCTGGGGCAGGACACTGAGTAGGAACGCAAGTTTGAGGCTCACCTTGCCCACACAATGAGACCCTGTCTCAAAACGAAAACCAAGAGAAGGGGGACTGATTGGGTGGCTGGCTGTCTTGTTAAGCTCAGGTCTTTCTAAGTTCAGGGCTGGTGCTGGTCACATGATGCCCTCATTCTTATGCCATCCTGTTCCAGAAGGCAGCCTGAGTGGCCCTGCAGAAAACTGGTGCTGGCTTCACAAAAGCTCTCAGGCTACCAGTGTCCAGGGCGGAAATGGTTTCCCTCGAATGTTTCTTATTTCTTTCTGTCTGTGGCAGTGTTGCAGGTTCCTGTTTAGTGCTTTGGCTGAGATGTTCTGGGGACATTGTTTGAGGCATCATTGGAGCTGGGGACAATGATTTGTGTTGGCTGATGAGTTATCTTTTATGCGGAAATAAATTTTTTAACCATTTATCTATTATAACAATATTTTTCTTTAAAACACTTATATTTATTAGTACTTATTAAACACCCATGAAACACCTATATCTATAACCTAAAGCCTATAACCTATCTAAAAACACCCTAATACCTATCTAAAAACGCTCAACTAACCCTATTTTAACTTTCTTAAAAGAATATTAATATTCTTAGCATAGGTCTGTGCAGGGTAACTTGGTTTTTTATGGTAGTCCCAGCAGGCAGTCCCTTTCAAAGCTTAGTGTCCGTTGGTCCTAACTTTGCCAGTTAGTATGGCCATTTTATTTCAACTGCTGGATTGTGACAACTTATAAAGTTCAGTCCGTTCCAACCGGTAGCTTGAGGTGGAATTTCTCCATAGACTTCACTGCCTAAAGCTTCTCTAAGCTGCTTCTGAACTCCGCCCTCCTTTCTGTCAGCCTTAGTAGGCTGAATTACAGCAAAGGGTCTTTCTTCTCAGGCCAACTTGCAGTGAAAAGTCTTTCTCTTTTGGACTCCACCTTTCAGTTTATGACCATTGCAGCCTAATGGCTTGAGTATGTCATAACTTGCTGTGCACTTCTCCAGCGTGTCTTCGTCTTCTTAGCTGGTAAGGGCAAGAGGAAGACAGCGGCCATCTGGAGCTCTCTGGCTTATATATTGCATCATCTCATGATCCTTGGTGGTCTTGAGGGCCCACGCTACTTCTCGAGATATCCACCAGTCCCATAGCTTGTTACTGCAGCTGACATATCTGCATCTTTGGAGGTTTCTTAGCCACACCTCTTCAACAGAGGGTATCATATTTCTTATGTTCAAGGGATACCTGGCTCCTCCTCATGTAGTGCCGGATGCTAAGTTGAACTGCATACTAATTCACTAAAGAGGCCTAACTTCTACCACAATCTGTATTTTGCAATGCTGGGAATTAAACCTAGGGCCACAAGCATACTATGCAAGAAGCTTTCAACTGCCCGGCCATGTCCCTAGCCACAGACATTAACTTTTAAATGCATTTATAAAGATAAATTAAAATGCTTAAATTAAAAATAATATTACATTTGTTTATTTGGGGAAGGGGTGCATGTGCCACATGGTGTGTGTGGAGGTCAGGGGTAGCTTTCAAGAGTGGTTCTTCCACCATGTGGGTCCTGGTGATCAAACTCAGGTTGTTAGGTTTGATGGCAAAGTGCCTTTACCCACTCTGCCATCTTGCCCAATCCTAAGTGCTATGTTTTATGAGAGAGTTTTATGTCTGAGTTGAGAATTATTGGTGAATTTACTATTGAGCTAAACTGTTTAAAACAGTGTTAAGGAGACAGTTTGAAGGATTCCCAACCTTCACCCCCCCCCACCCTTGCATGGGATTTCTGAAACTTCACTTTGTTTAGACACCCTGTGGTGTCCAGTTCTGTTTAGACATGCTGTGGTGCCCAGTTCTGCTGTTGAGGTGTTGGGTGAGTGTGGCAACAGCAACAGTGGTACTGTAAGAGTAGTTCCAAATTAAGAGCTACTTCACCTTTGCCACTTAATAGTAGTGACCTTAGGTAAGTCATTTATAATTTACAAATGAGTGATTGTGGAAATGAGGTACAATCTTGGAGCAGCCTTCTTGGGCAACCAAAAACCCTTATAAATATTTATATATATGAGTGCTGGAGAAATGGCTTAGTGGTTAAGAGCACTTGTTACTCCTGCAGAGGACCCTAGATCAGTTCCTAGCACCTAAATGGTAGCCAACAACCCTAATTCCAGGGGATCCATTCCATGCCTTCTTCTGATCTCTGTGGTACCTGGCACATACATGGTGGCCATCATACATGCAGGCAAAACACTCACACACATAAAATAAAACAATTTAAAAACTGTTTTCCACTTCAACATTGAAAACATCTTTTAAATGTTTAATGTACATATATCCCTATTTTATTTTTGGTTTTAGTGGGGATTAAACCCTGGACTTGGCACTTTCTGAGTATATGTTCTATCTTTTTAAAGGTCTCTCCTCAGAATTAATTCTAACACTGTGCACAGAGATAAATAACTCTTGTAGTATCGTTTAATTGTTGGAAACATTTATAAATGACATAAATGTCAATAAAGGTGACCAGCACCTTGGTGGAATCTTTGTATAACTTAAAAATCTTCAGAAACTACATAACAACATGGAAAATAGTCATACAGCTTTAAAAATGTTGAATGATTTTCTTTAATATTTATTTTTGTTTGGTTTCAAGTCAGAGTTTCTCTGTGTAACAAGGCCCGGGTGGGTTGGGCATAGTGCTGCACGCCTTTAATTCCAGCACTCGGGAGGGAGGCAAAGGCAGGCAGATCTCTGTGAGTTCAAAGCTGGCCTGGTCTACAGACTGAGTTCCAGGACAGCCAGGGCTACCCAGAGAAACCCTGTCTTGAAAAACCAAAGCAAAAAACAAGCCGTGGCTGTCCTAGACTCGATTTGTAGACCAGGCTGGCCTTGAACTATCAGAGATCCTCCTGCCTCTGCCTTCTGAGTGCTGGGGTTAAAGGCGTGCACCACTTGGCCCTTTTATGTTTATTCTATGTTCAAAACCAAACAACCCAAAAGACAAAACCAAAGGGATCTATGCTGGAAGCACATGAGTGGCTCTCAGACTTTAAGACTCCGGAGCATAGATTTCATGTGAGCTGTAGAGGTCTGAAAAGGGTGCTTGTTGTTTTTTTGGATTAAAGTAGAGTCCAAAGTGCTAACATAAAAGTTACAGTAGCATAGCAAGGTGTGGAGCTGTACACCTGTGGCTCCAGCGCACTGGAGGCCGAGGCAAAGAGATCCTGTGTTTGAGGCCAGTCTGCAGCCTGGGCTTTATAGAGATTCTGTTGGTCAGTCAACCAATCACTCACTCAAAGTATCAAGGCACTGTACTTAAAATTAACATTCAAAATTGGATAACACAGTGTGCTGGCTGGTTTTATGTCAACTTGATACAAGTTATAATCATTTTGGAAGAGAGAACCTCAATTGAGAAAATGTTCCCGCCAGATTAGCCTGTGGACAAACTTGTACATTTTCCTGATTGATAATAGATGTGAGAGGGCCCAGCTCACTGTGGGTGGGGCCACCCTTGGGCTGGTGGTCCTAGGTGCTATAAGAGAACAGACTGAACAAGCCATAAGGGACAAGCCAGTAAGCAGTGCCCCTCCGTGGGCTCTGACCCCCCCCCATCATGCCTCCAGGTTCCTGTTCTGAGTTCTTGCCCTCACTTCTTTCAGTGATGGTGAAATAAACACTTTCCCTCTCAAGTTCCTTTTGGTTATGTTTTATCACAGTGATAGAAAGCAAACTAAAATGCACAGAACCCTGCTTTCCCCAAATCTGATTTTGTCTGTTCTCGGAAACTGACCATTGCAGAATAGCCGACTCTGAGCTGAGCATGTGTGCGGTGCTTGGAAGCAGCACCAGCACCTTCTCTCCTTCCTCTTCAGGCTTACGCCTGTGCTCACCCTGTCACTAAATCACAGATGGCTTTTCTAGCTCTGGTTTTTGGGTGCTATGTGTAGTATTCTACCTTACTGCAGGAAGCTTGTAAGCGTAGGCATTAATCAGAACTGTTTTATAGCTGTGGAACTTGGAGGGCAAAGACAAGATTGTAGGAGATCACCTAAGTCAGTCCTGTTTTTTATTTTCAGTGTAATCTAGTAACTTCAGAGAGGAGAAAGATCTAACCACCTAAGGGTACTGTCTCTGACTGGGCAAATGAGTCCACAGTCTGCCCTATGGATTGACATCATATAGAGCAAAGAATCAATACTTTTTTCTTTGTCTATTGTGTGCTGTTTCTGGCTTCAGCTGTTGTTGTGAGGCTTGTTCCTATTAATGAAGGTCCCTTGAGAGCTGGGGGTGCCAGCAGCTGTTTGTCAGAATGGTCTTATTTGGTTTCTGAGACAGGGTCTCTCTACATAGCCTTGGCTGTCCTGGAATTCACTATGTAAATCAGACTGACCTTGAACTCACAGAGATCCACCTGCCTCTGCTTCCCAAGTTTGGGATCAGAGGTGTGCACCACCATGCCTGGTCATCCATATTCTTTTTAGCAATAAAATATTAGAAAGAAAATAATGTGTCCTTTGGCTGTGTTTCTTTCCATCCCGGCAGCTGCCATTCTTTCCCAGATGTTGTCCTCCTTATTTTTAGGCTCCAGCAAAGGTATACTTTGAATTCTATAACACTGGCCGATTGGTAGCTAATTCTTCTAAGAAACTTGCTTTTCTTTATTATGATACTTGAAAGGAAAGTCAGAAGAAAAGCTTGTTGTCCTTGTGTTCAGGAGACAAGTGGAAGGTTCTCTGGACTGCCCATGTGTCCATCCAGCCTTTACTTATTGCCTACTGTGTGTCAATGTGCAGTGCACTAAAAGAGAATAGATTTGAAAGTACAACTGAGTGACTGGCCGATAGTATTTGAGGGAAAACTAGAGAATTGTCTTGTTTATTGTATGTATATGAGTGTTTGCCTGCATGCATGTATGTGCACCATGTTTGTGCCTGGTGTCCATGGAGGTCAGAAAGGGGTCTTTGATCCCCTGGGTCTGGAGTTACAGAGAGTTCTAAGCTGCCATGTGGGTGTTATGAGTGGAACCCAGTTCCTCTGAAAGAGCAGCCAGTGCTCCTAACTGCTGAGCCATCTCTCCAACCTCTGTGTCTTGTTTTGAGGAGTTACTGGGAATTGAACTTAGGGCCTAGAGCCTGCTAGGTCAGTGCTGTGACGCCAAACATCCCTATCCCTCCTGGCTCCTACTGTAAGCTTCTATGGGCACAGTCACAGTGGGTCCTGTATGTAGTCTTGAGGACTCTGGAGGCTGAGGCAGGAGGATTGCTGGAGCTCAAGAATTGAAGATAGCACTACCCTGGACTCCAGCAAAAGGAAAAACTCCAACTAAATGAACAAAATAAAATTTTTTGTACTGATAACTTTATAAATGTTTTGTCTTTACTTTAGTCTGGGCATTGTAAACTCTTTTTCATTTAGCTTTTCAAAGATTTATTACTTTGATTGAACAGACCAAGCAGCATCTATGTTCTGGACACCCCCCCCCCCCCCGTATGGAGAAAAATATAAGGAAAATTTACTAGCTTTTATAACTTGAGTATAATAAATTTTTTTTTTTTAGATTTTTTTGAGACAAGATTTCTCTTTGTAACAGCTCTGTCTGGCCTGGAATTCACTCTGTAGACCAGGCTGGCCTGGAACTCACAGAGATCCGCCCGCCTCTGCCTCCGATTGCTGGGATTAAAGGTGTGCGCCACCACGTGTGGAGAGTAGAATGATTTTAAGCTATGATTTCTTACTTCAGGTTAATAAAGTCAATGAGAGTTCTGAGATTATATACAAAATTTAAACACATGAATATTTAGAATGTGTACTCTATAGCTTCCTTAGATATTCGAGAGCTGGTAAAAAGAGGTCAAAGGGCATCAGATGGCTCAGTGGATGAAGGTGCCCCTAGCCGAGTGTAGTGATGACCTGAGTTCAGTCCTGGGGTCGGGGAGGGGGCGCGGGGGCACACTGTGGAAGGAGAGAACAGACTCCAGCAAACATCTGACTCCAGACTGTCAGATGTTTCATGACATCTACACATGTGTCATGGCATGTGCTGTTTACACATGTACACACACACTTACTTATATGTAGATTTATTTTAAATGTTAAAAAAATTAAAAAGAGATTAAAACCATTACTGTAAACAACTTTAGTTATCTGCATTTCTGTTAGAAAATAGATGTAGGGCTGGAGACATGACTCAGCGGTTGAGAGCAGTGGTTGCTCTTGCAGAGGTCCTGAGTTCAATTCCCAGCAACCACATGGTGGCTCACAACCATCTATAATGTCATCTGGTGTCCTCTTCTGGCCTGCAGGCATACGTGCAGACAGAACATTGTATACATAATAAATAAATCTTAGCCGGGCGGTGGTGGCACACGCCTTTAATCCCAGCACTTGGGAGGCAGAGGCAGGCGGATCTTTGTGAGTTCGAGGCCAGCCTGGTCTACAAAGCGAGTCCAGGACAGCCAGAGATATTCAGAGAAACCCTGTCTCGAAAAACCAAAAAATAAATAAATAAATAAATAAATAAATTTTTAAAAAAAGAAAAGAAAATACATGTAACTAAACCCTGCCTTATCTCCCATTCCCTGAACTCTTGAGGTCAGCATGCAGTAGAAAAAAAGTAGTTTCCATTTTCTTCTATAAGTAGCCATCTTTTTCCTGTCTCCAAGAAGCCACTTAAGAATTCATTATTCGCCGGGCAGTGGTGGCGCACGCCTTTAATCCCAGCACTTGGGAGGCAGAGGCAGGCGGATCTTTGCGAGTTCGAGGCCAGCCTGGTCTACAAATTGAGTCCAGGACAGCCAGGGCTACACAGAGAAACCCTGTCTCGAAAAAAAAAAAAAAGAATTCATTATTCAGCCGGGCAGTGGTGGTGCATGTCTTTAATCCCAGCACTGGGGAGGCAGAGGCAGGTGGATCTCTGTGAGTTTCATGCCAGCCTGGTCTACAAAGTGAGTTCTAGGACAACCACAGCTACACAAAGAAACCCTGTCTCGAAAAACTAAAAACAAAAGACAAAGGGAAAAGACGGGTAAAGGGAGGAGAAAGTTTGTGATTTACCATTTCCTTAGGAGTTTCCTCCTTTTGGTATTTTAGCCGGTTGACTGTTAAAAGCAACCTTAGTGCTTGAGCCTCAAAGGTCAGCTCCCTGAAAGACCACCAGCAATAAACTTAAGGTATGAGACAGTGGCTTCAGTTGCAAATGGATTTTCTTGGCCTTGCTAAGGGGTAACAAGGACTTAGAGGCAGAGTTTGAGGTTTGTGGAGCAGCCTCACCCTGGTGGAGAAGGTGGCGTTCATCCTCATCTGGGAAGCGAGGCTCTGTGGAATGTGTTCAAGAGTGTTGCTATTGTTGGTTCAGGAGAATAGAAATGGGGAGGGGGGAGGAAGTTCTAACCCTCGTGTCCTCTATGCAGGTGGATGGAAGCATGCCTAGGGGAGGACCTGCCAGCCACCACGGAACTAGAGGAGGGCCTTAGGAATGGAGTCTACCTTGCCAAACTAGGGAACTTCTTCTCTCCCAAAGTGGTGTCCCTGAAAAAAATCTACGATCGAGAGCAGACCAGATACAAGGTGAGTTCTTTGCTTGGTGCTTAGATTATTTCTGTGAGCTTCAGAGGGTTAGTTAGCACACTTGTTCTGTGCAACATCTGTTGTGTGTGTGTGTGTGTGTGTTCCAAACAAAGTGGCCCCCTTACAAAGCCTGGCTAGTGGGGCGCAGTGCAGAGTGAGCACAGTGGGGAGTGGCACCAGCTGTGCAATTCTGGTAGCTTGCTTCTGCCTGCGTTCTTCATCTAGAATTTCTCAGCCCTGGATGATTTCTTTTTCATTCTTAGAAAGTAGAGGAAGTAACTGGGGGAATTACCATTGTCTTACTAAAGCTAGGCACTGAAGTGTAGCCATAGGGACCTTGGGAAAATTCCTCCTGCAGTACTATAGGAGTTCAAGATAAAATGGGAAAGAGACTTAATTTCAGAAAGCTTAGGAAGTGAGTGGACTGAGTCCTGTGGTCTAGGAACAGAAAAGGACAGTTGGGTTGTTGAGAAGGACCAGATTTCCCATCTCTAGAACGCCTAACAAGAACTTGCCCCTGAAATACTGTCTGAAAGGCAGTCGAGGACTGCATAGCCACACTGAGTGTAAGGGTTAACGTTCAGGACTGAGCCAAAAGCCAAAAGACTGTGAAAATGGTTTTTATGTTTTATGTTTAAATTCAGGTCAAGAAGGTATAGGTCCTCAGCCAAAAACAGTTAAAGACCTCTTTAGAGCTATCCTCCACTGCCCACAGAGATCCTTCTGTCTCTGCCTCCCAAGTTCTGGGGGTAAAGGTGTGCGCCACCACGCCCAGCACTAGAGCTGCTCTGTAGACAGAACAGTGGCACACTAACACAGAGGAGAGGTTTTCTTGTTTTGTTTGTCATAGGCTCTCACTCTGTAATCATGGCTGGCCTGGAACTTGTAACAGTTCTGCTTCTGCCTCCTGAGTGGCACAGGTGTGTGCATCATGTGCAATCTTTTATTAATTTTTAAAAAATTACTTGCAGCAGTGATTTCTTAAAAAGCCCTATTTGTATATCCCTTTATAGCTGGGCATGGTGCCACATGTCTTTGATCCCAGCATTTGGGAAGCAGAGGCAAGTGGATCTCTGTAGCCTGGTCTACAGAATGAGTCCAGGATAGTCAGGGCTACAGAGAGAAACCTTGTCTTGAAAAACAAAAAACAAAACAAAAAACAAAAAAAAAAAAAAAAAAGGTATATATCCCTTTGTGTAAATTGATCTTGCCCCAAATGAATAGACATAGGGGTTGGAGCTGTAACTCGGGGGCAGAGCTCTTGAGTAGCATGCATGAGGCCCTGGGTTTGATTCTCAGCACTGTCTAAAAATTAGCAGATGGGCATTTGCAGGGGATTATTTCTAAGTCTATTATGGAAACCTTGACTGATATCTTGTATAATATCTGTTGTTTTGACTATCTGCTCAAGCACCACAGGAACCTCTGTGGTTTATGTGTGCACCATGACATAGACCCTCACAGCAGGTGCACAGAGCACCTGAAACAGATGAAATCTCTTAGACTGCATGGGCCGAATGACTTGCCCACTGTCACCAGCAGATGTCCAAGCCCGAGAACTGACTCTCGGATAATGTGAATCCAGAGACCAAGGCGTAAAGCACACTGGCTGAGGGAGGTTCTCCAGGTGGTTTCTAAGTGAGAGGAGGGGAGATTGTAGCTTCTTGGTACTGAGGTGGGAGTGTAAGAACTTTTAAGGGAGGGGCTGTTGTAGAGTCTCGAAAGGAGATTCACAAGGAGAGTTGTTATTATAGTATTTTCCAGCAGCACCTAATGCTCTTGTGTTTCTTTCAGGCTACTGGCCTGCACTTCAGACACACGGATAATGTGATTCAATGGCTGAATGCCATGGACGAGATTGGATTGCCTAAGGTAACCTATTCATAGTATTCATGCTATTGGTAGTTTTGGCATAATAACTCTCATTCAGCCTGTAAAGTTATTCTCCAAACCAATCAGTCACCTCTCCATCCTTCCTTCTGTCCTTCCTTACATCCATCCTTTCTTCCCTCCCTGTTTCTCTCCCTCCTACCCTTTACAACTCTCTTTGTTGTTTTTGAGATAGAAGTTCAAGCTCATGCTGTAGCCTAGGCTGGCTTTAAACTCAAAATCCTCCTGCCTCAACCTCCAGAGTACAAAGGTACATAACAACCTGTTGGCTCGTTTTTCCCTTCTCCTTCTTGACGATAAAGGTTATTTTCAGTTTGATTAAGGAAAATAATTTTGTTCTTTTTCTTTTAATTTGTCCTTTTTCCTTGTATGTGCTTCACCTTACCCTAGAGAAATTTCCTAATGTGATATTTATTTTGAGTACATCAGTTGTAGGTTGACATTGCTATGTGTGCCTGTTTCTGTACTTAGAGTGCTGGAGAACAAACCAGGGTGTTGTACCTGCTGGGCAAGCACTCTATGAACTGAGCTGGAGCTACATGCTCAGCCTGGTTCTTTGGATAAGAGCTTACTCTGTAGCCCAGCCTGTCTCTAAAGATCTTGCTGGCTAAGGCTTCTGACTGCTGGGATAGCAGGTGCCATCCAGCCCATGCCTTTATACTGCCTAGTGTATTATAGTGGTGTTTCATAGATGAGCTTTATGTATTAGAGAGATTCATCATTTTAAGGTGCACAGTAGTGGTTTTTACTTACCCACAATGCTGTTGCATTAAACATCTGACCTTTGCAAAACCAAGGACTATTTTAAAGATGTCACCTTCCAACCCCAGAGCATACAAATCTGCAGGGAGTATGATAGTTACTTCACATTTTAGCTGTTGAGGTGTGTGTGTGTGTGTGTGTGTGTGTGTGTGTGTGTGTGTGTGTGTGGTGCATATGGGAATATGAACCCTGAATGTTTTGTTCAGTTTATTTTGTGATGTCCCTAGTAAGTTGTCATCTCTTGCCTACTCAGTAGCTAGCCATAGAGGATGCACTGTACCTCCACTTTCACAGACATTGTTGTTTGTTTTTCCTCTTAAAAAAAAATTAAGACAGGTCTCACTATGTAGTCCTGGTTGGCCTGGGACTCACTATGTAGACTAGGCTGGCCTCAAACTTTGCCTGCCTTCTGCATTCAAAGTGCTAGATTAAAGGTACACACCACCAAACTCAGTGAGACCTGACCTGGCTGCCGCCCAACTGCCTTCCTTCCCTCCCTCCTCTCTCCTTTCTTCCCTCCCCCCTCCCTCCTTCCTTCCCCCCCTCCCTCCCCCCCCCCCCCCTCCCCCCCCTTCCCCCCTCCCCCCCCCCCCCTCCCTCCTCCCTCCTTCCTCCCTCCTCCCTCCTTCCTTCCCTCCCTCCCCCCTCCTTCCCTCTCTCCCTTCCTCCCTCCTTCCTTCCTTCCCTCCCTCCCTCCTCCCTCCCTCCCTCCTTCCTTCCTTCCTTCCTTCCTGTTTTTGACATACTTCTAGGAATTTATTACCCCACACCCTATAGTTAAAAAAAAGATACAAGATGTAGAAAGAGTTTTTTAACAGTGCTCATGACAGGAAAAAACTGGAGCAAACTGCACTATTCGTGTTAAAGCTGCAAATACTGTTGCCATTAAAGATTGCCTTTGAGAGGCCAGAGAGATAACTTAACATTTCTCAGAACTCGCTGATCATCCAGAGAACACAGGTTTGCTTCCCAGCACCCATGGCCACTGTAGCTCTAGTTCCAGGAGCACCCCTGCCCTCTTCTGGGCTCCACAGCTGCCAAGCCTGCACTTGGCATACAGACAAAACATTCATGCATAAGGATTTAAAAATTGTCTTTGATATTATGTAAGGGGAGGGACACCAGCTTAAGATTATAAAAGCTTGTTCCTAGCAAAGATGAGATCACTTTTTGTGCAAAAATAAAGCAGGTGAGCTTATGAAAAATTGGTAAGAAAATACTTCTCATTACTGTGATGGGATTAGGGGAGGCTTTTATTTTCTTTATAATTCCCCGTGGAGCCCAGGGGAATTAACTGAAGAAAGAATAAGGATAGAAGTGAGATGTAGAGTGTCATAAAGTGACTAAACTCATGTGATAATCAGTCTTTGATGCTCAGCACAGTGCCAAGTTCATCACTACACATGGATCTGTTGAGCTGACTCAAATCGAGATCTGAGTCTTTGTAAGAGGCCAGCTTTTGTCCTCACTTCCTCAGAGCACAGTGCTGAAGAGCTCTTCTTTGTCAAGGGTCTGTTTGAGATTTTGGTCTCACAAATGTCAGGAAATGCATTGCACCAAGTTTCGTTGGTTACCTGGCCTTTCTGTGCACCTGTACCTTCTATTTCTGTTTTCTGTGATGTAAAACGCATGCCAGCATAAAATTCTATGCTGTGTGCCTGTGACTTTCTGCCTTTCCTATAGTGCTGTCACCTGTGGGCAGTGGCCATTTAGCCTCCTTTGAATGATATTTGGAGCAGCTTGTTTATGTTTGCTGTTGCTAGGGGTCTTTTGTTTGTTTTGTTTGGCACTGGAGATGCACCTGGGCCTTCATGCATGCTAGGCAAGTGTCTAACCTTGCACTTTATCCTCAGCCTTCATTGGTTTTTATTTTGAGACAGTCTCACTAAGTTTCCCAGGCTGCAACTCAATGTGCATCCAGGCGAGCCTTGAATTTAGAATTCTTCTGACTTAGCCTCAGAAATCTGGAGATACCCTGGATCTTCATCTTGTCCTTCCCCAAACTTTCTTCATTTGTCTGAAATGCCTCTTTTATCCATCCATCCTCATAACAGCTTTCCACCCTGTCTCTCCAGCTTCTGTCTCCTCAGTGGTCTCCATAGCCTGGGTCCTGACTCCTATGGGCTCTCTGAGCTCTGCTTTCATCCTAGGGTACATCTTTGTCCTACCTGCCAAGCTACATTTGTCTGGCTTTGGACGTGATTGCAATCATCTTATTCCATCCTCCATAGCTGCCTTGTTCACTGTTACTTTCTAGAATATATTCTGTGCATTTCAGAAAGCTTAAGGCTCTTTCCTCACTCTCTCACAAACTCGAGTATTCCTGCTATTTCCCCAGAAGATCTTAAACTGAGGACGTGTCTATCTTAATACAAGTCTTTACTCTTCCGGATTCTCCTAACCGATCTATTCAGCTTACTTCTTGATTTCTTCCTAGATTTTTTATCCAGAAACCACAGATATCTATGACCGGAAGAACATGCCAAGATGCATCTACTGTATCCATGCTCTCAGGTAACCAGGAGTTCTTGGTAAAATAAGTCACTTAAGGATAACTTCTCAGTCGAGTGTGTATCTTTTTTGTCCATGGTGTAAGAATGAAAGAGGTTTTCTATCAACTTCAGGATTTTCAGATGGAATAGAAGGCTGTTATGCTTACAGAAACACCTGTGTTTTCCTAGGGAGCAGAGAGAAGGGATTGGTTTAGTCCCATAATATATTATTATTGTAGAAACAAGGTATAATCTTTCATTTTTGATCTGATGTCTCTCTGAACTCTGCATGTTAATTAGGGTGTGGTGTCCTTTATTCAGTCAGTTATCTAGGCCCTTGTCATTGCTATCTGTTCATTCATTAAATGTTTTTTATACCAACACAAATATGATAGGAAGTAAAGTGTAATTTTATGGAAAATGACTTAATTTCAAGTTCCCACTTAGAATCAACAGGGTCCTGAATTAGCAGGAAGCAGTGCTGTGTTTGAAGGGAGGATGAGGAGAGGAGGATGTACATATAGTATGGTAGCTGGGAATGGCAGGATAATGTTTTATCAGATTTACTTCATGACTGTGGACTAAAGGAGAAGGTTGGGGAGGAAGTGGGACATGAAGGTGACATTTGTTTGCTTGGATTCTCCTAGCTATAGCCTCTTGTATGTGCACTTAATCAGTGTTAATTTTGTTTTTCTTTTTTGTTTTTTTTCGAGACAGGGTTTCTCTGTGTATCTCTGGCTGTCCTGGACTCACTCTGTAGACCAGGCTGGCCTGGAACTCACAGAGATCCACTTGTCTCTGCCTCCCAAGTGCTGGGATTAAAGGCATGCGTCACCACACCCAGCAGTCACTGACAGCTGTGAACTGCCGTATGGGTGCTGGGATTTGAGTCCTTTAGAAGAGCAGCCAGTGCTCTTAACATCTGGGCCATCTCTCCAACCCCTCAATGTTAATTTTATGAATGAAATTGTACAGCATGGATCTATGAGAAGCCTGTTGTCTTAAGTTGAGTCCAGGACCTCACATATGCTAGGCATACCTTCTGCCACTGAGCTGCCCCATCCCGGGGTTTTTGATGAGACTTAGGCTGGATCCTTGCTCTTGACAGTATCGTTGTGAGAGCTCACAGCTAGCTGGCTAGCACATCTCCTGTGTTAAGAATAACAAATTCAGATGTGTGTGTCTAATCCAAAGCTTGATTAATCCTCAGCTTTGTGTTTGGCTTGGTGTGCTAATAGCCCTGTGGAGGCCTTGCCTACAATGACTGTCTGAACTTGGCAGACACAGACTAAACTGGCAGAATTCCTCTCTGCTCCCTCTGTAGCCCCTGGTGCAGCCTGGGTCCCAAGCCCTTGATGCCTTCCTAATGATGGGATCAGGACAAAGGGAGGAAGTCCACTATTATTCTCCATTTCTCTTGAATATGCAGTCTGGACTTAGAAAGCATATACAGAACACAGTGTTTTGGCTTGGGATTTATGGTGTCTTTCCTCCCATTTGGTGTTTTTCCTGAGAGGTAAGTTGGCAATCCTTGATAGTATGTAGGAAAAGGCTGTTGACTACTCAGGCCCTCAGCAGCTCTCCGGGCAGAACCCCACCTCACTACTGGGTGGGCATCCTCTTCCTTTGTACCAGCAGTGACACAGGAACACCCAAACTTTCTCCGGGCAGTGCTGGGGTCTTACCCACATTTTGCACATGGTAGGCAGTGCTCTCGCCGCCTCCCCTTTGAGTTTCAACCAGCACTATTCCAGAGGCAGTTACTGCACTTCGGTGATACTCAGTTGTTTTGTTGGTAGCATTCCATTCTCTGTTGTGTTTGTATGCTTTCCTTCCTTTTCCCTAATATTTTACATTTCTGAGAACTGATTTTAGCTTGGAGTTACAAGTATCAGGAGTTCTAGGTCTTCGGCTACCTAATGAGTTCCAGGGCAGCTAGGACTGCAGAGTGAGATCCCCTATTGCAAAGCAAATTAAAATGAAGCCCAACTGATTTTGGTGTTAAATAGGCCCATAAGCTCTCACCTTATATTAAGAAAAATAGACCGGGTGTGGTAGCACACGCCTTTAGTCCCAGCACAGAGGCAGGTGGATCTCTGTGAGTTCGAGGACAGCCAGGACTATTACACAGAGAAACCCTGTCTAGAAAAACAAAACAAAAAACAAAAAAAAAAAAAAAAGGAAAAAGAAAACCCTTTCATGTGGTGAAAATTGATTTTAGGTTAGTATGAGTTCATTTGCTGGCAAAATCTGGTAAGAATTAACTGAGATTATCTAGAGTATGGTTATTTTGGAAGATACCAGGGTTTATAGATTATCTGCAAAACTAGATTACCCTGTTACACTTTTAAAAATGATTTAAAAGTCATTTTATTTCACATGTGCACAAGGGCACACATGTCAAGGTCAAAGGGCAACTTACAGGAATCATTTAGTCCTTCCCTCATGTGGGTAGGGATCAAACTCAGGCCATCAGGCTTGGTGGCAAGATGCCGGGCCAAAGCACCACCTCCTTCTCATAGTTTTTGTTTGTTTCCATGTCTTGCTGAGTTTCTGTCTGTAAAGTGTGCCTCTGATCTCTTCTAATTCATTGATTTTGATCCATTTGAGGTCCGGAGTCAACCTAACAACCCAGGCCTATAGACATTTATCTGAAAGACCGGTTGGTGAGATTTGTTGTCCTTCCCTCATGGAGCTTAGAGTCTAGTCTTTTTATTCTCTAAAGAGTAAAGATAAAGAATATGTACTTTATTTTAAACTCTTAATTAACCTGGTTTAAGCATCTATGTCAGTAATAGGAATTCCATTGAAGCCAGATTTGCTGTCTGAATCATTTTCATGAGACTTTTAAAAAATGTATTAAGACCTAAAACTTACGAGTGGAAAGGCCTCAAAGGTGCTAACAGAGCAGCCGTTATATTAATACTAGCATCTAACTGTACATTAACTGTACCACAACTGGGACTCGAACTCCAGTCTATGGAAAATCTTTCATTATATTGTGGCACTCGTGGTGACACAAAGTATGCAGAGGTAGACACTGTCACTGCAAAGAGCCTCTCCGGGGCCTCTTTCTCCCGATTCCACCCTTCCACCTGAGAGCAGTGGCTTCTGCAGCCGGAGGCCTCACTCTTTGCACGTTGGTGTCTTCTAGTTTGTACCTGTTCAAGCTGGGCCTGGCTCCTCAGATTCAGGACCTGTATGGGAAGGTTGACTTCACAGGTAAGGACTCATAGAGGCCTCTTTTATAGGTAATCACCTGGAAAGTTCAACAGTACCTGTCTAAAGGAGAAGGGCTTAGGAAGTATGCTGGGAAGGAAGAAGAGAGGAGTATAAGTCAGCCTCCTCTTTTAGCGGGCTAGGAAGAATGTGGACCTGGGAATTTCACTTCTGCTCTTTCTTAGGATGTGGGGATGGCTGTGAATTTAGTTTTCTCGTGTGTGTGTGTGTGTGTGTGTGTGTGTGTGTGTGTGTGTGTGAGAGTTATTTGAGAATAGTGACATCTAAGGCAGGAAATGGTAGCATGTGGAGCTAACATTACGTGTACATGTTGTTACAACAGCTTTATAGCTAGTACCTGTTGGGGAAGAACTAAGGGGCAAGGGTGGAGAGCGAGGGGCCTCAGAAATGTCAATTTAGCTTTTTTAAAGTCTACGCTTTCTTGGTCCATATTTCCTGTGTATTGTAAGTATGATAAAAATACCTCATAGAGAGAAGCTTAGGAGACGGGAAATGGAGAGAGTCAGGAGATCCCATTGGTTTGGCTTCTGATCAGAGACTGATAGCTGATGGCCCGATGGAAGCACATACGCCAGGGGCTGCATTGAAAGACCAGAGCCAGAAAACTGGATGGGTCCAGGCTTTCTCTAGGAGCTAGTTGTGAGAAGTAAAGGTTCCATCAGAATAACCTTAATCCTTTCCAAGAACAGTGTCTTCAGTGACTGAGGGACCTCCCACTAGACCTGCCTCTTAAATTGCTCAGTACCCAGTACAGCCCCACAGTGTGGCCTGATCCTCTAACATGGACCCTTGTGGGATAACCCACATTATAGCTGTAGCATTTCGTGCATTTGCTGTGGTCAGCTGCTTGAAAAGATGGAGGTCTTGGAGAGGGAAAGGGCAGTGGTAACACTGGTCAGGAGTCAGGTTCAAATCTCTCACCTGGTGATGATTTTGTCAGCCTTGGAGTTTAAATTTGGTAGTAGAATTTTTATCTATAATATTTTTCCTTCCAGGAAACTCATTCACTAGACTCAGGGTCAACGCTTGCTTTATCATTTGGCTTTCTGCCTTAGAAAGGAAATAGAGTAGCAGCTAGTGATTAGGATTATAAAAACTGAGATAACAGATTGTGATTTAGTCACTGAGTTTCCTTTAAAGCCTCTGGCCATCATAGATTACTGTAGGAAATGCTTAAGTAGCAGTTCTTAAACACTGTGTTCCCTAGGTCTTCTTGCCTTAGAATTATGTCTGATGCTATCGATAACAGTAGTGAACTGGTGTTTATTGATGGCATGTTGTCTGGCAGGTACTGTGCTAAGTGCTTTCCTATGGTATTTCCTTAATCTTTCATTAATTGGAGGCAGATGCCATTTTATTCCATCTTACAGTTGAAGAATCTGATCCCCTTCTGAGTTATGAAAAGGTGCTTAACTTGCTTGACTGGGTCTCCATTCTTCTCTGCAGAAGAGGAAATCAACAACATGAAGATTGAGCTAGAGAAGTATGGCATCCAGATGCCTGCCTTCAGCAAGATCGGGGGCATCCTGGCTAATGAGCTCTCAGTGGATGAAGCTGCATGTAAGTAAGAATGGAGCTTTTCTGGGCTGGAAGAGGCTTTACTTACAGTGTCTAGTGCTGTGCTGGGGTCTTGGGCACGAGCAGCTTTGCTAGCAAGCTTTGATCTATAGCTAGTTTTAGACCCTGCTCTAGTTTATGCTGTGGATAATAAATCATCAATTTTTGTTGACATTTAGAAAACGAGTCCTGCATTTTAGTGCCTTTTTGGGATCTTTTACTGGTATTCACTACATAATTAAGGGTAAATATTTTCTCATAGCCAATGTACTTGGCCAGGTTGTATTACGAATAGCAGCATGAACTGAAGATTCCGATGGATTCCAAGTGGAACTGCCTGCTCTGTGCAAAGGAGGAGATGGCAGGGCTGCTCCTCCAGCCCTGCTTGTTACTGTTCTCTGGGAAATCGAGTCCTTCTCTATAATGGCTGCCTGTAATACTGTTCTGTCTGTATAGTTTACAACCATTACCATCTATATATAATCTCACTGTGCTGTGTCCTGATTTTGTTTGTTTTTAGTACATGCTGCTGTCATTGCTATTAATGAAGCTATTGACCATAGAGTTCCAGCAGACACGTTTACGGCTCTGAGAAACCCCAATGCCATGCTTGTCAATCTTGAAGAAGCCCTGGCTTCCAGCTACCAGGATGTTCTTTACCAGGCCAAGCAGGACAAGATGACAAATGCTAAAAACAGGGTAAAAATGCAACATCTTTTTAACTGGCTTACATTCTTCCATGTTTGGTAAATCTACATTTTATTTTGTTTTTGGTTTTGTTTTGTTTTTTTTTTTGTTGTTGTTGTTGTTTTTTGAGATGTTGTTTCTCTGTGCAGCCCTGGCTGCCCTGGAACTCACTCTGTAGACCAGGCTGGCTTTGAAATCACAGAGATCCGCCTGCCTCTACCTCCCTAATGCTGGAACTAAAGGCGTGCACCACCACACCCAGCAATTACAGACAGCTGTGAACTGCCATGTGGGTGCTGGGATTTGAACCCAGATCCTGTGGAAGAGCAGCCAGTGCTCTGAACTGGTGAAGTGTCTCTCCAGCCCCCACATCTGCATTTTAAAAGCCATGTCACTGCGCTGTGGTTCATGTGCAGGGCAGTTTGCCCATTGACATGAATGTGCTTATTTTACTGTCGAGCAGTGGCCACGCCTTCAATCCCAGCGCTCGGGAGGCAGAGGCAGGCGGATCACTGTGAGTTCGAGGCCAGCCTGGTCTACAAAGCGAGTCCAGGACAGCCAGAGATACACAGAGAAACCCTGTCTCAAAAAACCAAAAAAAAAAAAAAAGTATGCAAAAAGATGTATGTATGTATGTATGTATGTATGTATTTATCAATTTATTATGTATACAATGTTGTCTGCATGTATGCCTGAAGGCCAGAAAAAGACACCAGATCTCATTATAGATCATTATGAGCCACCATGTGAGTGCTGGGAATTGAACTCAGGACCTCTGGAAGAGCAGCCAGTGCTCTCAACCTCTGAGCCACCTCTCCAGCTACCCAGTCTGTTTTCTTTATCACTTTACCTTTCCTAGAAATAATTTCCCATAAGTGGAATTACATAGTCTTCTAGTGTTGAACTTTTTTTTGTTTTTGGTCCATTTCACACTTGTATGTGGCCATTTAAAATCAACTTCAATAGTTTTGTTTTTTTCGAGACAGGGTTTCTTTGTGTAACAGAGGTCTGTCTGTCCTGGACTCGCTTTGTAGACCTACCTAGCTGGCCTTGAACCCTCCTGAGTGCTGGGATTAAAGGTGTGTGCCACCACGCCCAACGAATAGTTTTCTTTTGAAAAATGATCTCCAAATATTGATATGGCCTTTCTCCATTAGCTTGTCTGGATGAAATGTATATTTACTACTGCTATAAGTATGTGGAAGTTAGCTGATTGATTCCGTTAGTAATTGTAGGCTAGTCTGAACCACAGACGAGACCTGTCTCAAAACAAGACAACTGTGGTATATGTCATTGATCCCAGCATTTGGAAGGCCGAGGCAGATGGATCTCTGTGAGTTTGAGCCCAGCTCTGGCCTATATAGTGAGTTCTAGGCCAGCTAGGGATTGATTTATAGTGAGACTGTTTCCAAACAACAACAAGGGCGGGTGAGATAGCTCAGCCAGTAATGCACAGAAGCCTGAGGAGCAAAGTCCAACCACCAGAGCCTAAGTGAGAAGAGAAGGGAGTGGACCAGCTACACAGTTGTTCTCTGACCACCGCTACACGCTACATCCACCCCCTCCATCATCGCCGTATACAATGATAGTAAATGGACAAAGGACTCCATGCGCGTGTATCTAGAACTTGGAGTTTTGACTGAAACGTCTTGGTTTGTGGCAAACTGAAGGTCTGTGTATATATATTTTTATGTCTCTTTATTATAGAGCAGGGATTTTAAGTCCCAAAGTAGGTGCTGAGGCAGGCTTGCAGGCATGCAGTAAGGCCATGCCTCTGCCTGCATCCCCAGTGAGAGACTCCCAGCCTGGTACCCGGAGAAGCCCTCTGCTCTCAGGCAAGGATCCTGGCTCAGCCCACTACCATTGGTAGGCAGGGTATTTCCTTCATGGCCCAGCTCTGCGGGACCCTTGCTGTTTGTAACAAGTGGACCTGGCTCTTGTGTTTTTAGGTATAGTCATGTAACTTTGTCACTTAGAGAAGATCTGAACTCCATACCTACCTACCCTTGTTCTTGATTTTGTCGTAGCGGTGGGATGGGGGCAAGAACAGACATACTTTTCCCTTCCCTGGGCTCTTCAGAGACCTGGGCTCATCTCTACCCTTTTTACTCATCCTCAGACAGAAAACTCTGACAGAGAAAGGGATGTTTACGAGGAGCTGCTCACACAAGCTGAAATCCAAGGGAATGTAAACAAAGTCAATAGTAAGTATGGCCCGGAGTTAGAAACCTAAGGAGGTAGGAGAGCAGCGTGAGTGTTGAACTGCTCAGTCAGGGTGTGGCTTAATGTGTGGCTTTAGCAATCAGTGGGCTGTGTGAGAGTCTGTGCTTCCTATAATCTGTGTTCCTGTGCTTGTTTCTGCTAGTGTCCTCTGGCAAGTCTTCATTGCTGTAACTAGCTTCTGGGATAGCCCTTTTGGCAACAGCTTCATTCTTTTACCTGTTACAAACGTAAAAAAAGTATTTCTGCCCCTCCTTCTTTTTTTGAGACAGGGCCAGTAAGATGGCTCAGCAGGTAAAGGAGCTTGCCACTAAGTCTGGTGATTTGAGTTTCATCCCTGGGACTCACATGGTGGAAGGAGAGAACTGAGTCCCTCTGGCTGTCCTCAGACCTCCACACTCACACCATACACACAAATGAATAAATGTAAAAATATTTTGTAAGAAGGATAATTAGGACTGGCAAGATGGCTCAGCAGGTAAAGACATATTCTGGCAAATCTGATAACCCAAGTTCAAGTCCCACTTAAGATCCACATGGTAGAAGGAGAACTAACTCCAGCAAGTTGTCCTCCACAAGTGCCCCTCCCACTAAACAGTTCCGCCTGCCTCTGCCTCTGGAGCAGAGTGTTGGAATTAAAGGCGTACACCATCACCACTCAGCCAAAGAAGGATCTTTTTTTTTTTTTTTTTTTTTTGGTTTTTCGAGACAGGGTTTCTCTGTTTAACAGCTCTGGCTGTCCTGGACTCGCTTTGTAGACCAGGCTGGCCTCGAACTCGCAAAGATCCGCCTGCCTCTGCGTCCCAAGTGCTGGGATTAAAGGCGTGCACCACCACCGCCCGGCTCAAAGAAGGATCTTAAGAGAAGCTTCCTCCTCTCTTTTTTCTTTCTTTCTTTCTTTCTTTCTTTCTTTCTTTCTTTCTTTCTT
>CAJQZJ010009840.1:177658-218052 GCA_907164525.1 Lophiomys imhausi
CCCCTCCCCTCCCCTCCCTTCCCCTCTCCTCCCCTCCCCTCCCCTTCCCTTCCCTTCCCCTCTCTTCCTCTCTTCCTCTCTTCCTCTCTTCCTCTCTTCCTCTATTCCTCTTCCTTTCTCTCTGTGTAACAGAGCCCTGGCTGTGCTGAACTCACTGTGTAGACCAAGCTGGCCAGAACTTACAGAAATCCGCCTGCCTCTGCCTCCTGAGTGATGGGATTAAAGGTGTGTGCCACCACACTCAGCTAGAAGCCTCCTTTTAAAAATGTTTTTTTCTATATAAGTATACATTTAATTGTAAAAGAAAAAATTATATGTATTATTTTTTGTTTATATTCGTGTTATATTCTGAAATTAAGTTTCTTTTGTTTCACTTTTTTAAAAAAAGTTACCTGAGTAATATCAGTTGATTGAATTACAGACATAAGGAATAGTTTCTACATGAGATCACAAATCTAAAGTAGCTTCTCAGCCAGCCTTTCTGTTTCTTACCTTTGAGTGAGTGAGTGGGTGTGAGGGTGTCTGTGTATGAGTGTGTGTGGGTGTTTAATTTCTAGTTGGTTTCTGTTGTGGGAATTGAACCTAGGTCCTCCTCACTCATGCCCAGCAAGCACTGCCACTATATTCCCATGCCAGCTCTGTACTTCTGGTTGCTCCTCTTGCACTGTCTAGTTCAGTGGTTCTCAACCTTCCTAATGCTGCCACCCTTTAATACTGTTCCTCATGTGGTAACACTCAACCATGAAATTATGCTCGTTGCTACATAGTAACTGGAATTTTGCTACTGTTACGAATTGTAATTTAATGTTTGATATGCAGGATATCTGCTAAGTGACCCCCCAAGGGGTGTCGAATTACAGGTTGATAAGCACCGATCTGGTTTATCTGAGACTTGGGCTCTCTTGGGGTGCTGTCTGTCATTCTGAGAGCTTGTGATCTGCTTCTCTCTTTGTCTTTGATCACTCTTACATATTGCTATGTCCCAAATTTCCATTTTTACTATTTTATTGATTTCTTTTTGCTACATTAATGATAAAATCAGAGTGAGGTGGCAATAACTTTTTGTTTTCTGAAAAGAAATGTATTGTAAATAATGTAAAAATTACAACTTCCAAAAGCTATAGTTTCTTAAATCAGAAATTGCCTTATTCTGGCTTTCAATCTATTAATACCTTATTTAGTTTACATTATGTGACTGGCTTTCATGTGTATGATTTTATTTACTCTTAAAAATCAGTCTAGGAAGACTATTGAGGAATGGGGTGGGGTAAGGTAGACATGTAGGTGGACAAGATTAGGGTATGTATGAAAATGTTACAGGGATCCCATTAACTTACATAGAAATAAAAAACAAGACATCACCTTCCCAACACAGCGAAAAACCAAATTGTCCTATGAGCCATGCACTTTAAGGTTAAAGTCCCTGCATTCAGGAGCTCAGTAAGAGGATCACTCAAGCCCACAAGTTCAAGACCAGCCTGGGCAACACACTGAGACACCCCCATCCCCAGTCACCTTATGCTCCCATTATTTTCTGATGAAGAAACATCTGGGGAGGAAAAGTTTACTCAGCTTATGCTTCCATGTTACAGTCTGTCATCGAAGGAAGTCAGGACAGGAACTCAACAGGGCAGGAACCTGGAGGCAGGAGCTGATGTAGAGACCATAGAGGAGTGCTGCTTACTGGCTTGCTCTCCATGTCTTGCTCAGCCTGCTTTTTTTGTTTGTTTGTTTGGTTGGTTTTTTTTGTTTGTTTGTTTATTTTTCAAGACAGGGTTTCTTTGTGTAGCCCTGTTCCAGCTGTCCTGGAACTCACTCTGTAAACCAGGCTGGTCTCACACTCAGAGATCTGCCTGCCTCTGCTTCCCAAGTGCTGGGATTAAAGACGGGCTACACATCTTTGCTTGGCTCTGGCTGTTTTCTTATAGAACCCAGGACCACCAGCCCATGGGTGGCACCACCCATAATGCGTTGGGCCCTCCCACATCAATCACTAAGAAAATGCCCTACATGCTTGCCTTACAGTCTGATCTTAGGGGGCATTTTTCTCAATGGAGGTTCTCTCCTCTCAGATGACTCTTACTTGTGTCTAGTTGACAAACTACCCAGCACAGGGAGACAGCAGGCTAGTGGATGCAAATACTGTGGAGGGAATGGTGAAGAATTGAGGCTGTTAACACAGTAGGAAGAGGTGGGTGAATTCAGTGGGAACTCCAGAGTGGGAATTTAAAAAAGGATCTAAAAAACAAAGCAAAATTGTCCAAGCTGTAAATTGTCATGGAAGATGCTTTCTTCTCTTTGTGTTTCACAGTTTGGAAACATCACCGGGGACGGCGACATTTTGACGATTGTAGGCATAATATGGGTCTGGTTTAGTGGGCTTATCTTGGTGCCAAGCCATCTACAGCTGGAAGCTTTTAAGTAGCCCGAGGTGTGGCAGGAGTCTGTAGACTGCACAATGGTCTGCTTGGAGACCTTCACTTAATGGCTTTCGGGTTCTCTGAGCTTCTGAGCTATGACAGTGCTAGGACTGGGTTGTCCATGCTAACGTCAGGTTGGTTTTAAGCCTGTGCTCTCCCCTCAGCGTTTTCTGCCCTGACCAACATCAGCCTGGCGTTAGAGCAGGGCTGTGCACTGGCCCTGCTCAAGGCTCTGCAGTCCCCGGCTCTGGGCCTTCGAGGCCTGCAGACCCAGAACAGCGACTGGTACATGAAGCAGCTCCAGAGCGACCAGCAGCAGAAGCGACAGGTGGGCATGCCGGGTCAGGCTGTGGGCTGCCTGGCCCTCTTGGTTCCGTGCTGTCCTCCAAGTATCTGGCCCTCGCTTCCAAGCTGTCCCCCAAGGCTTTTATGTGGCCATGCCCTAATACAACTATTTTCTTCATGCAATTTAGGCTGGTAGTTTTAATCTCAACTATATTGCACATTATCTAAGGCTCATTTCACTTTGAGAACCATGAGTCCTCTTGAAATACATAATGCCTCCTCTCTCCACTATCCACTTCAGTCCTCCTCCCACTGAGGAAAAGCTATGTAGCAAAACCTGAAGTTTTCCCATTCTTACTTCAGGAAATTCTACTTTAAACATAAAAAACCCACACCACTAGTTTCCATTGGCTGACACTGGAGAATACTTCAGGTGCTGCAAGGATGGATTATGTGGGATTAGACTTGTAGGCTTTCCCCTGAGGAACAAATGGGAAACTCTTCTCTATTTTTGTCTAAATAAAGACAAGCATACATTTTACAAATTCTCAGAATACATTGGGTAGAGAAAGCCACATTAAAGCCCTTGTGAGTCCATAAATATTCATAGAACATTTCAGGGCTTTACACGCTTTTGTGTGCACACACACACACACACACACACACACACACACACACAGTCTCTCTCTCTCTCTTTCTGTCTCTCTCTCTCTCTCTGTCTCTGTCTCTACCATATAGATAGTCACTCTACCCTGGATTTGGCAAGGGCTTTTGGCTCTAGTCAAAAAGCTGCATGAAGCCTGGAGCTGTCACTTCCATCTCTGGTTCTCTGTCCCTTGTGACTACTGTTAAGAGGGCTTTCAGGTCTAGAGGCCTGTGCATAAAGAATCATCTCATCAATCCCCTTTGCTTTCCTTAGAGTGGCCAGACTGCACCCCTGCAGAAGGAGGAGGTGCAGGCCGGAGTGGACGCTGCCAACAGCGCTGCCCAGCAATACCAACGAAGTAAGAGTCCCTCAGCTCCAGGTCACAGGAATGGTCAGGGGGAGGAAAGTTGTGGCTCTATGTCATTAAAGGGTCTGAAGTTATGACACCCAAGCCTACTAGTCACAATGAAAAGCTAAGTAGTTTTGGTGGCACTAGGCTTCTTCTAGTTTTAAAAGCAGAACTAGAGTTCAGGCAATTTCAGTATGGTTAATAAACCCTTTGTGGGTAGTTAGGGAAGGAGGCAGGCAACATTTAAAGGGTGGAAGTTTGAGACCGTAGGACAGAACACTCCTGGTTGTAGTGGTGGGGAGAAAAGAGTAGGGCAGACATTGCCGCTGGAGAAAGGTGACAGCAGGGGCTACTGTGATGAGCTGAGTGAGATGCAGTTGGACGCTGTGAAGGCCAGCCTTACTAGAAGGCTCCTGGGGAAGGAAGAGCTGTTGGCTCGTGCAGTGATAGCACACATGACAATAGTGCCTACAGACAGTGGAGGTGAAGAGGGGAGTGACTAGTTTTTCTAGACCCAAGATGGGTTTTATTGAGGTGCTGAGAGCAAGCACATGTCAGGGTGGCCAGGGAAGGGTGGGCAGAGGTGTAAGCTGTCCAGTGATTGGTGACAGACAGAGCCCATGGCCCTGCCTCCCCCGTCAGCCAGGAGGTGGGTAGCGCAGTTAATTGTGCTCCCTCCCCCACAGCATGCTCAACCCGCAGCTCCTATTCCTGGGCTATGTTGTTCCCAGGCACTAGAAGCACTAGGCTTTATCCTTTAGGACAGAGGAGGCATGCAGGAGAACAGAAGAGGAAGGACAAGAGTGGCCTTCCTCTTGAGTGCGCTCAGCTGGAGGTCCTGGGCAATCCAGGGAGCAGCACCGGAAAGGAAGGCTGAAGGCCTGGCCTGTGGGGCTGCAGACAGCCCTCGAATGAACTCATTTTCAAAGCTTGGGGGTTGGCCTTGTTGGAATGAGGAAGAGGAAGGCACTGCCCCAGCAATGGCCCTGCTGTGTGAATGCTATGTTAGCACGATCTAGCACTTGCAGGACAGAGGCATTGTCTGCAACCTGAAAAGGCTCTGGTATAAAGTGTGGGAGCCGTTAGCTCAGTAGACACCCAGGTAGGGGTGGCCATTGGCATGTAGGTAAGCACTGTATGAAGACATGTATGTAAACACTTATGACCTAACGCCTACTGTCCCTGGCCCATGGGGTCACCTCAGCTTCCTAAACCTGCTCCTCAACCATGGTCAAGGCAGTGCCAGCCCAGCCTAGTCCAGCTTGAAATTAAGTGCCAGGTAAATGAGTCACTTGCCTGAGAGCACATACTGGGTGACAGCCATCTGGCACAAAGTACCAGGCAGGATGGGCTGCCAGCTGGACTGTACAGCCTCTCACACTGCCTGTGGGCTCTGCATATACAAGTTAGGAGTGAATACTTGCTCTTGGACTATAGTCCAGTCCATAGGCTCAGAGTTGAGTGAACAAGGGTCCTAATAGTAGGTGACTTGAAATGTGGGTGCTTGGCTCCCCAGATCTTCAGCTCAGCCACAGGCTTGGTGCAGCCTCCGCACCAGCACGAAGCCTGTGTCCAGTGCCATGGCCTCTGCAGCTAGTAAAGCCATTCTTCAGCTTTCTTCATTCACTATGGGCTCAGCCGTGGGCCTGACTCCATCCCTGCCCAGCTAGACCCTGCTCTGCTTCTGTTGGGAGGCCATGTCCTTGGCTAGGGCTGCAGCTACCATCCTCATTGAGGTAGTGGGTTTTCAGAGATGAATACCATGTCAAACATCATGGTTGATACTATAGGTGTAGAATGGAACTTTATTCGATAAAAACTGGTACCTCCTAGCCAGACTTGGTAGCCCATACCTAGAATAAAGATAGAGTTACAGAGTGAGGTGGGGTTTTTTTGTTTGTTTGTTTGGTTGGATGGTTGGTTGGTTTTTTGTTTAATGAGAGTGTGGGGTTCTAGAGACCTTTACTGGGATTCAGCATGTCAAGTGTTTGCTGCTCAAACATGACCACCAGGATTCTGATTCCCAGAATCTGTGTAAAAGCCTAGTAGGCATGATAGCTGCCTTGTAATCCCAGTGCATGGTAGACAAGATGGCCAGTGTATTCCAGGGTCAGCAAGAGACCCTGCCTATGTTATAAGACAGAGTGATGAAGGCACCCAACATCAGTCTAAAGCCTCTGCACATGTCCTGCCACATGCATCTACACACGTGTGAACATGCATACATACATATATTCCACAAAACTTTTAAAGCAGGTTGTAGGGGATGGTGTATGGTGCTACAGGCTGAGGGTTGAAAGCACCTGCTGCTCTGTAGAGGACTGGGCATTGTTCCCAGCACTCCCATGGTGGTTCACAGGCTTAGGGTCACCTGCAACTCCAGTTCTAGGGGATCTGACACCTACTTCTGGTCTCCATGGACACCAAGTGCACATGCAATACATACACATACATGCAACCAAAACATCATACACATAAGATAAAAATAAATCTTTTTTAAAAGCAGCTGGGCATGGTGGCTTAAATGGTACCATTTAATCCCAGCACTTGGGAGGCAAAGAGGCAAGTGGATCTCTGTGAGTTCAAGCCCAGCCTGGTCTACATAGTGAGTTCCAGGGCAGCCAGAGCTACATAGTGAGACCCTGTTTCCAAAACAAAACAAAGCAAGGCACTGTTTCTGCACAGGGCTCCAGGCCCACTGCATGCTGACCTATTTTTCTCAGGGTTAGCAGCGGTGGCAGCAATCAATGCGGCGATCCAGAAGGGTGTTGCCGAGAAGACTGTTTTGGAGCTAATGAACCCTGAAGCCCAGCTGCCCCAGGTGTATCCATTCGCGGCTGATCTTTATCAGAAGGAGTTGGCCACTCTGCAACAACAGAGCCCTGAGGTAAGCTAACTGAGCCTGTTCTGTTTGGGACCAGAATGGGGTGGAAGTAAATTTAATACTCATGTCTCCATGTGCTTGGGTAGAAGCTCTTTCCAGAAACTCAGTTCCGTGTAGAACTTGTCAGTCCCTTGGTGTTGGGGAGTGTCCTTCCTTACTGTCTGTCCTCCTGTCCCACACAGCATAGCCTCACCCATCCTGAACTCACCGTTGCTGTGGAGATGCTGTCATCCGTGGCCCTCATCAACAGGGCGCTGGAGTCAGGAGACATGAACACAGTGTGGAAGCAGCTGAGCAGCTCAGTTACCGGCCTTACCAATATCGAGGAAGAAAACTGTCAAAGGTGGGAGCCTGGAGCATGTGCCTCGCTCGGGTCCATTGCACAGTGGCTATCTCTGTCATCTTGTGTCTACACGCCCATTTTCCTTCCATGCTGATGTCTTCATGTGTGTGCTGTCCATTCATTGCAGACACCATGACATTCTGTTTTTGTTGGTGCTGGGATTGGAACCCGGGCCTCAGACATAATGAAGCAAGTGCTTTACCACTGTGCTCTGTGTTCAGCTTGGCCCTCTTGTCTGTCTTTGGATGAGTCCCCTGCTTGTAGACTTGGTCTCTGAGAACTTATAGACTGAGTGGTTTCCTTGTGTGTTCATGTTTTAATACTACTTATATTGAACACTTGCCATATCCTAGAGACCTTTGCTCCTTGAACAATCATTCTGAAGGGGTTTTTATTTCCTTCTTGTTTTTTTATTTTGGGCTGGGACAGGTATCTCGATGAATTGATGAGGCTGAAAGCTCAGGCACATGCAGAGAATAATGAATTCATTACATGGAATGACATCCAAGCTTGTGTGGACCATGTCAACCTGGTGGTTCATGAGGAACATGAGCGTGAGTAACCATCACATCCCCTCAGAAAGCATTACTATTAAAATGGTGTGATCTGGGGCTTCGAGGATTTCTTAGTTGGTAAAGTGCCTGGCCACGAGCATGAACATGGGAGCTCAGATCCCCGGCATCTGTGTGGAAAATGGGTGTGGCGGTGCACATCTACAACGCGGTGCTGGGGAGGAGGCTCCCCAAGCTCATCAGCTAGACAGCCTAGTGACTAGGAGAAGACCTGATGTCAACCTCGGACCTCTGAAAGCGTGCTCACATTTCTGCACATACAACACGCAGTGCACACATGTACATACTCTATAAGAGCTGGATCTAAATACCACTGCTCCAAGAGCTTTTGAATGAAATATTGAATTATATAGGTTTATATATTTTACACACATATATGTATAATTATACGAAACTCAAATAGCTATGGTTGGGTACTGTCTTCAGTACACCAGACAATTATTATTATTGGCTATGTGTCTAATAAATAAAATTTTGGCCCAGTAATGGTGGTGCATGCCTTTAATCCCAGCACTTAGGAGGCAGACAGATGGATCTCTGAGTATGAGGCCAGACTGGTCTATAGAGTGAGTTCCAGGACAGTCAGAGCTACAGAGAACAAACAGTTTTGGGGGGAGGTGAATTAACATGATCTGTTATAGCTATAGTTATACAACTAGGTAGCATATATCAAGTAGTTCTAACAAAAACTGCCTGAGTTTTATCATCTAGTACAGTTCGAGGGCACGGTCCTCCACAAGACTCTGCCTGCTCAGACATCAGCTGCACGTTCAAGCTAGGCCTCTCTTCTGAACAACTAGCTAGAAAGCTGAGGCTCTTTCTGCTGCCACAGGATTAGTGGTTTGCTAGAAGGGTTCATAGAACTCAGAATCATGCCAGACTCAGGGTTACAGTTTGATTATAGAGGGTATAATCAGGAGGCAAAGAGGAGAGCCAGGGATATGCCTGGGAGGGTTCTGAATGCAAAGCTACTGTGGCATCAGAAAATATGAGGAGGGACTGATCAGGGTCGCTCACCTGAGCTTCAGGTGTCCAGAGCTGACTTCATTACCTACACGTGATCAGCTGGCCTACTGACCATGTATCTGGTAGTTAGGAGGCCAGGCTGATACTACATGACTTAGATCCAGCATGGTCAGCCCTACCTGAAACTGTCCTGAGGCCCACCGTAGGATGTCTCCTGTGTTGGCACACCTTCAGGTGTGGTGGGGAGGGACTGCCATAAATGACAGGTTGCTCTGTCCTTCAGAGTATTCCAGGCCTCCTCTCAGAAACTAGGGCAGAGACTAGCCAAATAGGGCAGCACACAGCAGAGTCCTTGCCACAGTAGCCTAGCTGCCTGAGTGGGTGTTTCCAATTTTAATTTGTATTTCCTGTGAGAAACACTCGACTGATTTGTGGGAAGAGATCGGCCTGGAATGGGAAATCCTGGGCTTAGATCTTCAATCTGTCTCTCATTTGTTCTAGGGAAGAGGTTCTCAAGTCTCCTGTTTCATTCAATAAAAATGATTGATTTTGATTGCACATCTGAATGTTCCTGAAAGCTGTGAAGCCAGTTACATTGACCCTCTTGTCGCTTCCTCAGCATGTGGTGGCCCAGGCTTGGAATCTCAGCACTCAGGAGGCCTGGGCAGGGTTAAGGCCTGTGTGAGCCTCACAGTGAGACTGAATCCAAAGCAAACTCACAGTCACTTTTAAGTAATGCATCAAAAATGACACAAGAACCCAAGCTTCCTGTAGGGATGGATAGGATGCAGGAGCCTACATGAAATGAAAACTAAATTATTTTTTGAATACAGTGCTGCTTAATTATAATTTGATCATGATTACTCTCGGGTGACTTTATAGAGTTAGCACGGTTTCCTCTGGTCTTGAACTTGTGGGCTCATATGAATCTCTTCTGTCAAGCTCTTGAGTAACTGAGACTCTAGGATTGATTTTTCTGAATTTCTTAACTGAAAAATCTCCTTTTCTCTCTGTGTACTTAGGGATTTTGGCCATTGGTTTAATTAATGAAGCCCTGGATGAAGGGGATGCTCGGAAGACTCTGCAGGCCCTGCAGACGCCCGCAGCTAAGCTGGAGGGGGTCCTTGCAGAAGTGGCGCAGCATTACCAAGACACACTGATCAGAGCAAAGAGGGAAAAGGCCCAGGTGAGCAGTGCCCACATCGCTCTGATGCGAGCAGTCAGCCTCTGGGAACAGTGGTGGGGTCACCATTGTTCCCTTGTTTCATCATTGGCCAAGGGAGAGACAAACACTCAGAGTGTTTTACACATTCCTCTCTTGTAGATGGCTCTTCAGGAAAAAAAAAATTAATTAAATTTAATGTTTTTAATTAAACCTCCCAAAGTGGCAGGTTTCTTCATGGCATTTTTTTTTTTTTGGTTTTTCGAGACAGGGTTTCTCTGTGTAACAGCCCTGGCTGTCCTGGACTCACTTTGTAGACCAGGCTGGCCTCGAACTCGCAAAGATCCACCTGCCTCTGCCTCCCAAGTGCTGGGATTAAAGGCGTGCGCCACCACTGCCCGGCAAATCTTTTTTTTTTTTTTTTTTTGGTTTTTCGAGACAGAGTTTCTCTGAATATCTCTGGCTGTCCTGGACTCGCTTTGTAGACCAGGCTGGCCTCGAACTCACAAAGATCCGCCTGCCTCTGCCTCCCAAGTGCTGGGATTAAAGGCGTGCGCCACCACCGCCCGGCTCTTCATGGCATTTTTATACTTAGTTTTGATTGACCCTCCCTCCCACTTCTATCCCACCCCATCCTTGCTGATACTGTTCAGGTTAATTGAAATATAAGATAGACAAGTCATATGAGATATTTATTTGTATAAACTTTCAGAAGAGAATGTACCTCTGTGCTTGACATTTAGATTATATAACAAGAGTTGTCAACACCCCAAAACTCTCACTCATGTCCCGCTCTATGCATACCCACCCACTCCCCATTTGGTGGCCCTTACTATCCCAATTTCAGACATCACAGCTGACCTTTGCCCTGTATTTAAGTGTATCATACCCTGTGCACACTTCTGTGTCAGACCTCTTGTCCAACCTGCTAGTGACATTTATCCATGTGGCCATTGCTGTGTGATTGTTTCCTGTTACTTGGAGTTGTAGATTCCTGCTTCTTGACTTATTGGATGGTCCTCCTATGAGAATTCTAACATATGTCTTCTAGTGATGGACGTAGGCAGTGCAGCTCAGTGGTGGAGGGCTTGCTTAGCATGCGCGAGGCCATATGCATCTGCTCCCCAACACCTCAAACAAACAAAGCCAAAAAAAAAACAATTATGTATAGATTTAAGACAGCCATTAGTGGGTCAGAGGAAGTACATAGTAGTTAAACTTTAGTGGAGAATACCATAATGTTTGCTTTACAATACTTCTATTAAAATGTGAGTCGGTGGTTTCTAGTATAATGACAGAGTTCTGAACAGTCGCCTTTAGAATATTCTCATCATCCCTAGAAGAAACCTCCTGTTAGCGGTCCTCATCGCTCAGTTTCTCCTAGCCCTTCACAGCCATCGCTCTCCTCTTTGAATTCAGAATGCTTCATAGATTGACTTTTGTGACTGGCTTCATTTATCTTTGTTTATCCAAACTGTGCCTGTGAGTGGAGTTTGAAGCGTCTCATTTTGCTGTGGAATAACTCTACAAAGTTCATCAAGGGTAGGAGAAAGGGAGCCCTGTGGAGTATCATAGGGCCAAGTGGGCACACTGCACTTTGGTTAGAAATGTCTTTTTTTAGGCATTTATTAGCTTCCAAGTCCTACAAACCTTCTAGGGAATAGTTTTAAAAATAGTTATCATGAAATTCTAAAATTAGCAAGCACAAGATAATCATAGAGTATTTAAATTTAGTCTGTAGCTGGGTGTGGTGGCACATGCCTGAATCCAAGCTCTGACAAGGTGGAAGCAAAATCAGGAATTCATGGTTGTCTTCAGCTACATAGTGAGTTCAAGGCCAGCTTGGGCTACGTGAGACTCTGTCTCAAAAATAAAAAAAAATCAAAAACCCACACAAAATATGTAGTTTGTAGTTCTCTTTGTGGTATCTTTGTGTCTGTGGTGGTCATGGGACTCAGAGAAGTGTCTAATGGACTAACAAACCCTTTAAACACAGAACCTACCAGAGAAACTGTCTTCCCAGCCCCTAGTGTGTTGTGGTGTAGCACTTGCTGCCAGCAAGTGTTCCTCCCTTTCAGGGAGCCTGGCTGGTTAGACATTAGCTGGACGGAGTGTTCACATCTCATGCTTTGTCTTCGTTCTTTCTTCTTGTTACTTTTCTGACTAGAGCATTGGAACCAACCTGTCTTCAAGGTGACTTTTCCCCTCTTTTACACACTCAAATCTGCAATTAAGTTCACGTTTCTATTTCAGTTAGTGTACTTTCTGTTCCAGAATCTCCATCGTGGTGTGTTTGAGAGTGTGGTCTCTTTGTTGCTGCTGCTTGGTAATCTTCTCGTCCTTTAGTTTTAGACCCGATCCCTGTTGGCTCTTTAACTTATAGAAAATAGCAGTTCCGAGCCTTTGTCTTCAAGTCCAGCTTGAGACTTTTCAGCAATAGCTTCTGTTGTCTTGTGCTGTCCAGTCTCTGCATACCTTATTTTCTGTTATTGCTGTTTTGTTTCATTTGACAACCAAACATTCTAATGATAATGTAACTCCAGAAATCAGATTCCGCTCTCTCACAAATCACTCGGTTAGTGTTTTAGGGTTTTTGTTTTTGCTGAGACGAAGTCTTGCTTCAGTTTCCTGAGATTGCAGGTGCAAACACAGCTGCTCAGTGGCTCTTCTGAATTCTGAGAGCTGTCTTTGTACATGCACTAAAACCTCCGTAATCATCTAGTGATTTGCTAGCAGTTACACAAGTTTCCTTGCGTCCCTGGAACCAGTGAGGTCTCCCTGCCCTGCTGAGGGCCTTTTGTGCCTGCCCTTTGTGCTTTGCGCTCAGTAGGCAGTTTCCAGCTGCACAGCTTTCATCCAAGCTTGGTCAGAGCCTCCAGGGCAGCCCTCTGAGGTGAGGGCTTAGAGCTTCAGAAGAGAACAGCATGTTTGTTTTTACAATGCTTTTATTGGAATATAACTTGCGGACCATATAATTCATCATTTTAAGATGTCTGTCAGTGTTACCACTCTACTCACAGAATTGTGCGGCTCTCACAGTGATGTCTGCAAGAGTCTTATCGTCCCCACATGCACCATGTGCGGCCTCTTCATTCCAATCCCAAGAATATGTCACATTTTCACAGCTTTCTTTAAATATCCGTTCTTCTCTTAGTGTTGTTGTTGAGACTGTTATCTATCACCCCAACCGTCAGTCATGCTGAGCAGCTGGGTGAGCCCCTGGTCAGGTCAAAGCATGAGTGACCTCCCAGGGAACACCAGATGGGCTGTTCATGCTGTCGCTCAGTGAGCAACACCTTTGTGTAGCAGCTCTGACTGTTGCTACAGTTTGGAAAAGCTAACTTTCCCATTTGTGGCCAGTGTTCTGCTGTGCTTAAGGTGAGACGTGTCTCCGAGGTCCCAGTCTGCCATTTTCATTGATGGCATTTCTTTCTCTCTTTTCTTGAAATTGGGTTGTTTTTTGTTTTGTTTGGCTTTTTGTTTGTTTTTTGGAACACTTACTAAAAATGAATTACAAGTCCCCAGATGGTAGAGTCTGAATGCCGAGATGTGGCTCTTGGGAATCACTTTATTTATGTACATGAGTGACTTAAAGCTCCCCATCTACACACATGTGCTTTCATGTAAGCCAGTAGTACCCAATGCTAGCCTATCCTGACACACCAATTTCTATTCATTTTCTTGCCTTTATACCTGAGCTCCATTGCTTGGTTCTTAGAGGATTATGTGCAAAAGACAGGTTTACCTTGGCCCTTTGCTTTAGCCTAGATGGGCCAGGGAGACAGGACTGTGAACAGTGAAAATTCTTGCAGAGCCCGTCTCTGTCCCTGTAGGGAAGGCTCTGTTCAGCTTCCCAGCTTTGCAGATAGTGGATTCTGCTTGTGATCTGTGTGAGATCAGCCTAGCAGTGAACCAGGAGTGGCTTGATTCCAGCCCATGGTAGTGCTTCTGCTTTGTTAGGTAAGGTTTTTAGGCAGCTTCTCTTGCAGACTTGGACCATCTGCCCTGTGGCTATTGACTTCTCAGCTTTTGTAGTCACAGCCCAAGACTAGCTCATTGTGGCTTCACTCTGGAGTTGATGGTCAGCATTTCCAATACTCACTCTGAGTATTGGAAGACTCAGAATTGTGTATGGTCATTCTCCATCTTTAGTATAAGTAACAGGAACCAGAAGGAGGGAATATTTGAGGGGAGATAAGAGACCAGCAAGAAGGAGGATGGGGGAGGTAAATAAAATAGTATGTGCATTAGAGTGCTATCTTAAAACATTTATGTGTTAGCTTAAAAAATTAAACTATAGCAAGAAGGAAACAAGCCACTTCTACTCCATCACCTCTGTCACCAATAGTCAGCTCAGACTGCACAGGTTTTCTCAGCTATCTCTTCATTATTTATTATAATGCTTTTATGTGAAAATGTGTTTTTAGTTTCCAGCAACTGATTTAAAATGAAAGGCTTAAGTGGGGTGTGGTGGCGCACGCCTTTAATCCCAGCACTTGGGAGGCAGAGGCAGGTGGATCTCTGAGTTTGAAGATAGTCTGGTCTACATAGCAAGTTCCAGGACAGCCAGGGCTATGTAGAAAGACCATTTCTCAAAAGAAAACAAACAAACAAAAGAACAATAAGAACAAAAACTAAAACAATAGCAACAATAAAAAAAACCTAAAAACAAATGAAAAGAAAGGCTTCGGCTATGATCTGGTAATGCCTGCAATGACAGTAGCTCCGGGTTTCAGATATGAGAATTGAAAGGATCTTGTTAGAATAAGACAGAGCAGTCTTGAAAGCATTAGTCTAGTGGAGCCTTTGAGCTGCCTCTGTGTGTCAAGGGCAAAGGAGGGTTTCTAGACTTAGTGTATTAATATACATGCTCTGGCCTTTGTCATAACTGTACAAGTTCCTGGATCCCTTCCCAGTGTCCCTTCTCCTGCTCCCTCTACTGCTATTGACTTCCTGAACTGTCTGATTGTCTTCATTCATCCTTTGCTTGCATCTGAACCTTTTCCTGTTTAGCTCAGAGCGGGTTTTTCGATGCCTGACTTTTTCCATTCAGTTACCCCAACAACTCGTATGTGTAGCTTCTTCTTCATGGCCCTCATCCCAGAAGGCCCTCATCGCATATACCCTGACACCATGCTTTATTATTGTTTTGCTTTTCATCATACACAGGAAACCCAGGATGAGTCAGCTGTGTTATGGTTGGATGAAATTCAAGGTGGAATCTGGCAGTCCAACAAAGACACCCAAGAAGCGCAGAGGTGTATGTATCCATGTGTCCATTGTTTGTTTGGGTGAAGGGTGAGAGTGACAAGGTGCCTTTAGTCTGGTAGGTAGGAGGATAGGTGGCTGGCTAGTAGTATGGTTGGGTGAAGTCATACGTGAATATAGACATGTTCTAAACTGTTATATTAACGATTCTCTTCTGACACAGTTGCCTTGGGAATCTTTGCCATCAATGAAGCTGTAGACAGTGGTGATGTTGGCAGAACTCTGAGTGCCCTTCGTTCTCCAGACGTTGGGTTATATGGAGTCATCCCCGAATGTGGGGAAACATACCAGAGTGATCTTGCTGAGGCCAAGAAGTCAAGACTAACAGCAGGTAGGTTGTGGGGAAGTAAATGCATCTGTGAGCTCAGCACTTGAGCACATGAGGAAGAGGAAAGGGAGTGTGAGGAAAGGTACTTGAGTGTGGATAGACAGTGCTTAGGCTCAGTTTGCAGGAAATAGTCCTGAACTTTGAACGCTGGTAGACAACTGTGTTGACTAGACCACTTTTATGGGAGTGTGGAAAGGATTGAGATTCTTGGGTTTTTGCCGTTCTTAGGGTTCCAGTAGCTCTGATTATCTGAGCCTTTGGACAGCTGAAAGAAGTTCATAGCAGAGACAGTTTTGTTGCTTTCTCATTCCTGACCTGCAGTGTTGATGGCGGCCATCTTTTCCAGACATTTTTCTGACTGCAGATTTTAGACAGAGGCTTTGAAAGAAAAGATTCGTGTGACTCGTTCTGAGATGGGACCTCCTAGACATTCCCTTTTTATAATACAACACACATGGCATAGATTAGACATCCACTTAGCCTAGTGGACACTTGACATGGCCTTTTACTGTCAGATCCAAGGAACAGGTTTGGAAAATATCTAGGTTCTCAGAGTTGACGGGAGTAATCCCCTGGTGTTGCATATATCGGTATGGGAGTGTGGCTTTGAGTTACCCTCATTTTCCCTCTATTTTCTGTCAGGAGATAATAACAGCAAGTGGGTGAAGCACTGGGTGAAAGGTGGGTACTACTACTACCACAATCTGGAGACACAAGGAGGAGGATGGGATGAACCCCCAGACTTCATGCAGAATTCTGTGCAGCTTTCTCGGGAGGAGATACAGGTAGGCCACCTTCCTTCACATAAGAAGGATCTGAGAGAAAGTGCATCAGGCTAGTACTGGCTCAGAGGAGCGACACTTGTGGTCAGTAGTCCTGGACTCAAATGGAGGCTGAGAATTATTTTGAAATCATCATGTTTTATTGGTTTGGGAGGTAATGAAGTCCAAATTTGAAAACATCTGAATTGTACAATTCAGTGAGCTTCACTGTGTGGTTATTAAAGGAAAACTTGGGTAACATAGTGTCTCTGCCTCTTGGCCTTTCAGTGTTGTGGAAACATCAGGCTTAGAACAGAACCTGTGAGTGGAGGCAGAGACAGGGCCTCTAGCACAGTGCTGCCATGGAAATGTTAGGGGAAAGTTTAATTCTGTCCTGGAGGGAGGGAACCTAAGTGACATTTTAAACAGGTGAGGAAAGAGGAAAGAATGTTCAGGACAGAAAGCATACAGTGGGGAAAGTCACTGAGGGTGGAAAAGCCAGGACCGTGTGAGGAAAGATGCTGCTAGCTGACAGGTGCTGTAAGGCCGAAGTGAGATAGGGCGGAGGGGCTAGTGCTGGGCTGAGGACTGGAGGCTGCATCTAGTGACTTCTAGCCTCAGAGAGTCTCCGTAGCCACCTTAGGCACAGCCAGGCTTACACAACACTTTGCGTGTGGGTCCAAGACTTGACACAAGGGAGTGATGTTCCCTTACTTGTAGCACATGCCCTAATCTCTTACTCCTGCAAAGTCAGTGGCTGGCAAGTATGGCACCTCCCATACCCCACTCTGCACTTGTCATCTGACTGGATACCCACTTGATCCTTTGTTGTTTCCAAAGTTCACTGTCACGTTATTGCCTAATGTCTGTTACCATCCTCTAGTTCTGCAAGTCTTGAACCCTCATATTTTCCATTATTATACTTGTCTGAATTAAAGTGCTAGGTGTGGAGATTGATCCTGTGGATCTAAGGCAGAGCCTGGAGTCCACATTTCTAACCGGTTCCCAGTCAGTGTTGTTGGTGCTACTCTAAGGACTGTGTTTGTATCAGCCCACATACAGATCATGTCTTCCTTACCCAAAAACAAAGAAAAAAAGGAAAGCAGCCAACCATGGTGGCATACGCCTTTAATCCCAGCTCTCTGGAGGCGGAAGCAGGCGGAACTCTGTGAGTTCGAGACCACCCGGTCTATATAGTGAGTTCTAGAACAGCCAGGGAGACATAGAGAGACCCTGTTTTGTGTTGCTGTTGTTGTTGTTTAAGGAAAAAAGGCAAAGCCCATAGAGTTTCTCTGATTTGATCTAACCTACATTCATACCCTATCTTAAGTGCCTTGAAAGTTACTCTGCCCTCAATTCCCTCTCTGTTGCCATTCACTCTTAGTTCCCAACAAAATAACTTGTCTGGCATCTTTAGTGAACATGCTTTCTTTAGGGTCCAGAGACTGTGTCTGAACTGTCAGATGCCTTCAGGAAGTCTCAGGATACTGCTGGGCAGTAAGTGCTCACATGGCCATGATCTCATTTAAGCCCGTGGCTCCAATTCTCCCCTGTGTGCTATGACCTGAGACCTGTACCTCCATATCTTAGCCTTTTCTCACACCATCAAGTCACCCTTCCATCTAGAAACCTGGATATCTCAGACACAGCTCGGCAGAAGAATAGAAACTGAAATAAGGGGTTTTGTTGCACTTTGTTTTGTCTCTCTCACAGAGGGTTTCAGGGAGGGTGTGGTGGCTCCATGACGTCAGAATTTTAGGACCCTTCAGTCTTCATGTTGTCTCATTCTTGGAACATTCTCAAGGTCACCCCAGTGACAGGTTGGAGCACTGTTAGTGTGACTTTATACAATTGTGTTTGTTTCTCAGTTTCTCTCTTAACCCGGCTATCACCCAACTAATTGAGACTATTGTATTATTTGCTAAACAAGCTTCACAGCACAAGAACTGAACTTACTCTGTTCTTAACCAAATTATTCTAATCTGGCTTCCCAGTGTAAATCCCAGAGATATTTGCACTTTGTAGCTTTCCTATTTCAGCTGGCTCTTTCCTTATGTGTCCTGGACCTCTGCTTGTGGCTGAATCCCCTACTTCCTCCTTTAACAACTCCTCCCCCAGAGGGCAGGAAGTCAAGCCCTATTCTTTCCCTTGCTCAGTGATTAGCTGTAAGCTGCTTTATTGGCCTATCAGGGGACAATTGGGAAGCGGTGTTTATACAACATTGAGACATGAGAGTCTCAGAATAAAGACTGCAATCAGGTATGGTGGGTACAGAAATTGGCATTTGAATTACACAATAACTGTATGCCTACAGCTAACTATTGTTGAGACTTGCTTTAGTTCTTTAGAATAACTGCAGCCATTTTTGTCTTCATCCTCCATTTTAGTTATAAGATGAAATTACTCATAGTTTGTTACTTTGACACTCTGAAGTGTCCCCAGCTACAGCTCCACTTGAGACCAATCATATTAAGGTCAGTTAGAAATGCTTTGTCTAGCTAGTCAAAATGATATAGTACTACTATCCCCTTGCTTCCTATACATGGTTGCCTAGTTGTTACCTGAATGCAATTTGTTTCCTACACCTGGTTACCTGGCTGTTACTTGCTTATGGTTTACAAAAAGCTTGCTTTGGAAGCAGACCGATGTCACAGTTAGATTCCAAGACCTCTCTGTGACCCTGGTCATGCTGATCATGATCTGTCTTGGGGTGTGTGTTCAATAAAATAATCAATATCTGACTGAGATTGGTAACTGAATGTTTGTGCGGCTGTTCTTGGACTCTAACATTTGGTGGTCCCACTGAGATTGAACTCTAACACCATCGAAGTAGCTGTCCAGGCGTGAAGCAGAGCAAAAAGACAAAGCAGTAGGTGGGCTGTCAGCTCTCCCTTGTGAGCTTTCCCAAAGCACTTAGCACACCATGATTTTGATGTGCATGCTAGGGCCCAGAAAAAAGAAACTCTAATAATAAGAAAGGAGGACATATTGATAAGTAAGCAGATAAAGGGATATTCTTTTTTTTTTTTTTTTTTTTTTGGTTTTTCGAGACAGAGTTTCTCTGTGTATCCTTGGCTGTCGTGGACTCACTTTGTAGACCAGGCTGGCCTCGAACTCACAAAGATCCGCCTGCCTCTGCCTCCCAAGTGCTGGGATTAAAGGCGTGCGCCACCACCGCCCGGCTATAAAGGGATATTCTTAAGCATTCTCCCAGCTGCTGCCACACTCAAGCCCAGGATCTCTTACTGGGATCACAATAGTAGCATTCTAATTCACCTCATTGATAGTTACTTCAAAATTCTTTCCCAGAATGCTTATGTGTGCGCATACATGTACATATACACCTATAATCCTAGTATTTGGGAGTTTGAAGCAGGATGATAAAAGCTAAAGGCCAGCTCAGGCTACATACCAAGACCAGATCTCAAAAATAAAATAAAAATAACTGAGTATGGGGTGGCACACATGAACACCACAACTCTTTTCTCTAGTCCGTTAGCTATTCTGCCAACAGTGTTGTTTTTTCTAAAAACAAATCTGATTATTTT
This sequence comes from Lophiomys imhausi, assembly GCA_907164525.1. Taxonomy (NCBI): domain Eukaryota; kingdom Metazoa; phylum Chordata; class Mammalia; order Rodentia; family Muridae; genus Lophiomys; species Lophiomys imhausi. The sequence goes on from CAJQZJ010009840.1 coordinate 197,191, forward strand.
ACTCCTCTGTTCAAAAGTTTTCCTGTTGTCTATCACCTGTAGTAACAGTCCAAACTCTAGGCCAATGAGCAAAACCCTTCACAGTGTGTGTTGGGGGGATATCTTACACACTTTAGTTCTAGGTTCTTCACTAGCATCATGTGCCAGAGGGGATGGGGGTCATTGGTACAGCAATAAGGAATGAATTAAAGACCTGGCTCTTAATTGCTTGATTATTAATTATTAATTAATTAGCCTGACCCTAGAAACCACACCTGAGGCCTTCATGCCCATTACTCAACTGAAGATAGGGTGTAGATAGAAGGAGAGAACAAAGTCAGCTTATGTGCTCTGGGTGATGTTTTGTGTCGATTCTGCCACCCCCAACTGACCAAATGCTTTTTCAGAGCTCCATCTCTGGGGTGACCGCGGCATATAACCGAGAGCAGCTTTGGCTAGCCAATGAAGGCTTGATCACCAAGTTGCAAGCCTGCTGCCGTGGCTACCTCGTTCGACAGGAATTCCGGTCCCGGATGAACTTCCTGAAGAAACAGATCCCCGCCATCACCTGCATTCAGGTACTGCACACAGTGGGCGGGCACCATCGCCTGCATTCAGGTACTGCACACGGTGAGCAGGCCTCTAGAATAGGAGAAATAAACTCACATATAAACTTGAATGTGTGAGTGTGTTTCTTGTGACCTCTTTTCTCATCTTTGCATGGTTACCTCCTTCCTGCTTGTGACATTGTAATCATTGTGCTTTGGTGGCAAGAGGCATTAGGGAGCACCGCTTCATGTTTCTTTCGCTGTGTCTGTGGATAATACTTGCACCTCTGTAGAAATAATAGTTTAGTCACAGTAAGTAAAACAGTAGTGCTTCAGTGACAGTAATGGGAAAAACTGAATTGGGAATATTGGCTCCAGTGTGCTAGATACTGTGGGCCTCTTCAGTTTCCTGATCTTTGAAGTGGACACACAAATGTGTGCATGTCCCTCACCTGATAACAGTAAGGATGGCAAATAGGTGAATTGGTGTGACTGCATTTTAAGATGGTGACAAGTGTGGGCTGGAGATACAGCTCAGTGGTAGAGCTCATGCAGAGTGTGCACAAGGCCACAGATCGGGTCCCCAGCACCAAGGCCCCAACAAAACCATGTGTAGTGTTCTACATGGCCATTGTGATCTCTGGGCAGAGATGTGTGTGCCTGGTAGAGGTGCTTCTCTCTGCAGTGTTGTCAGGAAATTGTGCTTGGAGAATAGCAAGGTGAGGGTTGTTTGGTTTTTTTTTTTTTTAAACTTTGACTGACTCTTTGAAAATAATGCCATGTATACTATATGGTGGTTTTAGTCACAGTGGAGAGGATACAAGCAGAAGAAGGCATATCAAGATCGGCTGGCTTACCTGCACTCCCATAAAGATGAAGTTGTGAAGGTATGATAACACTGCAGGGTTCATCCATGTGGGGTGCAAGTGTGACATGTTGAGGAGATCTCCTCTAAGTTCCAGGATCCCTTTTCCACAGATTCAGTCCCTTGCCAGGATGCATCAGGCTAGAAAGCGCTATAGAGATCGCCTACAGTATTTCCGAGACCATGTAAGTATCCTTAGGTCCAGCAGGCTGATCAGGTGGTTTCTTCTATGTACATGGTGGACAAATGATTAAAGGAATTTCTTCTTTGTTCCTTAGATAAATGACATTATCAAAATCCAGGCTTTCATTCGGGCAAACAAAGCTCGTGATGACTACAAGACTCTCAGTGAGTAGCCGTGGCTCAGTGAAGAGTTGAGGCAGTGCTTGGGAGCCCTCAGGTCCTGGGCACGCTCATGGATCTCTTTGGTTGTCCTGAAGGCAAGGCTTGGGGGGAAGGGTGCCACTTGTGATTAAGCCCCTTTGCTAACATGTGGCTAGATGTCTTGGTGCTTGTCAGTGTGGCCCCCATGGTAACACAGCAATAACGTGACTGAGGAACTGCACTCTGTGGCTGTCTTAATACATCTCAGACCTAAGTGTTACTATCTTACATGTCACTAGAGCTTTAAGGCAGAGCTGGTCCTTCCTCAGACTTAGAATGTTTCTGGTAACTTGGGTCTTTGTCTGATTCATATTTTGTCTGTCAGTCAATGCTGAGGATCCGCCTATGATTGTAGTCCGAAAGTTTGTCCACCTCCTGGACCAAAGTGATCAGGACTTCCAGGAGGAACTTGACCTCATGAAGATGCGGGAGGAGGTCATCACTCTCATCCGTTCCAACCAGCAGCTGGAGAATGACCTCAATCTCATGGACATCAAAATCGGACTGCTAGTGAAGAACAAGATCACACTCCAGGTGCGGACGGGTACCCAAGGCTGGCATGGTGTTCTGTGCTGCCCCAGGGCCTGCCTCCCTCTTCCTAGCAGAGAGTGTGGAGGCTGGAGGCTGATTTTCTTCTGAGATAGTCCTCTTCTGTTCCACCCTCTATCGTTTTGTGATCTGTGTTTTTGCTTGCTTAGACTAGGACTATCTCTAGATGTTTTGGTTCAGTGAATCACCTCATTGGGCCTCTGTTATCTGGCTCAGGTTTTTTTTATGTTGTTATTATAAACAACATCCCAGTTAATGTGCAACTATACTGAAGGCCTGCTTGCTTTAGGACAAGGTCTCTGCGTAACTAAGCTCAGGCACCATCTTGCCATCTTCCACATAGCTAGGACTCACCACTGTGCCGAGCTGACTGTTTCTAGAATTATATTTTGGGTGATTTTGTCCTTTAGGGTTTTAAATTTTAGGTATTTCAGAGTTTAGGCTACTTATTTATTATTTAATTTATTTAGGGTTTGGGCACATGTAGAGGTCAGAGGACAAGTTGCAACTTGTTTCCTTTTAACACATGGGACCTGGGGATCAAACTCACGTTGCCAGGCTTGGCACCAAGTACCAATACCTACTGAGCTGCCTCCCCAGCCTCCTCCCCACCCACCTCCATTTATTTATTATTTTATATGTATGTATATATGTGTATGTTTTGCCTGCTTATATATCTATGCATGTGGTGTGTGTATATATATATATGTAATATATATATATATGATATATGTTATATACAATAAGGCTTGAAGAGGGTGTCAGAAGCCCTGGAACTGGAATCACAGATGATTGTGAGCTGACATGTAGGTGCCAGGAATAGAACCTGGGTCCTCTGGAGGAACAATCAGTGCTTTTAACTACTTAGCCATCTCTCCACCCTTACCAGCCAGTTTTTAAACCTTTTAGTTGTTTGTTTATCCATTTCAGGAAGTATGGAAACTTGAACCAAGGCTTCACACATGCTAATCTGAGCTACATGTCCAACCACCCCCAAATGCCTCCTATCCGGCTTTTCGTAAATTTTATTTTGTGACAATTTCTTGATAAGTTGTCCACGTCAGACAACCTTGTAATCTTTTGTCTTGACCTCTTTAAGGATTACAGACAAGTGCCACCATGCACAGCTAAAGACCATAACTTTATGTGTTTGTTTGTTTGTTGTGATGCTAGAGCTGAACCCAGGGAATGAGGCATGCTGTGGGTGCTCTGCCCCTGAGCTGCAGCTCTGGAAGATCAAGTTCAAGGTCATCTTTAACCACAGAGTTACCTTGAAGGCCAGCATGGGGCACATGAGATCCTTTTTTTTTTTTTTTAAAGAGTCATGATTTTAAGATCAGTTCCTAGAAATTGATTTCCTGGTTGCATGGACACTTTTCCCTCTGATCCTGGGGAAATCCATGGCTTGGGTTCTTCACATTGAGGTGGCAGTAGGAGATTGAAATACAGGAAACAGGATAAAACAGACTGTGGTGGGGATTGGCCATGCAGCACATGCTGGTTCAGCTGCAGAAGTGCCTTTTCTCAACGCCCACAGCTTCTGCTCTGCAAACCTTTTGATCAGTGTGTTGGTTTTTGTTTCTAGGACGTGGTTTCCCATAGTAAAAAACTTACCAAAAAAAATAAGGAGCAGCTGTCTGACATGATGATGATAAACAAGCAGAAGGGAGGTCTCAAGGCTTTGAGCAAGGAGAAGAGGGAGAAGCTGGAAGCCTATCAGCATCTGTTCTATTTACTGCAAGTAAGTGGCCCTGGGACTGCTGCTGGAAAAGCTGCTTGACTTCTCGTGGGGAGACCTTCCCACAGGTCCCTCTGGAAGTCTTACCTGGTTTCCACTATGGGATATGTGAAGGGCTGTCTTGTTTTCCTCTGTATATTGCAATCCTTGAAGGTTTACAAAACATGAGCCTGGGAGGGAAAGTTCAGGAGGCCTCAGCCCTAGACAAAGATCTACAGCCCACCAAGGAATGCTGAGAGCAGGAGAAATAGTCTTTGCAAAGAAGAGCACACCAAGTGGTGTCCTGTACCAGCTGGTCAGCCGATACCAAATGGTCAGCTCTGAAAATATACATAAAAGTAACATTGTACAGATTGAGCAGGTTCTATTTATGTATTTATATATCAACAATTAAAGAAAAAGAGGCTATGAGCAAGGATTGATATATAGGAGGGGTTGTAGGGAGGAAAGGGAAGCAGGGAAATGACAGAATTATAATTTCAAAAAAATTGTTTAAAAAAAGAGCATGAATTAAAAAGAAATCAGCCTTTACATTATCTGGAAGTTTCTGACCTGTTGGTTTTATTTCAGACCAACCCCACCTATCTGGCCAAGCTGATCTTTCAGATGCCTCAGAACAAGTCCACCAAGTTCATGGACTCTGTAATCTTCACACTGTACAACTATGCATCCAACCAGCGGGAGGAGTACCTGCTGCTGCGGCTCTTCAAGACGGCGCTGCAGGAGGAGATCAAGTATGGACAGAGTGGGAGGGCGGGCGCACCACCAGGGATGCTCATAGTTCACAGTGAGACCAACCTTTGCCCTTCTCTGGTCTCTGTTTGTGAGAAATGCTCTTTTTAGAAGTATCCACTTTAAAAATAACTAGTATAAGGGGCTGGAGAGATGAATCAGCAGTTACGACTGCTCTTCCAGAGGCTCTGGGTTCAGTATCTAGCATCCACATGGCAGCTCACAACTGTCTGTAACTCCAAGATCTGACAACCTTATACAAACAACACACACAAAATAAAAATAAATACATAATTTTAAAAATAGCTAGTATAAGGCATTGATAACTGCCTAGCATTGTGGTGCACTCCTGAAATCCCTGCGCTGTAGAGGCCAGGCAGGAGGTTAGTAGTTCACAGAGTTAATGCTCAGAACAGGTTTTCACACCCAAAGCCTTGCAGAGCATCGCTGTGTCCAGTGCGGCCACCTATCCATCCCCATCTAGTTTACCGTTTAACTGGAGGCATGAAAGACCTTTTAATCTTGCAGCTGAACTAAGCTGGACAGTAGCTAAGTCTGAGCAGTATTACTATAGCGTAGTTATTACAGTTAGGATTGTCTCTTGATCGAGAGCCAGGTGGGGCTTGCTATCAAGCCTCATGACCTGAGTTCCATTCTCAGACCCACATGACGCAGAGAGCTGACTCATTCTCTGACCTACACATACATTCTAGATAAATAGCATGTATTTAGATATCTAGATAAATAACACATAATTTAAAAAAAAAGAAAGAGCCAAGTATGGTGTCCTCACCTGTTCCCAGCATTCAGGAGGCTGAGGCAAGAAAATCATAGACCCTATCTCAAACAAAACACAAAAAGTATTGCTGGAAGGCAGAGGCAGGAGGATCAGGAGTTTGAGGCCAGCCTCAGCTACATTGAGAGACCTTATCTCAGGAGAAAAAATATTACACTACTGGTCCTAATGTGAAAGTTCCAGTCACAACTCCTGCAGCTGAGTGAGCAGCTACCAGGGGGTTCTGTGAAGGTTGGGAGCGCCTCCAAAGCCTTGACCTGTTTCCAGAAGACCGTCTAGGACTTGATAGATTCTGAGATTAATTTAATTTGTGTTTGACATCTCATAGGTCAAAGGTGGATCAGATTCAAGAAATCGTGACAGGAAATCCTACGGTTATTAAGATGGTTGTAAGCTTCAACCGTGGTGCCCGGGGCCAGAATGCCCTCCGACAGATCTTGGCCCCTGTTGTGAAGGAAATTATGGATGACAAGTCTCTCAACATCAAAACCGACCCTGTGGATATTTACAAGTCTTGGGTTAATCAGATGGAGTCTCAGACAGGAGAGGCAAGGTGCGACAAAAACTGTGACACCTTTCTTTCCTGTGTTTATTGTTTTCTGTATCTTTTTAAAAATGCAGTTACTTTTAATTTACAAAATAATAATTGTTCAAATAATATTTCCTGCCAGGCGTGGTGATACATGTTTGTAATCTCAGTGCTTGGGATCTGGAGGCAGGAAAGTCAGTCTTATCTACATAGTGAGTTTCAGGCCAGCATCAACTACAAAGCAAACACACACAGACACACACACACACCTTTTCCTTTGACAACTATGCTTACATTTTTGATAATTCACCTATTTAGCAAATACTTACTGAGTGCTCATTGTAGACATCACCATCAGGTATATGTAGGTAAAATGCAGCAGTGAACGAGCGAGATAGCTCAGTGATAAAATCTCTTCTTGTATATTCTTGGAGAGCTGAATTCCATCTCCCGAGTCCGTGTAAAGGTGGGGAGAACCAACTCCACAGAATTGCCCTCTGACCTCCCCCATAGTAATAAAAAGAAATAAATGATTTTAAAAAAAACTATAATAGTGAATGAGACAGACTCATTCCCTCACCCCTTCATAGTTTATTGGGGAACAGAGACAGCAGACAGGTAAATAAAAATTACAATCAAGGAAAGGTTTTTAAAACTATTTCTAAGTTATTCTAGCAGAGTACATGAGAACTAATGTTGACAGGCAGTTAGGGAAAGCCTTCTGCCAAGGTGGGACTTCTTTTAGCTGGACCTAAAGGATGAAATGGTGAGTGGTAGGTGCAGGGGGTGCGCGTCTGAATGCCCTGCAGTGGAGGGCCAGGCACCTGGAAAGACCCGAGTGTAACTGGAGCAGTTGAATGGAAGGGCCGAAGCCAAATAAATGCATGTGCTACGAGAGGTGGGTCTGCCAGAGCGAATCACTGCCATGAACATGTAGGAAGCAAAAACTTGTCAGTCAAATTTGGATAATGCTGGGGGGAAGTTCACAGAGAGAGGTACTGCTTTTGGTTTTCCTCTGGTGGGTGAGGACCTGGAGACAAGATGTGCATAGCTCTGTCTCTGGGTTTCATCTGGAAAGGGTTAGATGGCAGCAAACTCACTGATGCTTAGTGGGACAGCTTTTCACACCATTGCCATTCAGCCTCCAAGCCGGGCATGGTGGCTCGTGAGTGTAGAGCATGGAAGATGAGGGAGGGATTCAGAGTTAGCTACAGAGTGAGGCCTTATCTCAACCAAACCAAACCAAACCAAACTGAAATGTGTGTCACTTGTAGACCAGTCACAAAGTCTTCTGTGCCATTAAGGTACAGCACTGATTTTAGTTTTCTGTAAATATACTGCTGGGATTTCTATCTTTCTGGGCATCATGAAAACTTTCCTTGTCTTTTTTCTTTTTCTCTTCTTATGCTAGGAATGGACCACTCAGCTCAGCTCTTAGCTCTACCGCCTGCCTCTACTCCATTTTTTTTATGTCTGGGAAGTTTGTCCTGTTCCCCAGGCCATTCTTAGATAGCAGCCCCATGAACACTGCTCAAGGTCACTCAGTCATTTCCTTATGTGATCAATGAGTAGGCCATTCACAAACTAGAGTTCTACTGGCCAGTTCAGTATTTTTTTTCTTGTTGGTGCCTGTAAGAAACTGGTATCTCGGGCTGGAGAGATGGCTCAGCGGTTAAGAGCACTGGCTGCTCTTCCAGAGGTCATGAGTTCAATTCCCAGCAACCACATGGTGGCTCACAACCATCCATAATGAAATCTGGTGCCCTCTTCTGGCCTGCAGATATACCTGCAGACAGAACACTGTATACATAATAAATAAATCTTTAAAAAAAAAAAAAAAGAAAGAAACTGGTATCTCTTGATTTTCATAAAATGGAAACTGAATGCTTTTTTAATACCAGTACTTATGAAGTGTGGGAAGCCACCTGGTATGTAAGCGTCATGGGTCCCTAGCCTTTTCCCTTCTATGTAACCACCTATGGCAGACTCAGACCTTGTCACCTCTTAAAAAGAAGTATCATCTCTGTAGTCTGAAAAGGTTCCTCTCCTCACGCTTGGCAGTGGTGGTGGTGTACACCTTTACTCTCAGCAGTTGGGAGGCAGAGGCAGGCGGATCTTTGATTTTGAGGCTAGCCCGATCTACAGAGCAAGTTCCAGGACAGCCGAGGCTACACAGAGAAACCCTGTCTCGGAACCCCCCAACCCAAATGTTCCTTTCTCACTATTCTTTTCTCTGACTGCAACCACTGGCCACTGTGGTTTAATTCTCTGGTTGTTACTCTTTTTGTTTTATTTATTAACTTTCATCCAGTGCTGAGGCCTTTGTATATAGTAGACAATGCTCTGCCACTTTGCCACACTCCCCAGGACCACTGCTTTTTAAAAACAAACATGTAAGTTCACAGTGGATGTTACTGCTATAAGAGACAACATATAGCTTACAAATTAAACACACAATACTTCATTGTAAATTGCAAATACTGTACTGGATATCATTCAGCGTGCTAAGACAGTTGTATCCCTGTCTGATTGTCTCAGTTTGCTATGGGAACTGTAACCAGCTCACCCCACTCTGTTAGCTAATGCAGATGAAATTTAATCTATCAAAATTCTGGAAGTAGAAATCACTAGGCTCAAATCAAGGTGCCAGCAAGGCACATCTATTCCTTGACTTCTTCAGTTTCTGGTGGCCGTCTCTACTTGTGGCCATGTGATTATAATCTCTTACTCCCTGGTTATCTCTCCTCTCCCCTGTATACTAAATCTCCCTCTGTCTCTCTTTTTAGGACACCTGGTTTTTATTTAGGGGCCAGTTGGATAATCTAAGATATGGGCAATTTTTGCTTTTTTTTTTTTTTAACCTTGAAGATACCAGAATCCTTATCCCTACATTTCCTTTTGTTTTACAAATCCTTGTCTTTATTTTCTTCCTGTTAAGTGTAGGCCCATGTTATAGCACATCTGTTATTCTCATGCCAGTCAGCCTGCCTGCCTTCCTGCCTTCCTTCCTTCCTTCCTTCCTTCCTTCCTTCCTTCCTTCCTTCCCTCCCTCCCTCCCTCCCTCCCTCCCTCCTTCCTTTCTTTCTTTCCTTCCTCTTTTTTGGACAAGTCCTTATGTATCCCAAGCTAGCCTTAAATTCACTATATAGCTTAAGATGACTTTGAACTCTTGATCGTCCACCTCCACCCTGCAAGCGTGCACTATAGGGCCTGACTTATGTGGTGTTGGGGGTTGAACCTAGGGCTCCATGTGTTAGACACCCAGTCTGCTGACTGGCCTGCATCCCCAGCCTCTCACACCAGCCTCCTCTGATTAACCCAGTGCTTCAGTTCCTGTGTCTGTCTCCTCTAGCATCTGGAGGTGCCAAGTCACTGGCTGTGCTGTGTCTTCAATGCCTGTGGGTCTTAATGGTCTCTACTGTTGCATCTTCATTCCTACTCACCCTCTCTGGGTCAGCCTGGGACACTGGTTTCCCACATCTTTCATCTGTGCCTGGCTGTCCATCTTTTTTAATTCGAGACAGGGTTTCTCTGTGTATCCCTGGGTGTCCTGGAACTCCCTCTGTAGACCAGACTAGCCTTGAACTCACAGAGATTCCCCTGCCTCTGCCTCCTGAGCACTGGGATTAAAGGTGTACGTTACTATAACTGGCCTGTCTGTCCATCTTTAATTTATTCCTTGTGGTGAAGAGTCTTTCCTCCTCACCACAAGGGCAATCTTTCTTCTCAAAATGTAGACCTTTCTTTAAAATGTGTGTGTCTGTGTCTGTGTGTCTATGTTAGAGGGATAAGGGGAAACGGAGGTCAGAGGTGAAGTTGGTTCTCTCTGTCCACCTTTCTGTGGGTTCTGGGGATAGAGCTCAGGTCTCCAGGCTTCCATAACGACACCAAGGCATCTCAGTGCTCCAGAACTTTTAACTTTTAGTGGCCACTTCTAGCTTCTAAGCAAGTCCAGATTTAGTATATATAGGATCTTCCAGGGCCTGATCTGTGTTAGTGTTTCCGAAAACTCTCGTTTCTCTTCCTACTGTTCTTCCTTTGTATGTAACCTTGCCTCCTGGAAGACCTTTCACCTCCGTTTTCTTGAGCTGAGAAAGCTGACCTTGGGATTGAAAGCCTTCCTTTCTTTCTCCAGTCTGCATAGGCACTCTTCCTGTGGCCTGCAGCACCTCTGCTCAACTTACTGTCTATAAGCTTATTACTGTTTTGCTTCATTGCTGGGGATGAACCCAGGGCCATGCTAGGTGTGGTAGGCAAGTGCTATACCACCGAACTAACCTCTAGTCTATATAGTATGTTTAAGCTTTTCTACTCGTATGCCTCTGATGCTGTGAGAGATTCAAGAAAGATATGTCTTCTGTACTTTTTGTTGCTAAGTGCTTATCAGGGTGTCTGACACATAATCAAGGCATCCAGTTCACAGTTAAAAACCGAAATTCAAATTCTAGCTCTAGCTTTTACCAGCTCTGGGTAGAGGAGCTTAAATTAGCTAAACTTTCTGGGTCTTTCTATGAAAGATGAATTTCCTGCCTCCAGCCATTCCTGACACTTGGTCTAATGGGTGTCATTTCTCTTTTCTCAGCAAACTGCCCTATGATGTAACCCCTGAGCAAGCCTTGTCTCATGAAGAGGTGAAGACAAGGCTAGACAACTCCATCAGGAACATGAGGGCTGTAACAGACAAGTTCCTCTCAGCCATCATCAGCTCTGTGGACAAAATCCCGTGAGTGTCATCAGTGGTAACCCCAAATAAAGCCTGGGGTGCTGGTGTACTCTGTGGCCCTGACCTCTCTCTGTTTTGTCCATCCGACAGTTATGGGATGCGCTTCATTGCCAAAGTGCTTAAGGATTCGCTACATGAGAAGTTCCCTGACGCTGGTGAGGATGAGCTGCTAAAGGTAAGAATCTGAAACTAGCGGGTTCCTGACCTTCTCATCGACATTAGAGGCAGGTTAGCAGGCTAGTGATGATGGACTGGCTGGAAGTGCCTGAGCATCAATTCTGCTGCTGCTTGTCTTTGCCTGCGAGCCTCAAAGTGGTTATAAATAGAAGATAATAGCTCTTCTAATCAAGTAGTTCTATTCATTTTGAAAGGCACACAATCTACACTAAGTATATATAGGACACTGGATTTTTTTTTTTCCTGAGTCCTCCTTTCGCTGAAGCATTGCTCCCTCTCCTGGTGGCCAGGTGAACAGCAGCGAGTACACTGCTCTGTCGAGTCTTGGCCACCGACTGTTCTTACTCAGCTGTACTCCCTTCTGCTTATTTATTTTTATTTTTTTAATCTGAACACTTTTCTCTTCTCTCTCCTAGTTCTGTGCTTTCCTACAGTGAGGCCTCGGTTCTAGACTTTCTGTTCAGGTGAATTAATTTTATTTTTTTTCTGGAACTCTAGGGGAGATGCCATGCTTGTCCTTGAGTTCTCTCATGGAAGAGATGTGTGTTGAGTGGATCTCATCTCAGAGGCATGAGCGTGGCCTTTGCAGTCTGCAGCATGTGGATGGTGGGGTTGGACCATGTTTGTTGTGCTGCATAGGTCATCTTAAGGGTTTCCTCTCACTGCGCTCCATAGCTTCCTAAAAATCCACCTATGAAACCAAAAACGCAGGCGACAGAAGCCTTAGCTGTCACTGTAACGTGTGAACAAAAGGTGTTCTGAAGTGTCGAATCACGCACCTTAAATGCTACTTACACGTTCTAAATCCATTCTTTCATTCATCTCTGGTGTACTTTTCAGTTCTCTTATTATCCCTGTACCCCCAAAATTTTATTTTGAGTTTTAGGTCTTGAAGGGAAGTATATGTGCATGTATGCATGTTGCTGTGTGGTTTTTTGTTTACCTTTTCCTCACAGGACTGCATTTTCTCATTTTCCTTGCTAGCAAAGTCACATGTGACTTCCTCAGCGCTATGGTCTTTAATGCCCATGCTTGTGTTTCAGATTATTGGTAACTTGCTCTACTACCGATACATGAACCCAGCTATTGTCGCTCCGGATGCCTTCGACATCATTGACCTCTCAGCAGGGGGCCAGCTCACCACAGACCAGCGCAGGAATCTGGGCTCCATTGCAAAGATGCTCCAGCACGCAGCTTCCAACAAGATGTTTCTGGGCGATAACGCCCACTTAAGCATCATTAATGAGTATCTCTCCCAGTCCTACCAGAAATTCAGGTAAGGGGCAGAGTAGACGACTTGTAAGACTCTTGGGTGTGTTTTCACCGGATTGTTGAGTTGCAGGATATGTGTGTGAAAGGCTCAAGGCTCCAAAACTGGATGCATGAGTTAGGAAGATTTTCATGAGCAGTAGATGGTACTTCATGAGAAATGAGTGCTTATGCATTAAGTCTGTGCTCACTCTAATCAAGAGAAGAACTGCAGAGTGCTCTTGATATTTGGAAATTAGCACCTACTTACTTTTGAATGCAGTTTCTTAGAGGTAAAACACAGGTGTTTCAGAGCCGTTTTAAATCGCACTGGAGTGATTCTTGTGAGTAGACATAAAACTGGCCAGAGAACTGACTATCTCCAGGTTGCCAGGCAGGAATTGAACAGCAAACACACAGCCACTTTCTAGAATTCCACTCTGGGCTGGTTTGTGTCCTAGCACAGTGCTGGAAAGGTTGAGTGCCCTTTTCCTGGCCACCATGCCAACGCTACTTACTGGTACTTCCTTTCAGACGGTTTTTCCAAACCGCTTGCGATGTCCCAGAGCTGCAGGATAAATTTAACGTGGATGAGTATTCTGATCTAGTTACCCTCACCAAGCCGGTTATCTACATTTCCATTGGAGAGATCATCAACACCCACACTGTAAGTGTCTTCCCAATTCCCTAATTCCAGTGCCCTGCCTTTAATTACTTTTCCGGCACCTGCTCCCTCTCTGATGGTATCTCACTTTGCTGTGGTCTTAACTGACACCACAGCTCCTTGTTTTTTTCTCTTCCTTGCTGTTGCTGTTCTTTGGTGGTGCTGGGAATCAAATCCAGGCCCTAGTGTGTGCTAAGTGCTCTGCCTCTGAGCTACACCCCAGCCCTGCTTCATACTGGAAGTATCTGCTGCTCTGCAAATTATTTCTAAGTCATCTGCCTCAGAATCATCCATGCTGACATTGAAAAGGGATGTTTGCCAGCTGTGTGACAGGTGTCCTGATCATGAGCAGACAGTGGCTTGATAAAACGGTCTCCTATCTACCAGCCATTTGACGTACATCCCCTCACATGACCTAGAACACCAGCTTCTTTCTCCCTGTGGTAGTGGATTTTTCCTTTGGAAGCCTCTGTTTATACAGATTTTCAAACACAATTTCCTTCTCCCTCTGGGGACATGTAGGTCAGCGTTACATATGTGATGACATACATAAACTGTTGATGGACTTTCAGATCCTGTCCTCTCTGGACACAATACCTGGAACACTACTGTGCCTGTGCCTGAGGCTGTGCTGAGTGGCCCTAGGTTAATGACAGTGTAGATCTGGATGCTTTTTTCTGAATGAAAAGATACTGTACATTGGCAGACCTTAAAACCCAGCACTGGACCAGGTGTGGTGGCACATACCTTTAATTCCAGCACTTGGGAGGCATAGGCAGGTGGATCTCTGTGAGTTTGAGGCTAGCCTGGTCTACAGATTGAGTTCTAGGACAGTCAGCGGTACACAGAGAAAAACTGTCTCTAAAAACCAAAAAAACAAACCCAGCACTGGAAAAAACAAAGCAGCCAACCAAAGCAATCAATATCCCTAGGACACTGAGCAGATCTCAGTATGTCATTGTACTGGTGCTTGTCAGGGCCACTGATGAATTTAGTCGGGGGCGGGGGGCATTTGAATCTGTTACAGCCAGGATCTCCTGGTGTTTCACAGTGCATGCTGTTCGTGAAGTGGAGTGTGCCACTCGGCCCTGCACACTGTTTACTAGGCCAGCTGTCTTCTGCTGGGCTAGTCTGTTGTTTGGCCTCTATTGTGCAGGTCCCTGATGGGCCTTGCTGATGGGGACAGAGGGTTGAGGGTGAGAGTGGGAGGATCCACACTGCCATCACATCCATCTTTGCAGCTCCTGTTGGACCATCAAGACGCCATTGCTCCAGAGCACAACGACCCCATCCATGAACTGCTGGACGACCTGGGGGAGGTGCCCACCATTGAGTCCCTTATAGGTAACCTTCTTTTTTTTTTTTTTTTTTTTTTTTTTGGTTTTTTCGAGACAGGGTTTCTCTGTGTAGCTCTGGCTGTCCTGGACTCGCTTTGTAGACCAGGCTGGTCTCGAACTCACAGAGATCCGCCTGCCTCTGCCTCCCGAGTGCTGGGATTAAAGGCGTGCGCCACCATCGCCCGGCTAGGTAACCTTCTTAATTAGCTACTGAAAAGCCAAGAGGGGAGCGTGTCAGAGGGTGATTGTCATTGTCTCTCTGTGCACTGTACCCAATTCTAGACACACTGTGCGAAACAAAACCAGTGGAGGCCCCATCTACTAGGAGCTGAGTCCAGTGAAAGAAAGATACTTTCAAATACAAAGACAAAAATTAGCATATATAATTAGAAAATATAAGTCTTACAAAGGAAAAGCTATTTTGAGGAAGAATTTTGATGTTGTTGAAATATTTTTGACATGGGAGCTGGGGAAGGGTGTCTCACTTTGTTGTCCTATATGGTCTGAGACTCACTAAAAGACCAGGTTGGTTTCAAACTCCCAGAGATCTACCTGCCTCAACCTCCTGAGGGCTGGGATTAGAGGTGTGCACCACCATGCCCAGCAAAATGGGTTTTCATGAATTTATCAAGTTACTATATTATGGACCCTTTTCCTTAACCATTTGGCATAGTTTCTTCTACTTCTCAGTAAAAACTGTGATTGCCACATTAAGTGTCTTAGTTTATCAAGAGTTTTATTGGCCCTGAAATTGTATTTATTTGTATTCTTTTTCCCTCCAAAGTGTCTTTTTATTACATTGACTCTTTCTATGCTCCCAAAACTGCAGGAGAAAGTTGTGGCAGTTTAAATGACTCCAATAAGGAGGCACTGGCTAAGACAGAAGTGTCTCTCACATTGACTAACAAGTTTGATGTGCCTGGTGACGAGAATGCAGAGATGGATGCCCGGACCATCTTATTGAAGTGAGTAATGAAAGGGAGAAGGAAGTGGGTTGGAATCCAGTTCCTTAGGTCATACCTGGACTGTCCGTCCTGGTCTCTCTTGCCCATCACAGTTCCCATCACCCTGCCCTGTGCTTTGTACAGGACTTATGCGGCTAATATTATACAATTACAGTCTTGGGAATGCCCCCCTGTATCCCTCCACTTTAGTTCCCCGTCCTGTGCACTGGATGCTACAGAACGCCATCTGTGGTGGTAATGGTGCTCCAGCTGCTGCTCAGGTCCAGTGACAGGGAGGTGCAGCAAGCAGACAGACATGTGGAAACACGTTCCCATCTCATTGCAGCACAAAACGTTTAATTGTGGATGTCATCCGGTTCCAGCCAGGAGAGAACTTGACTGAAATCCTAGAAACCCCAGCCACCAGTGAACAGGTACAAATGAAGGTTTTACGCTCGTCTTCCTAAATAGAATGCACTTTCTATGGCAGATGCATCTCTGGAAGGGATGTGACCCTAGGGTGGGCATGGATCTAACTTCGGGATAGTAATAGTTAGGGCTCATCTGTGTGGGAAAGTGATGGGGGTGACTCCTAAATCCAGAAGGTGTTCTTAGGGCATGAAACTCCCTTCCCCTTACAAACAGAGAAGAGAATAGAGAGGAAGAGGAGAAAGAGAGAGAATATAGAATGAATGAGAATTTAATCTGGGGCAGAATCTTGTCCTGTCTAGTCTTGGTTTTTTGAGACAGGGTTTCTCTGTGTAGCCCTGACTTTCCTGGAACTCTCTCTGTAGACCAAACTAGCCTCGAACTCACAGAGATCCATCTGCCTCTGCCTCCCAAGTGCTGGTATTAAAGATGTGCACCTCCATGCCTGGCTCCTGTCTACTAACTTAATGATTGTCTTATAGTTGTAATTAGATAATGTACCTTGCTTGTGTACATATAAGGGCAAGATGAGGCTCCAAACTTAAATTCCAGTGAGAAAAATTGTGATACATACATCTGAAGCCATAAGTCCATTGGGAATTAACTGTAGTATTGATTATAAAAATGCTAGAAGTTGCTGAATATTATGGTGGGCATGATTTTGATCCCAGCTATGACATGGAACTAGAAACTATAATGAGGGAAGTATGCATAGGTCCCTACAAAAATATAAACCTTCAAAGAAAGAATAGATGACTCCAACAAATACCAAATTGTAAACTACATCTCTTTGAGTTTGAGTCCAGCCTGGTCTACCTAGTTAGTTCCAGGCACACAGTGAGACTCTATCTCAAAAACAAGCAAACAAGCAAGCAAACAAAAACAAAACCCAAAAAACAAAAGGACACAAGTTTCAGGATCTAGGCCATTGAGGAGCAATGTGTCTGGAAGTCACGACAAAAGAAGAGCCCAAGCCACACTAAAGACCAGAGGATTCGGCTGTGATGAAAATCAAGACAGGTCCCACAGGAACAATGGGACCAAGGAGGGAGGAGCATAGCAAGAGAGATCAGACCCTGACTCTGGGATGAAGATGGGGGCCAGTGTGAGAAAACAGAGCCAAGAGAATCTGCTGGGCCTGGCAGTACACCATATAATCCCAGCTCCTGAGGAGATTGAAGCAGGAGGATTACCAAATTTGAGGGCAGCCTAGGCTACCCGGCAAGACCTTGTCTCAGTGATTTTTTTTTTTTTTCTAAACAAGGGAAAGGGTAAGGAAAGATGGCAGAGTCTGAGGAAGGGCTCCTTGTTATAATAGTACCAGTGGTGTTTGCAGCTGCTTGGGAGGAGGGGGCACCAGGAGCCTGCTTCATCTTAGGCAGCGTATTGGGAGGAATTAACAAGGGTTTACTGGGTACTTCTGTTGCATTAATTTGTGTAGTTATATTGAATAAAAGAACAGTGGCTTCAACATCCTAATGTTAATGTAAATTTATATAAAGTATTTGTTTTGAAGTTTCTCTCTTTTTGGTTTTTCGAGACAGGGTTTCTCTGTGTAGCCCTGGCTGTCCTGGACTCACTTTGTAGACCAGGCTGGCCTCGAACTCGCAAAGATCCGCCTGCCTCTGCCTCCCTAGTGCTGGGATTAAAGGCGTGCGCCACCACCGCCCAAATAAACCACGAGGGCCAGGCGGTCACTTTGTAGGACTTTTTTTTTTTTTTGAAGTTTCTCTCTTAACCAGGCTAACACCCGAAAAATTGAGCCTGGGTTGTATTGTAATAAGCTTTACAGCACAACACTGAGCAGTTTTAATCTATTCTTAACCCTCTATACTAGTCTGACTCCCTCTTTGCCAAAATCCCTGAGATACTTGCAGTTTAGGGCTTTCTCTGCTCCAGCTGATCCTCGTCTTCCCTGGACCTACTGAATCCCCTACTTCTCCTCCTAACTCCTCCTCCCCTGGAGGACAGGAAGTCCAGCCCTATTTTCTCCCCTGCTCAGTGATTGACTGTAAGCTGCTTTATTGGCATATCAGGGGACAACTGGGGAGCAGTGTTTACACAGCATTAAGGTAGGAGAGTCTCAGAACAAGTATTGCAACCAGATATGGGGGTTACAGAAATCAGAATTTGAATTGCACAATAACCTTATGCCTACATCCTAAAATAAACTAAAAAAAGATAAAGGATTTTGTAGCTCAGAATCTAGTCTCCTGACTATACCTAGTGTCAAGGAAGCCGGGCACCTAGATTCACAGATACTCTCTGTAGGTGGAATGAGATATCTACCCGTCATGCTATTCCTTGACTGGCATTTGGTAGAGGGAGGAAGTGTCTGCAGCAGGAGGCTTGAGAGCTCTGCATCTGAGTGCATATATGCTATATAAGTCCACATTATGGGGCTATATAGGGCTCCTGTGGTGAACTTATGAGCAAGTGTTTTGTTGTTTTTTCATCTGTAGGAAGCTGAACATCAGAGGGCCATGCAGAGACGTGCTATCCGGGATGCTAAAACCCCTGACAAGATGAAAAAGTCCAAACCCATGAAGGAGGATAACAACCTCAGCCTTCAGGAGAAGAAGGAGAAGATCCAGACTGGCCTAAAGAAGCTAACAGAGCTTGGGTCAGTGGACCCGAAGAACAGATACCAGGAACTCATCAACGACATTGCCAAGGTACAGCGCGCACAGACGGTGACGGCCCTGCCTTGTTTACTACGGCTGTTTCAGGGGCTCTGAGAAACGGTCTCTGAGTCTCACACCAGGACTTCACTCCCCTGAGGTGGATTTTTTGTGTGTTCTGAATTAATGGGGAGGCAGCCTTCACTGAAACTTGTAGTGTCTGAGTTTCTCGTTGCCCTTAAAGAGTCCCTCAGACCTTCTTCATAATTGCTGTGGGATCTATGAGGTTGATAGCCCTATGATCAGCTTGATTTGTGTGACTCACCCCAAGCCAGGCTCAGAGCCCTAATGTCGCGTAGATAGTGCTGGTTGCACCGAAGGACTTGGTTCTTTCTTTCCCCTCCCAAACACAGTCTTTATGAGGCCTAGCCCAGCTTTGTAAGGAAAGTCTAAAACCACAAAAATCAGAGCACACTGCCCTGTCGCTAGAGGATACAGGCTGACGAGATCTGAATTTCCTTTAGGTTGTGAACACAGGGAGCTGCCTGTTAAGAACGGCTGGGTTTTAGTGTTCATGAACAGTGATGGGTCAAGAGGCAGGGGCTGCCTGTCATCATTTTCCTAATTTTCATGGTTGTACCTCAGGATATCCGGAATCAGCGGCGATACAGGCAGAGGAGGAAAGCCGAGCTGGTTAAGCTGCAGCAGACCTACTCAGCTCTGAACTCGAAGGCCACTTTCTACGGAGAGCAGGTGGATTACTACAAGAGCTACATCAAAACCTGCTTGGATAACTTGGCCAGCAAGGGCAAGTGAGTCTTTTTAATTATTCCAGAGCAAGAATTAGACAGATGGGGAGAAGAAGAAACAACTTCTGGAGTGATAATGAAAGAAGTGCTTTAATTTTTCATTGAATTTACTATTGTTAATGTGGGGAGGGGAGGAGGTGAGTCAAAGAACGTCGCGGGCTGGTTCTCTGTATCTACCATGGCTTCCAGGAGCCAAACTCAGGTCATCAGGCTCTTCAAGCAAGTGCTTTTACTTGCTGAGTCAGACTGCTGGCTTGATACTGAAGCTTTCTTTTCTTTCCTTTTTCTTTTTTGAGATAGGCTCTCACTGTCTCCCTGACCAGTTGGGAACTCACTATATAGACCAGGCTGGCCTCGAACTCAGATATCCGCCTGCCTCTATCTCCTAAGTACTGGGATTAAAGATGTGCGCCACCATGCCTGATACTGAACATTTTAACTACAGCACTTAGGACCTACCTACTGCATTAGATCTTTATTTTGCTTCTGATGTCTGCATGGTTGCCAGGCTCCATTTGCTAGTGTGATGTGGGGAGGTGGGAGGGCTTTGAGGTACTTACTTCCAAGCACTTCTGGTTCCAAATCCCATCAAGCATGATGGCATGCACCATAGTCCCAGCATGTGGAAGGCCTGTCCCTAAACTGACCAACCCCCTAAGTATTTTATAAACCCTTAGGCTCCCTGATGCCTGTGGGCATGATCACAGGCTCCAGGGCAACCTTTCCTATGCTGGCCACAAACCCGAGCCTGCCATTTTTTCAGGGAAGAAACTGCAAACTCCCAACCCTTTCTTTTTAGAAATTTCAAACCCCGGAAAGGTTGAAGGAACAGGACCCATGATCCCTTCCCACGGTGGTTCTCTAGCGTTTAGTTGTGCTTCCAGTACTCCTGCCCTCTAGCTCAGTCAGGCTCATCCTCCCTGGAGGGAGGCGGGGCTGGTGCAGGAGGTCTCCTCGCGCCCCCCCCCCCCCCCCCATTCTCTAGCAGCAGGGCAGTGTGCTCTGATTTTTGTGGTTTTAGACTTTCCTTACAAAGCTGGTCTAGACCTCATAAACTCTGTCCTGAGAAGGGAAAAAGAAAGAATCAAGTTCCTTGGTGAGCCGACTCCTGTACCCTTTCACCATGTCCCTGTCAGTCTGTGTGTGTTTCTTGGCTTTCTGGCAAATGATGTTTAATTTGTAGTTTGCTCTGCCCAGGCCCAGAATAAGGCTTTCTCCAAGCCACTCTAGTTTCATTTAGAAACAGATCTAGTGAGTAGCTGTCCTCGTTGCCAGTTGATGCTTAGATCTTCCAGGCAGACACAGTCAGGGCTTCACTTTGAATGGCTGCATATGTTCCATGAGATAGCTAGATAGGATGCTCAGTTAATGACTTATTCGTTGATGCGTGTGTGTTTCTAGTTGTTTACCATTATAAAATTCTGTGGGGCTGGAGAGATGGCTCGGGGGTTAAGAGCACTGGCTGCTCTTCTGGAGGACAGGAATTGGGCTCCCAGCACGCCACCACAGCTCACAGCTGTCTGTAGCTCCAGCTCCAGCAGATCTGACAGACTCCTCTGGCTTCCACATTACACACAGTTGACATCCACACAAACATACATGTAGGCCAAACTCCAAATGTACATGAAAACAAATAAATCAATTAAAAAAAAACATAAGAAAAAGAGAAAATTTTTAATTTATTTTTTGTTTGTATGTCAACTGTGTGTAATGCCTGTGGAGGCCAGAAGAGTCTGTCAGATCTGCTGGAGCTGGAGTTACAGACAGCTGTGAGCTGCTGTGTGGGTGCT